>BLSH010538990.1:256356-286215 GCA_018402905.1 Glandirana rugosa
TTCGTCACCTTACCCTTCTCTAGATTTTTCCATATCTTACGCTCCCTCCTATAAGTAAAATTACCTTAAGTAAAACGGATAGGTCCTATTAGGAAACAACCTGGTATCAAAATTTAGGAGATTTTACACGAATTTGTAGCCACCCATTAAACGAACTATATCAAACAGTTAACTCAACCAATTAACCAATTAAACTATGGATCCATACTTTCCCTTGGGAATCTGGTCGAATTTCGCCACAAGGTCGGTTTTAAGTTGTAAATCCTGTTTTTATGGAGAAATTTTCAGTAAGAATCACATAATATTATTTCCATACGACATATGGATAAACAAACCTCAGTATACAGCATACCTTTATTATAATACACTAAGAATGACTTTTAAAGAGGTATTTTTGTCCTAAATGTTGAATTTTGGCTGGAACACCGCTTTAAGCTGGTCTAAGGGTTCCCTTTCATACCTAGGTATCAAATTAACCAATTAACCAACTCAATTGACAAACTATATCAAGCAAATTACCCACCGATGTTTAAGCACATTTTAGAGGATTTAAAACTATGGTCCAACAAAGGATTATCCTGGATAGGCAAAATGAATTCCATTAAAATGAATATCCTCCCTCGCATTCTATACCTTTTTAGATCTCTTCCCATTCCACTGCTTAAACTCCACCTCAAAAAATTACAATCCAAAATAGTTGCTTTTATTTGGGGGAAAAAAGGACATAGATGTAATAAAGATACCATCTTCCGACTGAAGACTCAGGGCGGCTTGGGGCTCCCTCACCTTTGGTATTACTATCTAGCGGCACAACTGGCCCATCATTTTTTCCAAGGGTCACAAGCCAGACTGGGTGTCTATGGAGAATCAGGCGATGCCAGTTAACACAATTGATTATCTAATGTGGTGCTCCCCCAAGTCACACCCGCCTATAATGGCCCCCCACGCTGTCTCCCTCTATATCCCTCTCGGACAAACTTTACAAATCAGAGGCCCTTATCTCCAAAATAAAACCTCTAGCCCATCTCTTTAAAAACCCATCTTTTGTGCCTGGTGTGAATATTCTGGCCTTTCGCTGGTGGCTCAACAAGGGCCTTTTCAGACTCAGACACGTCTTCACTCAAACAGGCCCCATTACTAAGGCATACTGTGCATCCAAGTTGGAAATGCCGGATTCTGAAAAATATAGATTCCTACAAATTTCACATTTCTTGAACACATTGTGGCCCGACAAATCAACATTCCCTAAACCCACACAATCATGGCGTACTGAGACAAAGGACCGGAAGGGAAGCATTGCCATTATTTATTTCTTACTGATTGGTAAATCAGGCAAGCCCTCCTACGCCAGAGCCTTGGAAGCTGAGCTAAATCTATAGGCGGAACCCGAAGTTTGGTTTCAGGCTTCCCAAAGAGCTCAACAGAGCATAATGAATAGCTCACTGTTAGAAGCCAACACTAAAGTCCTTACGAGGTGGTACTACACTCCATCTCGGGTTGCCCAGATACACCCGGACTCCTCCCCTCTTTGCTTCAGAGGCTGTAACCTCATAGGCTCCATGTCCCACATTTGGTGGACATGTCCACGAATCAGGAGCCTCTGGAAAAAATTCTTTCAAATGTTTAGGAAGGTCTTAGGGTGTGATATCCCTAAATCCCCAGCATTAGCCCTTTTACTTCACAAAACACCTGGCATCATGCAGTATAAACAGTCGCTCCTAAACATCATGCTAATAGGAGCTAAAATTACAAAAGATCTCCTGGATCATGACACAAGAACAGTTAGTATCTAAATTACAGGATAAAACTAATAAATTTGAAAGGATATGGGCACCCTGGGCATCCTATATCCAAGCTCCACTTTTCCCAGGCCTCCTACCCTCTTGAGCCCTACTTCCCAGAGGTCTGCTTCACTTTGCTCTGTGATGCGCTGCTAGCTCCCACTAATCTTTTTGCCCCTTTCCTTTTTTTGAACATTAAGCTTTTATTGAAGCACACAAGAAAACCATACAAACGATACAGACTTCAGGTATATAGTAACACTGTAGTGCATCTTTGGTGTGAGTATGTATACAGACATAAAGAATAATGCTCAGTTCACTTGTAACATATAATACAGTATCTATGAAAAGACTGATACAATGACTGTGCGACTAGTCACACCGCTACTGCCTCCAATATTGTGAGTAAAGAGCTTCATTTTATTCCAGTCGGATTTCTATATCTTGAGTAACCGTTTACTATCTATGGTCTTAGAGCTTCTTCAAATTGAAAAGAACAAATAGAGCATGAGAAAATGAGAAAAGCATGGTGAAATGAAATGAAGAGGAAGGAAGAGAAGAAAAGAAAGATTAAGTTAGTTGAATTTAGATGATATGATATTTCTGTGGATTGGGCCTACAGGAATGTTCTCTGTTATCCTGACAGTTCCCTGTTCAGACTTCCTGAAACTTTAAAGATAAACCAGGGTTGCCACATTTTGTGGAATTTTTCCACTTTGTCCGTTGCTTGTGCCACCGTTCCCTCCATATCTGTATCTCTGAGACCTTTATGAGCCAGTCCTGAATTGTAGGAACCCTGGGAGAGTTCCAGTGAAGTGGGATCAAGGATTTCACGGCATTGATGAGATGTCTCGTTTATATCTTTTGAAGGAGCAATTCGTGATGTGTAATAAACAACATGCCGGGTCTAGATTCAGGGTAGTGTCTGTAATGTGTTGGATTAAACCAATGACTTTGCTCCAGAAGGGCCCCAGATTCGCACACTGCCACCAAATATGTAAAGGGTTCCCCTCTCCCTACCACATCTCCAGTAATCAGGAGGGACTTGTGGGTTCCATCTCTGAATTTTCGTGGGGGTTCGATACCATCGGGTAAGTAGCTTATAAGATGTTTCCTGAGCTGCTGTGTCACACATTTGTGTGAAAAAATACAAGCGTACCTCCATTGTTTCTCTGAAATCTCCATCCTCAGTTCCTCTGCCCCTTTTTGTTTACCGGTGCAAATCCATCCATAAGCTTGAGAGGTAGCCCTCTCACAATGATCTCTTTTTTGGCATACTTTCTCCAACTCTGAGAGGGGTCTGCAGAAGTCCTTTATGAAAATAAAAGAAAATGCAAACCCAAGGGAGCTTGTGTGCAGTGTTACCCACTGTCAGTTTGTAACACCAAAGTAAAAACCAGCAATATTGCCTTTGTTGAAATTGGTAACAAACAGGACCAGCCTGGGATACTATAAAAAATAGAAAATTTATAGCAGACTTACATATAAAACTATGGCAGGCTTGTGGAGGAGCCATGATGCTCGTTGCTATACAGGCTGGTTAACAGTACTCCCTGGTGGAACCGGAGGTCTCTCTGGGCTATGGTGATGTGTGATCCGGAAGGAGATCAAGCCACAGTGTCCTCACAGAGCCACTGGAGATGATGTAGGCTGTGCAGTGGAGGTGACGTCTGCCTCACTAGTATGCAGAGACCAAGGCAGGGAGGGGCCGCAGCAAGAGCTCTCACCGGTACGTTCGCTCCTGGTGTCTGCAATGCCGGTACTGGATAGTGGTCCTGTCAGCAAAGGTCTGCTATTATAGGGGTCAGCCATATCCCCAGGTATTTTAAAGTTTTCTCTGCCCATTGAAAGGGAAACTATTCCTTACTGTCGCTAGGAGTGCTGTGGACATGAAAATGTTTAAAGCAGTTGATTTTGCGAAATTAATCTTGAGGTTCGATAGGTAACCGTAATGTTTCAATCCCCCTAATAAATTGGGGATAGTGATTACTGGATGTGGTAAGAAAAATAATAAATCATCGGCGTAAGCCGCAGTTTTGTATTCTCTGTCTTTCACATGAAAGCCTGAGATGTCTCTATTCTGGGTCACTGTTCTTATGAAGGGCTCTAATGATATAATGAATAGGATTGACGACAGTGGGCAGCCAGATCGGGTTCCATTTCTTATATGAACCTTGTCTGACAAAGAGCCGTTTATATTTAATTTGGTGCTGATAAAGTTACCGAGATCTACGCCATCATGTGTGGGTCCAAACCTATATACTCGCAAACTGCCAACATGTAATCCCAGGCTACCCTGTCGAAGGCCTTCTCCGCGTCTGTTGACAGGAGAAGGCGTTCCTCTCTCCCGTTCTGCATGGCATGAATCAAAAGGAGAGCCTTAGAGGTGTTATCTTTTGCCTCTCTGCCCAGCAGAACCCCACCTGGTCTGGACCGATTATACTGTTTAATAGGGGTCTCAGCCTCATTGCTAGAATTCTCGCAAATAATTTGACGTCCATATTTAGAAGTGAGATTGGGCGGTAACTTGCACACTCTGTGGGATCCTTGCTAGGTTTTGGTATGACTGTTATGAAAGCAGAGAGGAAATCAGGAGTCACGGTTCTAGGGTCTGCTAGGGAGTTTAGTGCCCTAGTGAGGAGTTTCAGTAGGAGGGGCTCAAAGGTTTTGTAGTAGATGGAAGTGAGTCCATCCAGACCTGGACTTTTCCCTGGTTTTGTATTCTTAATGGCTTCATGTACCTCTTCCTCCTCAATCTGTCTGTCTAGAAGCTGTTTGTCTGGATCCCCTAGCGTTGGCCGTCCCCTATTTGTAAGATATTCTTGTATTAGATGGGCTCTGTCACCTCGCATATCTGGCTGTTTGTGTTGAAACGGTAAGTTATAGAGGTTTGTGTAGTAGCTGTGGAAATGGTTGGCTATGGCTTCAACTGAAACATTCAGCGTGCCACTCTGTTGTCTTATTCCCTGTATATGGTTCGTGTGGACCTTTTCCCTTAAAGCTCTGGCTAATAACCTGCCAGCTTTGTTCCCTGATTCGTAGTACATTTTTTTCTTGAAAATTAGAAATCTCCTTGTAGTGGAATCTAGGAGTTGTTGAAGGGATTTCCTGGCCGTTAATAATTCCTGTGCTGAAGAGGTGGAAAGGGAATGTTTGTGAAGGGATTCTAGTCTGTGTATTTGTGATGTTAGATTGTTTATTGTTTTGTCTCTCTCTTTTTTACAGTGTGAGCCCAGTCTGATAAACTTTCCCCGAATGGAACATATGTGTGCCTCCCAAATCACCAAAGGGTCCGTGTCCTGTGCGTCATTTAGGAGGAACTATTCTTTAATTATGTTTGTGATTTGTGGTAGGAGGGTTGGATCAGTGTAGAGGGATGCATTGAGCTTCCACATTTGTGTTTTAGTAGTGTATGGGGTAAGATTGCAAGTGATGTAGATAGGTGAGTGGTCCGAAAAAGTTTGTATGCCAATGGATGCAGCAGAAGTGCGTGATATGTCTCTTTGTGAGATGAATAAGTAATCCAAATGGGCATATCTGTTGTGTGGGATCGAAAAATCAGTAAAGTCTTGGCCGTCTGGATGAAGGAGACGCCAGGCATCAACTAAGTGTAGTGACTGGAGGAGTGTTTTAATTCGCTTGAGTATTTTGTAAGAGATGCTTGATTTCCCGCTGGAAGTGTCAGCCAGTGGATTGAGTGGGACATTAAAATCACCGCCCAGTATAAGGCAGCCTGACGCAAACCCCTTTAGTTCTTGTACCAACTTTTGACAGAAGGTAATATGTGCTCTGTTTGGGAAGTAGACATTAGCTACTGTTATCGGGGTGCCACTGTATTTCCCTTTAAGGAATAAGAAACGTCCCGCTGGGTCTGATAGGGTCTCTAGTAACTCAAATGGGGCCTCCTTACTAATTAGTGTAGAGACTCCCTTTGATTTCCCTTCACTGTTAGTTGCATGATATGCCACCGTGGAGTATGAGTCTATAAGTCTCTGTACCTGCCCAGTTTTAAAATGTGTTTCCTGCAACATGACAAACTGTGGCCTACCTTTTTTGAGCTCTTTCAGCAGAGTGGACCTTTTCTCTGGAATATTCAGGCCCCTCACGTTGTGGGAGATCACTGTGGAGTTGCGACCCAATGATGAGTATGCCATAATGTGGGACCAAGAGGGGACTCAGGCGGGGGGAGCTCCACAACCAGGAAACCGGACAAATGGAAAAAGACGACAATTAGCACAATATGAAAATCAGCTTTCTACCGATCAAATGTTACAGATGTTTTAGATAATTCCGTGTATAGGGATTGAAAAGTCAGAAAAAGAAAGAGTGGGAAACGATAGAAAAAAGTTCAGTAGAACACTTGGAGAAATTGTACCTTCCCCTGGGGAGAAGCTTCCCTCCAGGGGTGTTTGACTAGTGTGTTCTGAGTTGAAAAACCCCACAGGCACACTTTGTGGGGGTAAAACAATGGGAGGCTCGGAAAAGAGACACTTAGATCGTATATATCCTGTCAAAAACAACAGAATTATAAAAATACTGAAATATAATCTAGTGTATATTACTGTAACAGAGCTGCCCGCGCAGCCTAACTTATTCTAAGTGCTGTAAAACTTCTGAAAAAAAAAAAAGAAAACCTCCCCCTTTTGATGCTATGCTTATTCAAAAAAGGGTAATAGGTTTTGCTAGGTGTCTGTCCAAGTTGCCTGGTGGGCATGGTGTCTTTGTTGCTTCAGAGTCTATGGCCATCCTCCCGTGCCTGGCCCCTAGGGGAGTTGTGTCAAAGTTTCTTGGGCCACTGCCCTGGGGAGATACTTTGGGCCCTGCATGAAGTCCAGTGTGAGCCATCAAACCCAGATACTGGGTATTTACCTTGAAAAGGTTCCAATTGGGGCCAGGGTGTCTGGCGTGATGATCGTGCATTTCTAAGTAGGACAATTATACACCTCTAGACACCGTTTAGTGCCCATCTTAGCCTTGACTGTAGACACATGAGGCATAAAAGGAGGAGCATTCCAAAAAGGAGAAGAAGAAACATAAGTAAGGGGTGAAGGAGTCATGGAGACTAAGTTCAAACAAAACGACTGAGTGCTTCCATGTCCTTACTCCAGTTTGGATCGTTGGAATTCATTACCTGGTTTCCTGCTCTCTGGAGGTGGATGCGTAAGATTTAGGAGTGCCCAATTTTGATCCACCAGCTTTGTTAGTTTTCATCTTTTTCCACTGTCTTTTCTCTGGGGAGGAAAATGGAGACCGTGGGGGGCTCCTAGTCAGGGGTTTCAGGAGGAATTCAGAGAACCAGTCAGGAGTTTCAACTGTTCCTAGGTTCAAAGTGGCACAGAATTA
Source organism: Glandirana rugosa (assembly GCA_018402905.1). Classification (NCBI taxonomy): domain Eukaryota; kingdom Metazoa; phylum Chordata; class Amphibia; order Anura; family Ranidae; genus Glandirana; species Glandirana rugosa. The sequence goes on from BLSH010538990.1 coordinate 263,481, forward strand.
GGCAGATCATTGGGTGAGCGTAGGACATGCTGTTGGCCATTATGAGTTACCGGTAAAGCAAATGGAAAACGCCATGTATATTTCAGCTCTTTTCCTCTCAGTTTCTCCAGCAGAGGGCACAATGTTCTTCTCTGCTTCAGTGTGATTTGAGAGAGATCTTGAAATAGCATAATGGGCTCTCCATTAAAAATTATTTGGTCATTTCTCATTATGTCCTCTTTGACTGTAAAGCTTTGTAAACAACATATAATGTCTCTCAGGGGAGCTGAGTCTGGTCCTCGGGGCCTGAGAGCTCTGTGTGCCTGAACAAATTAAATTTCAGTGTCCTCTTGCCTTTCCAGTAGGCTATTAAAAACACCTTGCAGGGCTGGTACTATCTGGTCCTGTTCCACCAATTTTGGGATCCCCCGCGACCCTAATATTGTTTCTCCTCCCCCTGTTATCAAGGTCCTCGATATGGTGTGTCATTTCAATAAAATGCTGTGAATGATCCTCCATTTTCTGCCCCAATCTGCCCAGAGCCTTATCTCTCTGTCTGCCTGCGGCTTCCACTGATGCCATCTTCTCTGTAAGCGCCATTAAGTTGGACTTCAGGTCCGTGATGGCCGCTGAAAACGTGGCCTTAATGTCCTAATATGACCTGCGAGCAGAATTGTTCTTTTTGTTGATGTGTTATCCTCAGTCACAGAATTTTTAATAAAAACCATTGAAAGAGAAAAATACCACGTCACTGAACAGCAAATGGTAATAAACTACAAAGCGAGAAGTGATGATTCTGATTGCATGAGTCCAGAGCACCAACGTGTTTTGACTTAACAAGTCTTCCTCAGTGGGATAGTAGTTGTTAGCATATCAGAAGGATCTCTAGAATAGGCAGCCGTGGTGTTTCCGGTTCCAGATTTGACGTTGCAGCATGCACACCTTGCATTGACACCGGCGTCACTTCAGGCTGGGCTTGCTGCTCAGAACTCATGGCGGAGGATATTAGAAACAGCTGTCTCCAATCAACCCAGAAGCCTCTATTTTGCCCGAGTTGGGAACGCTAATTTTGGTGCCCACTGTTTCCCTTATGATTGGCCAATATAGACACATGATGGGGCTAATCTCCCCATATATACTGTTTAGTGTGCAGTGTTTTTTTCATTGCTGGGAGATCACTGCGAGGACTTGTGGGATTTTGCTGCACTGATTCGCACTTGTGATAGACCTAAACTGGTAAGATCAGCTTTTAAACATATATGTTTTTTGTATACAGACACAGCTTTTATAAAATATTCCTGACTCTTTGAGGTCCCTCCCTTTGTCTTCTGTAATTCTGTGGGTACGACCATAGACCTGTCCCCCTGCTGTTGCAGAAGGATAAGCTCCTTATTCTGATGCTCTGTTTGTGTCTAATATAGACCCAGCTACAAAAAATTAGTTTCCAGGTACACATTATTTTTTGTGGCTCGTTCATGGACAGACGTGAACTCATCATACATTATATATTTTTATTTTCATATTTGTATTTATATTTTTTCCCTTCATATATACATTCACTTTTTCTTTTGCTAGGCACACACCAAGTCCTTCAGGTTGATTTGTATATATTCCTTGTGCTTTTGGTGCATGGCATTCTTGTCTGCCTTCTTTATGGACCTCCAACATAATGTGAGATGTTTGTATTATTTTGATCATGTAAGTGGAATAACTCTCCATCAGGGTGGGACACGCTAGATCGATTATTGTATCTTATGTATGTGTACTTACCTATGTGTGTATTCTAGAGATCCTTCTGATCCCTCTGAGGAAGATGTGTTAAGTCGAAACATGTCTCTGGACTCATGCAATCAGGATCATCACTTCTCGCTTTGTAGTTTATTACCATTTGCTGTTCAATGACATGTGGTATTTATATACTATTATGATGCTTTTTCAATCTTCCCCCAGAGTGTTTGTCTTGGGTTTATTTTAATGTCTATTTCAATAAATACTTGACTTTTATTGACACTCGTGTCCAACATTTTTGTGGCTTTCCTACTTTCTCCCTTGTGGATTTTTGTGAGCATTCACACATCATTATGCTGGAGGAGAAGAGGAAGGACTCTTGATGTCACTTGACTATTCTAAAAGGTAGGGGACCGGAGGAGGAGCTGCAAAGCATACCCAACCATGTGCAACAAAAATAAAAAAATAGTATATTTGCTTGCACATGATTAAAAGTCAGCAAAGCAGCTCTGGGGAAAATATCCTTGCAAAGTGTAATTTCTGTTGGAATTCAGTCTATTTGCCTTTATTAAATCGACCTCTATGTGTTAATCCTTACTGAAGTAATGTTTGAGTAAATTCAAAGGCCATCTTCCTTACATTTTATTACATTTGTGATTTAAACCCTGGTGCCCAACTTGTGGCTCTTTGGTGCCTGTTCTTTCACCCTCAGGCCCCAGCAGCCAACACTGGGAGTGGTCCTCTCATGGCAGCAATCTCCAGTAGTGTCATGTAACATGAACCAGGTCTCTAACAATCCCAGGTTTTCAAACATAACTGTAGCATGTCATCATTCTCTGACCATCTCCTGTAGTATGTCCACAGTCTCTGACAGTCTTCTATCAGAGCATTACATATGCGGAATACTATATGGCTCACTGGGGGTTTGTCCCCACTAAAAAACAAAAATATAGTGTAGCGCTAATAGATCCAAATAATACAACTCAGAATCAGATAGGTATATCAAATATGCATACAATAATAAATGATGTGAGAAAACATCATAATATCACTCAAATAAGTGCTTAAATGGTGAAATTACATAAAACTCAGTAAAAAACCAAGAATTATTCAACATATATCAGTCCAAAAAAACGTGCTTGAATAGTGAGATAAAAAAAAAAAAAAAAAAATTCAGCAAGAAACATCAGGTTTGAGAGAAGGGGTCCATAGACAGACAGATCTGATACAGAGAACCCAATTGTAGAAAGCAGAGAGGTATCAAACAGGTGCTTCTAAAATCCTTCACCAGCCTCACTGGCCTCTCACCTTAAAATAAAGATAAACTCGCTTGTTTCCCCACTCAGGGATGCATCATCTCAATACCACTCGGTCTCCAATTCGATCAAATAGCTCCATTAGTTCCAAGATTCGCAAACCGGTATATATAAAAAAAGAGCAGAGATCTAATGCTCTCAGTTTGAAACAATTTATTGCCCCAATAAAACAATAACTAATGGGGGGCGTGGCCTGACGCGACACCGAGCGGACGTCTCCTCACAGAGCTCCGAGCCCTGTACAAAGAATCTTCGGTAATCCACCCGGTTTAAGGTCCGGTAAGAGATATGATATCACTGTTCTGCAAACATCTGGAAAGTGTGTGTGAAACTATAGCAGATTGAAACCATATACCTGTTCCTCTCTATGCTGTAGTTTCACACACACTTTCCACATGTTTGCAGAACAGTGATATGATATGTTAATACTTTTCAGACCCAGTTTGAAGATGGTCCACATCCACCTCCATTTTTGCTTTTTTTAGGTTTTTATTTTTTTAAAAATGCTTTCAGTTATTTCCCTGTCCCCATTTCTTTGTAGGTCACTTGTCCCACTCTTACCCCCATTTCCTTCCTTGTGCAGATCTCTAGGACTTTCCAGGACTATTTTACAGCCATTTTTGTGCCTAAAAGTTCGGGTCCCCATTGATTTCAATGGGGTTCGGGGTCTGGGACAAAGTTCGGGTTCTGTCCGGACCCAAACCCGGACTTTGTCCCGAAGTTCGGCCGAACCAGCAGAACCCGGACTTCTAGAAGTTCGCTCAACTCTAGTCCTGAACTAATATTAGCAGTACACACAACAGCAGGTGCGTGGTCTATGTTTGCAAGTTATGTGTAACTTAAGATTCAGTCTATGACTCGCTCATCGCTTCCTTCTGCTGCAGTTCTCTGATGGCTGTTTGGTTGGATTAATGAACGGTGGCCCCCTTTATTGTAGTTAACCGACACTGGCAGCAGGCAAGATTGTGGTGACAACTTGGATCACCGACAGACATCTCAGGGTGGGCACCAGAATGGCTAATTATGCAGGGAATTCTCCTCAGTCCAGCATACTGGTCCAGCACAATACATCACAGCACTTCCTCTTTCCAGTTGGCATGCTCTCCCAATTACTCAGGCTTCTTCTTGGGCTTTTCTTTTTTTTATGACCCTTCCTCTTCTCAGGCATCCATTGATATTGTAGTTGCTTTCCACTTATGATTGTGGCACAGATCCTCCTCCAGACTACATCTCCAAGCTTGCTACTGCCTAAAGTCAGTCACTGGCTGAACAAGGCACACCTGTTCCTGCCATCTTGTTGAAGAAAAAGAGTTTACAAGGGAAGTTGCACTTTGCATGGAAGTGTTCCCCCAAGCTTGGTGAATGAGGTGAAATTTCAATTTGCAAAGAATATCTGATCATGCACAAGGAAAATAAAAAAAAGAGCATTTTTGCGAGCACATGATTGGATGATGGTAGTCAGCAGACCTTTACCTCATTCACTAAGTTCTGGGGAAAATTCCCATTACATCTCCATAGTGGACAGACAGTCTTTCTGCCTTTAGTAAATCAACCCCTCAGTCTGCATTTTTGGTCTTTTGGGGTATCCTGTGCTCATATAAAAGAACATCTGGGTAGCAGTGACCATAACGTGATTTCATTTAATGTAAGCTGCAAGCAACAAACTCATAAGGGATAGATAAAAACATTTAACTTTAATAGAGCAAATTTTACAAGGAGGAGGGCTGCTCACCAGGACTTAGACTGGGAGGAAATATTAGCATTGATGAATAGAAATGGGAATTTTTCAAAAAGACTGTATGCAAACTCACTGCAAAGTATATTCCCATGGGCAATACGTTTAAAAGGCTTAAAATAACAGCCAAAGTTAAAAAAGTTATAAATGATAACAAAAAAGCATTTAAAAAATATAAAAATGAAGAACACTATCATCTTTTAAATGTTACAAAGAATATAATAGAATATGTAAACAGGAAAGGAAATCAAGGACGCAAAAATTCAAAACGAATGACAGATTGCAAAAGATAGTAGAACAAACCCCCAAAAATTCTTCAGATATATTAATAGTAAAAAGGTCAGGTCTAAGTATGTAGGCCCTTTACAAAATAATCTAGAATGGGTGACTGGGGACAAAGAGGAGGCAAACTTTTTAAATACTTTCTTCAGCTCTGTGCATACAAACGAGCATTATGTCCATAATGGGGGTGGTAGTGACACAGCCCCAAATGATCTGCAATGGCTCAAAAGTGAAATGGTCCAGAAGTATTTAGACAGAATAAAGGTAGATAAAGCACCTGGACCAGATGGCATCCATCCACAGATCCTAAAAGAATTGAGCTCTGTCATTTCAAAGCCATTGTATCTAATTTTTAGGGACTCCTTAATGACTGGAATAGTACCACTGGATTGGTGCAGGGCCAATGTGGCGCCCATATTTAAAAAGGGATCAAAGTCTTTACCAAGTAACTATAGACCTGTTAGTTTAACTTCTATAGTTGGGACCACATAGATGAATTCTTGTTGGAAAAAAATGTTTTACGTAACAGACAGCATGGATTCATGAAAGACAGTAGTTGCCAAACAAACCTGATTTCTTTTTATGAGGAGGTATGTAAAACCTTGGACAGAGGGGTGGCTGTGGATGTGGTATACTTGGATTTTGCTAAAGCATTTGACACAGTTCCCCACAAATGGCTAATGTGTAAGGTAAAGTCTACAGGCTTGGAAAGATCAGTTTGTAAATGGATAGAAGACTGGCTAAAAGTATTATTTTACTGAAAGGGTGGTTGATGATTGGAATAAGCTACCAACAGAGGTTGTGAGACAGTCAACAGTAAATGGCTTCAAACATGCTTGGGATAAACATAAATCCATAGTCAGACAACAAGGTTAATGTAAAAAAAAAAAAAAATAAAAAAATAAAAAAAAAAAATAAAAAAATAAAAAGGGGCAGACTCGATGGACTACTCAGTCTTTTTCTGCCGTCACTTTTCTATGTTTCTATGTTTCTATGTTTCTAAAAGACCAAATTCAGAGAGTAGTGGTTAATGATTCTTACTCTGAATGGTCTAAAGTTATCAGTGGTGTACCCCAAGGTTTAGTGTTGGGGCCCTTACTTTTCAATATATTTATAAATGATATAGGGTCTGGGATTAAAAGTACCATTTCAGTGTTTGCAGATGACACCAAGCCATGCAATAGAATAACGTCCTTACAGGATGTCTCCAACTTACAAGTAGACCTCAATGCACCGTTTAATTGGGCGACTATATGACAAATGAGGTTTAATGTTGATAAATGTAAAGCTATGCACTTGGGGGCTAAGAATATGAATGCATCACACATACTAGGGAGAGTACAACTGGGGGATTCCATAGTGGAGAAGGCTCAGGGGGTTTTGGTAGATCATAAACTTAATAATGGCATGCAATTGCATGCTGCGGTTTCCAAAGCTAGCAAAATCCTTAAGAGAGACTTGTATTAAGAGGACTCCAGAGAGAGAGAGACATCATTTTCCCATGTACAAATCATTAGAGAGACCTCATCTGGAATATGCAGTTCAGTTTTTGGCACCAGTTCTCAAAAGGCATATTGGGGAACTGGAGAAAGTGCAGAGAAGGGCAACCAAACTAATAAGAGGTATGGAGGCACTGGCGTCGCTAGGGGGGTGCGGGCCGCACCCAGGTGACACCCGCCAGAGGGGTGACACCTGTGGGCAGCTGTGCACCCCCTACAGTGTAGTATCTACACTGATATGTGTCTCGTGGTGCCAGTGCTCTGTCAAATTGGTCAACCCGTTACAAACTCCAATCGTGTAATTTCCGGATGGAGATTTTGACGAATTGACTAATTTGACAGAGCACCGGCTGTGTCCTTCAGTGGAGCAGAGCGAAGCTGCCTCCCCCTCCTCTGTGTTCACATCTACACAGAAAGGGGAGGGAGTCTGAGGGACACACTGCTGTGCCTATCCGTGTTGTTCTGAGGTCTCTACAGATTATATTCATTTAGATGAACATGTTCAGTAGGGGGGTCTACACTAGGGGGGTGTCTATATTGATTGAAGGCGGGTCCGCACTGAGGGTGGTTTGCACTGAGGGGGTTTGCACTGAGGGGACTTTGCACTGAGGGGGGGGTCCATACTGAAGGGGGGTTTGCACTTAGGGGGTCCGCACTGAAGGGGGTTTGCACTGAGGGGGGTCCGCACTGAAGAGGGGTTTGCACTGAGGGGGTCCACACTGAAGGGGGGTTAGCACTGAGGGGGAGCCTGCACTGAGGGGGGTCTGCAATGAAGGGGGATTTGCACTGGGGGGTCTGTACTGAGGCGGGAAGTCTATACTTATGGAGGGGGTCTGTACTGCAGGAAAGGGGTCAATACTGCAGGAAGGGGGTGGTTCTGGCCAGCACAGTAGATTGCTTTATAAAAGGCCAGGATTCTTTCCTTAATGTAAACAATATAACTGGGTACTAAACTTGATCCAGGGAAAATCTGATTGCCTCTCGGGGGATCAGGAAGGAATTTTTTCACCTGCTATAGCAATTTGGATCATGCTATTCTGGGGTTTTTGCCTTCCTCTGGATCAACTGTGGGTGAAGGATTGTGTATATGGGAATGTATGGTTATATATATATATATATATTTTTTATTGGTTAAACTAGATGGACTTGTGTCTTTTTTCAACCTGGCTAACTATGTAACTATGTAACCAATCTCTCCCTGAGTCTATGGTCCTATAATAAACCATAAACTTCCTAAGGTGACTGGCACCCATTTTCTTTCACCCAACAAAAGGTTGAGAATTCTTCCCTGAGTTGAAATGCTAGCCCATCGAACCACAGGATGATCCTCCACAACTGCCTAGGTCTAAGGGGGTTCTATATCTGCCTCGATGGAGTGTAGGAGGATAGCTGTATCATGGCAATAGTGTTATCCTGATATATTATATAAAATAGGGTGCACATTCTTATGTGCTATGTGTTATGGCTCTGCTGGCATGCAGTACAAAAACAAAGAGAGAGGTGCCTCTAAGTGTAATAAGTAGGATACAATTTTATTGCATACAGCCAAGTAAAAACTCACATGGAGTACATGAATATCGGGCACATCAAGGAATCCACAGGGGAAAGAAGACAATCCAACCCAGAGTGCAATCATCCACATAATGCTGAACTGTGGTGCTCCTCACAGTGATGGAGAAAGGCCAGCTGGTCAGTGGGGAGACTCGGAATGTTATATAGTATGTCTTTCTATTGCCATGTATGCATATTTAGTATAAGAGTGTGTTATTTATTTATTACACTGGCCAATAGTCTGTCATCTCGGTACATGCCCCTCCCCTTGTAGTCCTTTATCTGTTCCTTTGTTATACACATCCTTGCTCCCCATTGCCTGAGGAAGTAGCGCGCCTACCAGGACACCCTAGCCTGCTTGCTATCGAAACGCATTGCATATGGATGACGCCATCCTCCCACGCCTCTTCTTCATGCTCTCCAAGCCTCACTCCGAGTCTCCCCACTGACTGGCTGGCCTTTCTCCATCACTGTCAGGAGCACCAGGAGGTGCTGTTGTTCAGCATTAGATGGATGATCACACTGTGGTTTGGATTGGCTTCTTTCCCCTGTGGATTCCTTGATGTGCCTGATATTCATGTACCCCATGTGAGTTTTTACTTGGGTGTATGCATTAAAATTGTATCCTACTTATTACACTTTGAGGCACCTCTATTCTAGTGATCTTGAGCTCCAGTTTCTGCTCATATTGGATTGCTGCCCTTTGTGTTATTATGGACTTTATGGACTCATAATACTTTACTCCATGTGATTATATATTTATTTGGTGTTGTAGATCTCTGGCCATTGTGCCTGACACTTGCTGTTCTGGCATGCAGTACATGGCGTGCTTGGGACTTGTACTAGCCCACCCCTATGTATGCAGGGCAATCACAGTGCTTTAGCTGTTTCCCTCTCCCTTATTCAAAAAAGGTAGGATCACGTACCAGAAGGTGCTAACTCTTGCTAAATATAAAGACTGTCAGCACGCATGAGAATGGAAAGCGATATCTGCTCTCCATAATAAATGAGCCCCGCAGTAGAAGGTCAATACCACTTGATAAGTGATTCTAACTATTTTTAATATAGGAGGAGGAAACAGCTGTCATCATTTAATTGAGATTGTATAAATAAGCATTGTTAAATAAAAAGAAACAGTATGATGGGACCCCCATCTTGTTGGCCCTTAAACATGTAAAGTTGCAATATACATATAACAGGATGTGACACATGAGCATGGTGTAGTAGACATTACAGAATTTAATTAAAACGTATGTGTAGCAGGTGTCTGAACTGCATGTCATTTGCCTGTATAAGCTCTCCTCTCTGTGTGTTTCTATGTGCAGAGCAGAAGACAGATAGGTATCAGGTATTACACATGGTTAGTCCCCTATGTTTTCCTGAGCATAAGAAACAGAGCCTATGAGGAGAACAGTGACAACAACCAACCAATAGGGGAGGCTATTACAGCAGCAGCAATGATCTGTGGGAGGAGCAGTGTTTGATGGGATTTATAGCACTACAGAAAAAATCTGTCCTTGGACTCTGCAATGGACAGACTCTATTTCCCAGTGTGCTGTGCTGCAGGAAAAGCTCCTTAGAGGAATGATGCTTTGTGGGAGACCTATTTAAGTGAGGAGAAAAGTTTGCTCCAGTTTCTTTTGGACACATGGATGAGTGAGGATCCTGTGTGTTCTTAACAGCCGGTAGACTCGAATCACAAAAGACTGGAAAAGACACCACAAGGTGGCAGAGAGGTGATAATAACTATATCATAGTATGCCACATCCTTGAATAACTAGTAATATTGAAATTTGAAAGAAATGGACTTAAAGGCATACTGGGTATACTATAAATATATAAACTTTATTTGTTACGGAAACCGACCTGGAAGATATTCCTCAGATAAGAGAATTCTCACGTCTTTAGTATCCATAAGTGTGTTTGACAATGGACTTTGTGGGCGCTGCCTGGAATGGCTACATGGCGGGGTTTCGGCCGGCAGATGCCCCCACCAGTCGAGGTGACACTGATATTAATCAATATTTTTCCAAAATGAGAATACTTCTTAAAAAGAAGTCAAATTTGCATTGGCATATTGAATTTTTTAGGTATTATATCACAGATGAGATTAACCCTTATGGGTTACGTATACAGGTATTCCCTACTATCCAACAAATACCCACTGACCTAAAAACTCATTGGGAGTCCATACTCACAAAATGCAGTGCCGAGTTAATGGCCCTCCTCATCAATCATTATGAAGATGAGATGAAAATCCTGGATCAGGATATTATAAATTTGGGAACCACACACCCCTCTATTCAAACACATGACCAATTTGAGGCTAAATGGACCGACTTGAAAAACTATCTGGCTAAGCTCAATAAGGATATTATTCAAAAAAAGCAAAATAAGTTCTCTAAAGATAAAAATGCTTTCTCAGGAGGGTTCGCCTACCACTGGTCCTCACCTCGTCGAGGTAGGGGTCCGGTGCGAGGTAGAACACTAAATTCTAATAATCAGGAAGGCTCTGTCCCCTCTGAATATGGTGTTGAATCTCATTCTTCTTTGTCTTCTGCAGCTTCCCGTACTACCCGTGGTCAGTCGTCATCCTCACAAGGACTTCCTTTGGGTGGTGCACGTAAGAGAAACTATAATGATAGAGGTTATATTTCTCCACAAACATCCAAGCAACGTCCAAATCACTTTCCACCTATAAACACTAACCCTGCTCCAGGTCAAAGACGCAATGACCCTGGTCCAGACACACATTTAAGTCACATTACCGCACAAGCACTTCAGATAATGCAGAATCAACCTTCTGTAAGACCCAAAACACAACAGACGAAAACCCCTTCAAAACCTCACGTTAGAAACACAACACCTTCCTATACACAGTACACTTTACCAACACCAACACATAACATACCCCAATCTAGAAACCGTCAAATAGAAGGGGCTACCCAAACCACTTTGGATCCCCACCTGACACGCCTTACTAACACTTCTCCCCCATCCCCTTTAGACCCAATTTTATTGAATGCGAATCTCGACATGGACACAATACAGAATTAAGTGTCATAAATTTGACTCCTTACCAATTTACTTCAGATCAAATGGAAGTCCTAAAGTTGGGACTTAATTTCTGTCCTTCAATGAATATGAACAGGTATGAGATCATTAAGGATCTATATCTATTTTCACGAAACTTGACCTATAAATTTTTATTTGACAAAGATCGGGTTAGAGGCGTCAAGGACAGGGAAATTACTGAACAAACTAGGCAATTCTCTATGGCAGAATGCAGAGCCTTGCGAGATTTAATTTTATTACTTGATGAAAATTCTTCGCAAATATCCCAAAGCACATCTCAGGAGTCTCAGGACTCAATAGAGAGATATGAATCCATTTATCCATTCAGATTTAAAAATAAATCTCAGCGATTTCCTGACCTAACTACTAACACTAATATTTGGACATTCCTCACCGCCATGGTGAGTGATGTCAAAAGATTTAAAATTCCACACAATAACTCTAATTTAACATCCTCTCAAATAAGAGCCCTTCAGTCGTTAAAAAGAACCCCTGACATTGTCATCAAGAATTCAGATAAGGGGGGTAATGTGGTCCTACTGACCCAGACACAGTATGAACAGATGTGTATGGATATATTAAAAAACAAAGATTGGTATCGTCCCCTATCCGAATCAAAAATTGCAGGGTTTACAACTGAATACAGAGCGCTCATTCTAAGGGCTCACCAAAATGGTATAATTGACCAACAGACCTATGACTTCCTAAATATAAAAGAACCTAAGGAAGCAACCTTCTATGCATTACCTAAGGTCCATAAAAGGCTAGTCAATCCCCCCGGTAGGCCAATTATCTCAGGAGTGGGTTCCCTTTTGGAAAATGCCAGTGCCTTGGTGGATACCGCTTTAATACCTCATGTTCTAACATTACCATCTTACATCAGGGACACCACGGACCTACTCACTCGTATTGAGGGCATGGTGGTCCCACCGGGCTCCCTTCTCGTGACCCTGGATGTGGAGGCTCTCTACTCCAGCATCCCTCACCAGAAGGGAGTCAAAGCTGCCCATATGTTCCTACATGAGGTGGACCACAATTTTTGGAAGTATGGTGACTTTGTGGTGTCATTATTGAGATTTATTCTCACACATAATTGGTACAGGGGGTTGCTATGGGGACCCGTTGCGCGCCCTCATATGCTAACCTGTATCTGGGGGGGTGGGAACGAGAAATATTGGCCGACGAACGGTTGGGGCCATATATGGATCAAGCGCTCGTTTGGTATCGTTTTATAGACGACATATTTTTGATATGGACCGGAGGAAGGGAGAATTTAATAAGATTTATTGATCAATTAAATATCAATGAATACAACCTAAAATTTACTTTAAATTTTCATACTCATACGATTACATTTCTTGACCTGTCCATCTTTATAGACCGACAGGGCTGCCTTGCTACGAGTCTCTTCCGCAAGGAGACATCGGGGAACACCATACTGCACGCTACTAGCGCACATCCGACGCATCTCAAACACAGTATCCCATATGCCCAATATTTGCGCCTACGTCGAAATTGTACGGACATAAATGATTTTGTGGTCCAGGCTGCCTCCTTGAGGGAGAGACTCCGAGACAGAGGCTATAGTAAATCATTATTAAAGAGAGCTTTCCATAGGGCAGCAACACAGGATCGGCAACAGTTAATCTATAAAACGAACTCCATTGTCCAATCAAAACCTAGATTAACAGTCAAATTAATCACCAAATTTTGTTCACAACATGTTCAATTACGACAACTGTTAAATAGGCACTGGCATCTTCTGACTGAGGACCCCATCCTGATGAAATATATAAATCCTGATCCTGAGATTGTTTTTCGTAGAAATATATCTCTCAGAGATCAACTCACCCATAGTCACTATAATCCTACACGCACCTCCAGACTTGGACGGGGAGGAGTAACACCCTGTGGGGCCTGTGATGTGTGCCCCTGGATATGGGAAGACACACACTATAGACTACCCAATGGAGAAAGCTTCCACCCTAGATTTCAGACTGACTGCAATACACAGGGTGTAGTATATTTGAGGCTATGCCAATGCGGAGCCTTCTACGTGGGTAAAACTAGGCGACAACTACGACAAAGAATTGGGGACCATATTTATTACTCAGGTAACGGTAAAATGGTTACTCCCGTGAGTCGACATTTAGACCTATACCATAGGTTTGACACACGGGTAGTTAAGTTTATGGTTCTAGAGACAATACCAGCAAATCCCAGGGGTGGCCCATGGGATAAGATTATCCTTCAGAGAGAAACTGTTTGGATTGAACGCCTGGATGCCACCAAGGCCCCAGGCTTGAATGAGGTTCTAACTTACAAACCTTTTTTGTGATAAAGCTGTATGTCCATGATGGACCATGGGTTCGGTGAGACATTATTTCAGAAATAAATGGAGGGGGGTGTGGTTTCCCAATATATGGAAGTCAAATAAGACTCTATGGGGGATACCCAGGAGTTCCCATATTCATCAAATCCTGGTGGATGGCATGAACGGGTCGAGACCCCCTATGTTGTGACCCACCTGGGCCACCTTTGTAGAATACCATTGTCCGTGGCACACAGTGAGAAAACACACATAATAGGTGGGGTTGTCCCAATATACAGGGACTGAACCCCACAACATAGATCAAATGCAGTGAATTAAATACTTACTTCTTATGTACTATAGGCAGGTTTGGTTTCCTGGATGGGACATGAGTTCCAATTTTGAACAACTATCATAATGAGAGGTATATCTATGTACTATATTTAAAATATTTTTGTTTTTTGTATTAAGATTTTTATCCTCGTATTGGGTTGTATTTTGCGTTGTGTTTTTTTTTTTTTTTTTTCTCCCCTTGGCTGTATATCGGCCTTCACTCCTATTTCCTTCCTTCCTTCCTTTGTTCGGCCTTGCGACCCTGGGGGCCTTGGTCCCAGCGGCACGGGGTGGGTATGCGGCTGAAAGCGCCGTTGGTACCCGCCCCGTCATTCGGTCTCTTCTGATCAATGTCGGGGTTGGGGCCTGCGGCGCGGAGGCCTCCCACCAGCGGAGGGAGCTCTCCACCACTTTGGTGCGCGGGCGGCCTCGTCCCTGCCCTCCGGTCTGATGGGCGTCGTTCAATCTGGCGCTTTGTTGACCTGGAGGGGGCGGGGGCGATCCAGCGCATGCGCAGTGGACCAGCCGGGTTGGTGGCGTCACACGCCGCCGGAAGTGCGGCGTGTTGATGGCAGACGCCATTAATCGGGGCCATGTGTGTCTTATAAAAGGTGGGTTCATGGCAGCTTACAGGCAGGTTGGGGGCTTCTGAGGACATGTGTCTCTACACATACACACTTTGACATCTGGTAAGCAATATGCTGGACGAATTGTTCGCTTAGCATACACTTATACAATGCAATAGTTCTTTTCTATGCACTGGCTGGTTGAGTTTTACTGACAGCTAAATACTTTTCCTTATACAGCCCTCTGGACCCGGATCGAGTACTAAGTGCCGAATGGCTTCCGTGAAGGGCTTGACTATGGCAGTATATCCCTGCTAAGACACACTTTAGCTGTTTCAAAAAGGCTATATCCCCCCACCATCTAATATTTTATTCATACTTGTAATAAGACTGACCCTTTCTAGAAGATATTTTGGAAAACTCTCCAAACAGGTATTTACCATTCAGATATATAAAAAAACGTATTTAAGGCTTGGGCCCTATTTAGGACCCTCTTTGCCATACAATATGTTTGGGGTCTAATATGTATGTGTATATATTTATGCCTTATACACCATGTTGTTTGTACCACACACAGGCCCCCATACTCGCCTGGTGCGGCTTTGGGCCTCCACGGGAGCGCCGGGATTGGTCAGAGGGGATTTGGAAGAGGGTTGGGCATTACGCTACTCCCTTGGTTGGTGGCTCCTATATACCCTGGGGGGGTTCTACCAACGTTCTCAAATACATCCCCATGACATATATCATAAAATGTAAGTGATTGTCACTGAATATATTTGTTGCAGCATATTATGTAACAGTGGATTATACATTATATCTTATATCTGTGCTTTACACATGTACTTTTTTGTCTTCTATTAGATTAATACTTTTCCAGCTCCAGATGAAGCGCCAAGTATATTAAAGCGCGAAACTAGTTGAGCAAGCAGGAATATGTTTCTGCAACTTTGATGTTGGGACCCTACCAACGTAACCAAAACCAACCCTATATCATTTTTGTCTTATATTGTTGAAAAGCTGACACATTGAGATATTGTGGGTATTAGGTTGCGTTTGATATAGGCATCCCAGCAATCTGTAGTATTGTATGGTGGGCCCCTTTGGCTACCAACAAACGCATTGGTTGGTACCCACGGGGAACCACAGCACTCTTTGCCCTGTAAGGGGTTATGTCTTGTAATGTATATTATATATGAGATATAGTTTTAAACTATGAAATTTTAAATGTCTTATGTCTTATTGGGGCAGTTATATGCCAATTTCTTAACAGCCGGGCTGCAGCCGAGGCCTACTTCCAGCGATCCAGCCCATTGAATTTCAAAAGTGTCCCAGCCAGCTGCGGTGCTACAGTGTTCCATTGGGTGATCTGCAGAGCCAGCTTACAGACATCTGGGTCCATTCCAGAGCAACAGCAGACACAGGAGCAGCCGCATTGATCGATCCAGAGATAGAGAGCTGCATAGAGGGCAGTAGAAGCTGTTTTCCCTAAAGCAAAGAGCAAGCAGATATCATCAGTTCCAGTGTCATCAGCACAGCCTGAGCATCCGGACCGTCTCTGTGATCAGCCGATTGATGGGGGGTGAGCAGACTGAATCCTACCTGAGTATACTCAGTTGTTTCTTTCCTTCTTTTGTAAGTACAGACTCAGTCCTCCTAGTGAATTACAAAATCCTGTGCACAGGTCCTTCTTTAACAGATAATATATCCTGGAGTCAGTAACCACTATCAGGGTTTTCTTCTAAAGTTATCTGTGCCCATTTGCAGGAAACAAGGATACTGCACAGACAGAGTTACATTGAACCCTGTATGCAGACATCATTGCCGGTAGTCATCTTTCTGATACTTGTAGTACCTCCAGATACAAGGCCATTCAGTTAGAAAGACACTGTATACAGATGTCATTTGCTCTTTCATCCTGCTGAGGAAAATCTTGCATTCTTCAATTAATGATCCAGGCCAGTTATGTTATTTGGGCCTGCTACCTAGGAATTTAAGTGCACCAACGAGAGTGGCTAGCTGAAGATGCCAAGACCTATTACCTATTTAACTTCAAGGGGACTGAAGTACTATTTCCATATGGCCTCACACTCATATATCCAGGGCTCCATATATGTAGTGGGTGTGTGGGACCTCCTATCTGGGAAGCTAAGATATTGACTGTTGATTTGATTACAGTATTTGTTATTGGGCCTGTGGTGCCAGGAGACAGAAGAGAGAGATCTGACATAGAGAAGGTCAGTCTTCTACTCTCCTCCTGCCTGGATTCATAGAGCCAAACTTGGTTAAAAGTAACCAATCTAATACAGATTGCCATTTTTGTGACTTTCTTGTTATTGAAGTGTTTGCTCTGCTCTTCGTGGTTATTCTAAGGTCCTGAATTCCCTGAAAGCAGCCTAAATGTACTATTGAGCTATATTGCTTATAATTTCAGTTAATGTTTCTCTATTGTATTCCTTGACCATATTGCCAATGGTTATTCCACAGAAATACTACAGTAAAGACAATTTCTGTGTTTTATAATTGTACTGTTACACTTATCATGTATCATAATACTATGCATAGTTTAGTAATGTTTATATAGTTGGTTATTACAGTGCCATCTTGTGGTTGTTTTGGATATTGCATTATCCTATTCTGTTTACTAAGTGTGTTCCCTCCCATCCTCTGTGAAGCAATTTCCTCTTCCTGGGTCACTCTGTGTTGTGACTTCCTCTTCCTGTGTTCTCTCTCTGTCTCATGAGGAAGAATATGGCCACACATTTGTAGGCCTCACACAATCTGCTCGCATCCTAGGACGCATTACCATGTTTTGACCTGCAGTTACCATCTTTTAAGCACACATTTGTTGTATGCTGTACCTGCTATTTGCAATAAATCTACACTTATGGAAGAATCGGTGTCTGGTGAGTTCAAGCTATCTGATAAAGACTGTCCACAGTGATTATATCTGCTTATACAGGCCAGGCATAGAGGTCTCAGCAAGGGATAAAGTCACTATTACAACAGTTGGAGTCAGAATAATAATAACGTGTGTGTTTCTCATTGATCCTTGCACTCACACTATTGCCAGGTGTGCCAGAGGGGACTGAGGCTGTTATTGGGGTTGAGAGGCAGAGTGAACATACTTAAGCGGCTCCTGCAGGGATTGCGCTACATATGTAAAGGCAAAACTATTTTCACATTCTGAATATGAGTAAGGGTTACAGCCTCTGTCAGCGTTGATTATGGTCTGTGTCCTGATTGCGTATATTCACCCCTCTGTTTGTCTTGGAGACCATTGTGATTGATGAAAAAAGTTAATGTTGCCTTTTATACACTTTAAGGCTTGGTTCATACTAGTGCCAATCGGATGCGTGTTTCCTCACATTCAATTTGCATGACAAGATAGTGTGACTAGCTTTCAATGGAGCCGGTTCACACATCTCTGTGACGGCTGCAGAGGGGATTGCACAGGGGTTCCGTGTTTCTTTAGATCCATTTCAGATCCAAATTCAGCCAAACATGCGGGCCTGATTCGTCCCTGAAATGGAGAACAGGGACGCACAGGACCCCTGCTGTGAGCCACATTCGATTTAAGTGTGAACCCATACTAACTCAGGGAAAAAGTATGATGGGGCCCATAACTTGTTGGCCCTTAAAGGGATTGTAAAGGCAGAACTTTTAACATTCTATGCAGTAAGATAAAAAAGCCTTCTGTGTGCAGCAGCCCCCCTCAGCCCCCTTAATACTTACCTGAGTCTATCTTTATCCAGGGATCTTGCAGGAGTGTCTCAGCTGCCCGGGACTCCCCTCTTTGGCTAACACAGCAGCGTGGCACGCCATTGACTCCCTCTGCTGTCAAAGTCAGTCAGCCTATAAAGAGAGAGAGAGTGGGTGCTGCAAATGGACACAGGGACCCTTGACTCGGCTCTGGTGCTCCCATACCAAGCTGCTTGCTGTTGGGGCACTCAACAGGAGGGAGGGCCAGCAGAGCCAAAGAGAGATCCGAGTAGGGGAGGATCCAGGCCAATCTGTGCAAAACCAACTGCACAGAGCAGGTAAGTATAACATGTTTGTTATTTTAAAAAATGTAATCATCCTCTCTCAAAAACCAACCTATAATGAGTAAAGGGTTTCCCCAACATTTCATTATTCTGATATGTGTCTGTGCTACCATGTATGAAAAAGTACAGACGGTCCCCTAGTTACAAACATTCGTCTTACAAACGGATCCTACTTACAAATGGAGAGACAACAGGAAGTGAGAGGCAATCTACCCATAGGAAGGGAAATTCACTCTTGTAAGAGTTAGGCTCCATTTACACAGGGCGATGTTTCAACCTCCCCTGAACGTTTTACCTTGACAGCTAGAAACCAGCATCTAAAACGCCCGTTTTGCCACGTTTAGCCGCGTTCGCGTCTAGGAGCTTTTTTGAAAAAAAAATGTATTTTTTTTTTTTTTAAATGGAAACGCCTGTAAATGAGACGGTTTCTGACAGTTTGTCCAGAACTGTTTTGGTTATGCAAACTGATTGTTGCAGTAGCTGTCTGGGTGGCTGGTCTCAGATGATCTTGGAGGTGAAGATGCTGGATGTGGTCTGGTGTGGTTACAATTGGCCTGCGGTTGTGAGGCCGGTTGGATGTACTGCCAAATTCTCTGAAACGCCTTTGGAGAAGGCTTATGGTAGAGAAATTAACATTCAATTCAAGGGCAACAGCTCCTTGGGACATTCCTGCAGTCAGCATGCCAATTGTATTGGCATGGCATTGTGCTGTGTGATAAAACTGCACATTTTAGAGTGGCCTTTTATTGTGGCCGGCCTAAGGCACACCTGTGCAATAATCATGCTGTCTAATTAGCATCTTGATATGCCACACCTGTGAGGTGGATGGATTATCTCAGCAAAGGAGAGATGCTCACTAACATAGATTTAGACAGATTTATAAACAATATTTGAGAGAAATAGGCCTTTTGTGTACATAAAAAAAGTCGTAGATCTTCGAGTTCAGCGCATGATAATAGGGGCAAACACAAAAGTATTGCATTTATAATTTTGCTCAGTATAGTTGATAAGGTTGAATAAAGACACCAGTCCATTCAGTTAAAACTGTGTGTATGTGTGTGTGTGTGTATGAGTTTATGTCAATAGTAATTCCCATAACCCTATATGTTGCGATCGTTAACGTGCCCATCTAATAGTTTTTTTCAACTATTGATGCTCCCTGTTGATACCACTGCATGTGGAAGGGAATTCCACATCCTTACTGTTCTGACAATAAAGAACCCTCTATGCAGTTTAAAGTTATGCAGCTTCAATGAATGCCCACATGTCTTTTTAAACTCCCTCCTACTGAAAAGATTTTTCCCTATGCTAAGGTCACCAGTAAGGTATTTGTGCATTGCTAAAATATCTCCTCTCAAGTGTCTCTTCCCCAGAGAGAATAGGTTTAATGCTTGTAGTCGTTCCTCATAGCTGAAGTCCTCTAGTCCCTTCATTAGCTTTGTTGCTCTTATGTGGACTTTCTCTAGTTCCAGCACATCCTTCTTGAGGACTGGTCCAGAGAACTTCATGGCATACTC
Organism: Glandirana rugosa; assembly: GCA_018402905.1. NCBI lineage: Eukaryota > Metazoa > Chordata > Amphibia > Anura > Ranidae > Glandirana > Glandirana rugosa. The sequence goes on from BLSH010538990.1 coordinate 283,416, forward strand.
AAGATGCGGCTGGACCAGAGTCTTTTAAGGTGGGAGAATTATCATTTTATCTATGGAGTATATGCATTTTCTTATGCATGCTAATATTCCACTGGCTTTGCTTGCAGTGACTTGGCATTGCATTCCGTTGCTGAGCCTGTCATCTACTAGGACCCCCCAGATCTTTTTCCATACTGGATTCCCCCACAGGTTCTCCCCTTAGTGAGTAACTTGCGTTCGTGTTTTTAGCACCCAAATGTATTTGTTTACATTTTTCAACATTGAACCTCATTTGCCATGTAGTTGCCCAACCCATTATTTTATTTAGGTCTTCTTGTAAGATTTCCACATCTTATTGTGAAGTTATCACTCTGCTTAGCATTGTATTGTCAGCAAACACTGAGATTGCGCCATTTATACCAACCTCTATATTGTTTATGAATAAATTATACATAATTGGTCCCAGGACAGATCCTTGGGGAACCCCACTTACCACATCAGTCCATTCTGAGTACTATTTATCACCACTCTTTGGATATGTCCCTGTAATCAGTTTTCTACCCAGGTACTCCCCCTACAGTCCATGCCTACAGACCTCAGTTTGTAAAGTAGACATTTATGGGGACTGTATCAAATGATTTTGCAAAGTCCAGGTATACCACGTCCACAGGCCTACCTTTATCTAGGTGGCAGCTCACATCCTCATAAAATGTTAATAGATTGGTCTGGCAAGAACGATCCTTCATGAATCCATGATGTTTACTAATAATGATGCCGTTTTCATCAGCAACTTTTTGGATATGGTCACTTAACATCCCCTCCTATAGTTTACAAACTATCAATGTTAGGCTGATTTGTCTGTAGTTTCCAGGTATATATCTTGGCCCTTTTTTAAATATTGGTACCACATTGGCTTTTCTGCAATCCACTGGGACGATTCCAGTCAGCAAACTGTCCATAAAAATTAGTAACAATGTTCTAGCTATCACCTGACTGAGTTTCTTAAGGATTTGGGTGTAAGCCATCTGATCCTGGTGACTTTTTTTTCAAGTCTATTTCTGGCCCTGGCTTCTGTTAGCCACAATGGTATATTCTGTGACATGTTATTAACATTACATTCTTGGTTACTATATCCCACCTTTTCCTTCATGAAAACATAGGAGAAGAATGTATTTCCCTGATCATCTCTTATGGGGCCAATATACTCTGGCTTTTCTTTCTTACTGTTAATATATTTAAAACATTTCTTGGGATTTTTTTTACTCTTCTCTGCTATGTGACCTTCACAGTCTATTTTAGCTGCCCTGAGCAGAGAGTTGCTGGCTGTCAGTCACAGGGGAGGGGGCAGAGTGCCCGGCTCAGGCTCTCATTGGCTCGCTGAGAGGCTGAGCTGGGTGTCGGTCCAGGAACCTGGCAGATCCCGACTTCCATTATCGTGATGATGCGGGCCCTGGACCAACTTCAGTGATGTCAGCAGAGAGCGGACTTGAGCCCGCTCTCTGCTGAAAAGCGGTCATAGGAGTGCAGAACGAATTGCACTTCTGTGATCCATATGACAAGTACAGCCAAATGAACTTTGGCTATACCTATCCTTTATTGTAGCTCCTAAGTCCCTGAAATAATTTTTCAGATACAATGTATATTTCTCTCCATTCAATTCAAGAGGAGAAAAAAAAACACAGTGGCAGGCTGCACGGTCATTGATCACTATGATAGCCAATCGGAGGCTATCACAGCAATCAGATGATCAGAAACTGTACTCCCTGCACATACACATGTACTAATATATGTGGCCTCACGGAGTAATACCAGCTTCTGTGAGGCTGCATATATAAGTAACCATGGCACAAAGGTTAAACCTGAGCATATTTGATTTGTACATGGCACACAAGTGGCTTGCACCCACAAAATATGCTTTTAATTACTGTGCCACAAACAAGTGTCTCACAAACATGCATTAACATCAGCACAATCAATTTAAATAAAAATGAAAATCTTCCATTACAGATACTTTTCTGCATACAGCCTACCTCAACTTCATTAAAACAGTGGCTTTTTAGCAGTCGGCATCTACTGAGACAATAAACACTTTGGTCAAGAGCATGTAAGCTCAGTGGGCACATGGTTTAGCCAATGGGTTCTGCAAAAAAATTGTAGAAATATTATGTATGCTATTTGTGGCATATTAATTCTAATGTAAGCTAAAAAAATACATGTGAAGTGTTTTTAGTCCTCTCAAACTGAATGGGTTAGCATTTTTATTTAACCACCTGAGCAAGTTTCCACACACATGTTAAAATTGAATCCCTTACCTATTGGCCTTGAAAATTGCCATATTTGATTATCAAGATTTGAGTTCCAGCAACAAAGTAAAAGTTAGCAGCTACACATAGGGGTTTATTTACTAATGCTAGGGAGTACAAAATCTGGTACAGTTCTGCATAGAAACCGATCAGCTTCCATTTTTTTTTGTCAAAGCTTAATTGAACAAGCTGAAGTTAGAAGCTGATTGGCTACCATGCACAGCTGCACCAGATTTTGCACTCTCCTGTTTTAGTAAATCAGCCCCATAATGTAGCTGCTGACTTTTAACATTAGGACACTTACCTTCCCTGGAATCCAGCAATGTCGGCACTCTAGCTGATGTTTCCATCCACTCTCGGGTGCTGCCTCCACCATTGCCTCTAAGGGAAACCGGGAGTGAAGCCTTGTAACTTCACAGCCAGTTCCTTACTGCGCATGTGCAAAACATGCTGCGCTTTCTGAGTGGCTGGGCGGCGGGGGAAGGAGGAGGGAGGCAGAACTTCTGAGTGAAGTGGGG
>BLSH010538990.1:339066-351169 GCA_018402905.1 Glandirana rugosa
AAGATTCTTGTCACTATACCGAATAGGGGCGATTAACTATACTAATTGTCACTATACCGAAGAGGGGCGATTAAATATCAAAAGTGTGTGTCAAACGTCTACAAGATTCTTGTCCCTACACCGAAGAGGGCCGATTTAGCGGGGATAAGCCATATCACTGTTCTTAGAACAGTGATATGGCTTCTCCCCGCTAATTGATATGATATCACTGTTCTACAATTATCTTCTAACTGTGTGTGATAACGATCAATTAGAGGGGAGAAGCCATATCACTGTTCTAAGAACAGTGATATATCATATCACTGTTCTTAGAACAGTGATATGGCTTCTCCCCGCTAATTGATAGTTTTCACACACAGTTTGCAGATGTTCTAAGAACAGGGATATGGCTTCTCCCGGCTAATGTATACTTTTCACACAGAGTTTTAAGATGATTGTAGAATGTACAATCATCTTAAAACTGTGTGATAAAAGTATACATTAGCTGGGAGAAGCCATATCACTGTTCTTAGAACAGTGATATCGCTTCTCCCCGCTAATTGATACTTTTCTCACACAGTTTTATGATAGTCCACATCCACCTCCATTTTTGATTTTTTTATTATTTTTTTTTTTATTATTTTAAGTTATTTCCCTATCCCCATTTCTTTGTAGGGCACTTGTCCGACCCTTTCCCCCATTTTCCTTCCTTTTGCAGACCTCTAGTACTTTCCAGGACTTTTTTACAGCACTTTTCAGAACTCTAAGTAAAATTACCAGAACCCCGGACCCGAACCCAGACTTTTTTTGAAAAGTCCGGGTTCGGGTCCGGGTCCTTGACACCCAAAAGTTCGGTACGGACCCGAACTTTACAGTTCGGGTTCGCTCAACTCTACTTATTATGAATTATAATAAGCTATTATTTTTTCAAATGTTCTTCCTTATTTCTGACCTTAGCAGTGTGTGACTGTATATATGCATACTGTATGTATGTGTGTGTGCATACTGGGTGTGAATATACTGTGCTTATATTGTATGTAAACACACAGTATACATACAATATACATCCAATATACACCCAGTATATACACACCCAGTATGCACACACACATACATACATACAGTATGCATATATACAGTCACACACTGCAAAAGTCGGAAATAAGGAAAAACATTTGAAATAATAATAGCTTATTATAATTTATAATAAGTAAAAATTATAAATCAATAACTTAATATTTCAAATGTTCTTCCTTATTTCCGATTTTCGGAAATAAAAAAGAATATTTTAAATAATAATAAATAACTATTAAATAAATATAGGTATTGAAAAATTTTCTTGAAAGTATGACTATTAATGCTAAATTTTATATCTAAGTTCATTAACAGCCAAACTTCCAATACCTATAATTTAATAGTTATTAGTTAGTTATTATTTCAAATATTCTTAGTTTTTTCCAATTTTCGGATTTCCGAATTGCGGATTTTCGTCTGTTCCAATTGCCGAATTTCCGAATTACCGCAATTGCCGAATTACCGCGAATTTCCGAATTACCGCAATTGCCGAATTACCGTGAATTTCCGAATTTCCGAATTACCGCAATTGCCGAATTACCTCAATTGCCGAATTACCGCGAATTTCCGAATTTCGGATTTCCGAATTTTTCATTTCCGAATTTCCGAATTACAAATTTTTTTAATTTCCGAATTTCCGAATTTCCGAATTTTTTGAATTTCCGAATTTCCGAAAAACTAAAAAAACAAATTTTTTAGCCATGCACAAGTCTAATGGGTACAATATTTTGTTTGCATTAAAATGGTTTTAGTGTATTTTTTCCAGAAAATATGCATTTAATAAACAGCTGCTAAATATTGCTCTACATCAGTGCTATCCAAACTGTGGCACTGGGGCCAGAAGCGGCCCTTTGCTTGCTTTTATCCGGCCCTTGGGGCACTATTCCATCTACTGACTACAACAGTGGGACATCATTCCTGTCACTGACACCAAAAATGGGGCAAAATTCCTCCCATTGACACATATGATAGTATACAATTTCACCCAATGACACCAACAATGGGCACTATTTCTCCCAATGAAATCAACGACAGGGCACTATTTCTCTCACTGACACCTACAATGGGTCACAATTCCTTCCAAAAAAACACAAATTATAGGGCACAATTCCTCCCACTGACACCAACAATGGGGCACAATTCCTTCCACTGAAACCAACAAAGGGGCACTATTCCTTCCACTGACACCAGTGTTGGGATAAAATTCCTACTAAAGACAACAACCATGGGGCTCCATTCCTCCAATTAATACCAATTATGGGGCACTATTCCTCCTACTGACACCAACAATGGGGCACAATTCCTCCCAAAAACACAAATGATAGAGCACAATTCCTCCCACTGACACCAACAATGGGGCACGATTTCTTTGACTGACACCAACAGTGGGGCACTATTCCTTCCACTGACATCAACAAAGGGGCACTATTCCTTCCACTGACACCAACAGTGGTGCATCATTCCTTCCACTGACACCAATGTTGGGATACAATTCCTACTGATGACATCAACCATGGGGCACCATTCCTCCAATTAACACCCATGATGGGTCCCTCTTCCTCCCACTGACACCAACATTGGGCCACTATTTGTCCCACTGACACCAATAACAGGGCACTGTTCCTTCCACTGACACCAGTGATGAGGTACTATTTCTCCCCTAAATCTAAATGCCGGGCATTGTCTACTGCTGAAGCCAGGACATTTTCTTCTCCGACTTCCCACAGTCCGCACCCCCTAAAATCTGAAAGACAGTTAACTGGCCCTTTGTTAAGAAAGTTTGGAGACCCCTGCTCTACATAATAAATTGCAGCAGCAACCACTTCATTCTCCAGGATCTCTGGTTTCAAAAAACATATACTTTTTGAGGGGTTTAAAGTAAATTCTAGCAAAAAAAAATGCATATGTTTTAAAATCTATGTGAGCTGGGAATTTTCTTTGTTTTTCTTTGTTTGACATGCGTTGTCCCTCTCCTTGCCGCAAAGGCCAGTTATAGGTGGGGGCAATGGCCATTTATTTGTACTGTTGGAATACTGGTGAGAGGACGCATTGGACACCTTTGCTGCCATTGTGCTATATACTGTCTAGTGTGCCCATGTGCCTTTAACCACTTGCCGACCCCGTAACGACTATAAGCAGCGACAGCGTGGCTCTGTTTTGCAAATTGCCGCTTATAGTCATCACTCACGTGCATTATGGCTAGGGGGCATGCGCGCGCCACCGCCAGCACGCTCTCATGCCCGCCGCTCACTCCCTGAGCGGGGCCGCGGATCGGGTGTACTCGATGTCCGCTGATGACCTGCAATGGCCTTTGACAGAGCCAGAACAGGGGAACTGCCGATGTACACACGGCGGTTCCCCATTCTGACAGGCGGCATGTCAGAGATCTACTGATCCCTGTACTTGGGATCAGTTAGATCTCTGGTGCCCCTGGCATCCCAGCCCCCATACAGTTAGAACACACACAGGGTACACAGTTAACCCCTAGAGTGCCCCCTGTAGGTTAACCCCTTCCCTGCCAATGACATTTATACAGTAATCAGTGAATATTTAAATTTCTGATCGCTGTATAAATGTCATTGGTCCCAAAAAAGTGTCAAAAATGTCTGATCTTTCAGCCCCAATATCGCAGTCCCAATAAAAATCGCAGATAGCCGCCATTACTAGTAAAAAAAAAATGTCAAAACGCCAGAAATGAATTCTCATGGTTTGTAAAGGCGGCAACGCGCAAACCAATCAATAAGCGCAGATTGTGAAGAATATAAATCGGTCAAAACCGATGAATATATTTGTTTTTTTATTGTTTTTTTTTTATATGTATTTTAGCAAAAAGTAAGAAATATTTTTATTTTTTGCAAAATTGTCGCTCTTTTTTTTTATAGCGGTGATCAGAAATTGCGCAGAGGTGATCAAATACCACCAAAAAAAAATCTCTATTTGTGGGAAAAAAAGGACGCAAATTTTGTTTGGGTACAACATCGGACGACCATGCAATTGTCAGTTGAAGTGACGCAGTGACAAATCGCAAAAAGTGCTCTGGTCCTAATGTGGGAAATCCTTCCGGGGCTGAAGTGGTTAAGGAGGGGTCATCTCTCTCCAGGTTTACCTGCCCTCTATCTATACAATATTATGCATATGCTTTTACTATGGAGGCTCTCAAAAATATATAGAGTTAGGACTGCAGATAATACAGGCGTGCCATGTAGTGGCTCTGCAGCTTACGCATGTGTAGCACCCTCTAGTGTGTGCTAAATGTAGTATAGGTTTTGTAGTATAGGTTTGTAGTGTAGGAAAATTTATTTAGCTCGGGGCTTACCCTGAGCTGTGAATCCAGGTCAGGATTCAGTGAGTCAGGGCTGGATGACCACTCTTCTGGTGTCTCCCCCTGGTCTAGAAAGTTAAAGTAACTTCTAGAGCTAGTGGGTGGAGGTTAGGAGGGGCTGCCTGGATTATTTATGAGGGCCTCAGCCAATCCCCAATAAAGGGCTAGCAGGGGGGCAAGGTTTACCTCATAAATAGGCATGAGCCATGCCAGCAGGGGCAGTCAAGTGTGAGATGGAGATATAGTGCTGTGGAGGCTGTTTATGGCCCTCTGGGGTGCCCCCTAGTCTGGGGGGGTGACCTTGTGCCAGGGTTTGGGTGCTGGAAGGATCCTGCCACAACACATGGAGGAAGCCCTTCCTGGAAGCACGGAAGCAAGAGTGAGAGAACAGTGTGAGTAGAGCAGCACTGCTGGGGACTAGGGATGGGAAACGGTTTGGCCTGAGCATGAGTTTGGGCTGAACACCTGAATTATCAGGGCGCTGGACCATTTGTTCAGTCTGCCGAATGACCACAATGCACTGCCGCCGCACAGTGCATTGAAAGCCCTAACTGGCTGAAGCAATGAAAGCTTTGCCCAATCAAAATTTTTGTTAAAGTTTTCTTTTACATAACAACAAAAAAGATAAGTCAACATACAGAGGGCATCATATGTGGTCCACAACAGACCAATGATCCAACAAACGAATAGGTCTGAAGGGAATGCAGGAATAATAGCAGTAAGACATCTGCAAGAATCAATAACAGTGTTTAACCAAAATATGCATCGAACTTTCTAGCTTTGAAAATATCAGCCAGTGGACCCTATCTCAGAAAGGACCAGCTGAGGCCAATTAGAGCCCATCTGATGCCCATAAAATGTTGGCAAAAACCAGTTAGTAAAGAGAAGAAAGAAAGAGTGCAAAAGTAAGAGGAGTCCTGAGGTTGTCACTTAAAAGTATTCTTTCAGGGGGTGCATGCGCATTTTGTGATGAAGATGGACGTGCAATCCATCGGCTCCAGTCCCCACTGACCTTCCGTGACTCCTGCCACCTGTATCGCAGCTTTGATCGCCACGTGAGTCACCCTGCTGCTCTCCTGCAATCACTGGGAGTTCCATGGTGAATATTGGGTTCCAAAAATTCATCTACTCATCGTTTCCCAAGCCGCGGCCTACCCTCACGATGGATCGCTCCTTCCTAAGGCCTACATCCCAGGCCTCGTGTGCCCAGGACAAACCGCTTGTCCCACAGACCCTCTGCAAGTGGATGGAGGTAATCTTCTACATATCTCCCCCTCTCAGCTGACAGGATTAGCCACCCCACTAACTGCAGAGGTCTTGGATGCTAAACTACAAGGGTTGCTCCAAATTTTAACGCATAATATCACAAAAGAGATGGGGAAGATTGCACAGGAACTAAGGGGTGAGATATTTCAGCTAGGAGAATGTACTGACATTTTAGAAACTAAATTCTATGAAGGGGTAGCAATTTTAATTAAGCAATCTTGTCCCCTGCGAATAAAATCTTCATATTCGGACCCCCAGGGCAAATTCATCTTCCTGGACTGTGATTACCTAAATCAATCTCCCACATTAGTTAACGTATATGCTCCTAACTCTGGTCAAATACAATTTTTTCAAAGATTTATTTGAGAAGCTAGAAAAGTTTTCTCAACCTTTCATGATTATGGGAGGTGACTTTAACATGACTATGTCACCTAACAAAGATAGACGGACATTGTTCACATCTACCCATCAGCTAAGGTAAACCGCTTATCCTCATCCTTCCACAAACTTATCAGGGCCCATAATTTTCTTGACATTTGGAGAATTAAGCATCCTACTCATAGGCAATTTACGTTCTACTCACCTCCTCACAAACTATATTGCAGGTTGGACCATTTTTTGGTATCATCCCCTCTACTGACTTCTACGGTTGCTTCGGACATTAACCCCATTATTTGGTCGGGCCATACCTCAGTAACTTAGAGATTGCCCTTCATGCCTCATCCCCCAAGACTTGCCATTGGCGCCTTAACAAATCCTTTCTCCGTGTTCCAGAGATCAATCAGAGACCAGCCCTCTAAAGACCTGACTTAATTCTATCAGTTTAAGGAACTGTGCCTGAGTCCTCCACCTTGTGGGAAACACACAAACCGTACTTCTGCGGTCAGTGTATCTCAGCTGGCTCTTGCTTGAAAAAAGAGACAACTTTTCTGAGATCATCTCTTCTATACCAATTACTTAAAGCTGAGGAGGTACTGATTTCTTCCCCCACAGTGGCTCGCCTTCGCGCAGTCACTCTTCTTCGTGATAAGATTAAATCTCTGGATATGAAGAAAGTTGTTAAATCTCTCTTATGAACAAAACAAAAATTTTATGAGTACTCAAATAAACCTCATAGGATGCTAGTAAATAAACTCAACCCCCATCCCTTTCACTCTTCTCCAGACTTCCTCATGCAACCTAATGGGTCTCTTACATACTGCCCACGCCAAAGTCTTCGGAGAGTTCTATCACACTCTGTATAATTGTTTAAATTCCGACCCTAAATATCAATTCTCACAGATTAAATTTTACTCTTTCTTTGATTCTATGAGTTTACCTAAGCTTTCCTCAACCCACCTTTCTCTAAATGCCTCAGTTACTCCAGAAGAATTAGCAGAGGTTGTAAAAAACTTACCAGCCCATAAGTCCCCAGGCCCCGAAGGCCTACCTTATTCATATTATAAGACTTTCCTCCCAATTCTAAGACCACATTTACTATCGCTTGTTACCTCCTTAATGAAAGGCACTATCCCACACTCTCAATATCTCCATGCCCATATAACAGTAATCCCAAAACCTGGGAAAGACCCTTCCCTCCCTGATAATTATCGCCCTATAGCATTACTCAATTCTGATTATGAAATATTCACTAAAATCTTAGCTAACAGGCTTACCCCGATACTCCCCAGGCTTATACATAAAGATCAGGTGGGCTTTGTGCCCACTAGACAAACTGGCAATAACACAAGACAAACTATTGATCTGATTGACTTGCTCAACAAGACCTCCCACCCCCCTGATCCAAAGCCTAGATGCCCAGAAAGCCTTTGATAGGCTTGGTTGGCCATTTATGTTTGCCACCCTTTTAGGTATGAATTTACAGGACCGTTCATAGCGGCATTCCACCCCTATTCTCCCAACCATCTTCTCAAGTACAATTGTCTTTCTTCTTGTCACCATCATTCCCTCTGAGTAATGGTACGAGGCAGGGTTGCCCCTTGTCCCCCTTGCCCTTTATCCTCTCCTTGGAACCCTTAGCAGAGGCGATCAGGTCCCATCCTGACATCCGTGGGGTTTCTTTGCGACAGGGGGAATACAAGTTGTCCTCATTCGCTGACGACATCTTATTGACATTGACCAGCCCTCATACTTCTCTTCCTAATCTCCACAACTTGCTAACAACTGTTGGCTTTCTTTCGGGATACAAGATTAACACTAGCAAAACTTAAGCCCTACCATCATATATCCCCCCCCCCCAATTCTTGCCATTCTACAAAAAAACTTCCCATATCATTGGTGTTCTCATTCCCTCAAATATTTAGGGATCCAGCTAACCTCCTCATATTCCTTTACCAGGTTAATTTCCCTCCTCTTTTTAAGGATGTTGATCATCTTTTACATCAGTGGGACACATATCCGATTTCTGTTCTGGGACGGATCAATGTCCTTAAAATGTCTATTCTCCCAAGACTTTTATATTTATTTGAAACACTGCCAGTTCCTATCCCAATGAAACACCTGAAAGCTATGTAGAGATCTTGTCCTAATTTTATATGGCACCATAAGTCACATCACATAGCCAGCTCAGTGGTGTTTGCTCCCTGGTCCCGTGGAGGTCTAGGGGCCTGGATCTCATTAAATATTACTATTCCACTCACCTCAGGGTGACTGTTTCATGGTCAAATAGAATGGCATCTAGTAAATGGTCTGAGATTGAAATGAGTGTCACCTGCCCGGTATATCCTTGTGCTATGTTATGGTCTACTTGGGATATATCCATTATTCAGTTAAGAAGCTTATGTTTGAACCCTATGCTGTTCACTCTATCCATATTTAAAACATACAACGTTTCTCTCTCTCTTCTCCGTGTCCACCTTTATTAAATGTCCTTTTTAACCCAGGTAATCCCGATAGCTTTACCTATAGCTGTATGTACCCCTGGTCACAAGCTGGCATCTTCCAACTCCAAAATTTAGTGTATCCTCTTACTCGTAGACTTAAATCCTTCTCTGAACTCCAAAACAAATTTCAAATCCCTAAGCAGCTTTTCTACTCATATCTTCAGTTTAAACACTATTTCTCTTCTAAATGCCCTGCTTTAACTCTAGATAAACCCACAAATTTCTTCATGAGGCCAACCCGGTTCACATTGCATATCACTCTTAAATAAAAAAATGGTCCGAAATTCATCAAAGGTCAATCACTCTTTCTCAATGGCAAAAAATATGGGATCCTACATCTAACGCACCAAGATGCGTGGAGCAGAGAGAGACAGATTATAAGATCTTGTTATTTTGGTATAGAACCCCAGAGGTTCTCCACAGTTATAATTCTGAAGTTTCCCGGTTGTGTTGGAGGTGCCATGGTGCTGTGAGCAAACTTTTTCACATTTTTTGGGAATGCGCTATTATCCAACCATTCTGGTCATCCGTTCACTCTCTCATGCAAACCCTCCTTGGGTTGACACTTCCTATGGATCCAATTCACTCTCCTAGGTCTGCCTATCCCTGGCATCCCCAAACATGCCAAGAAGCTGAGCTCCTATATTTTGTTAGCTGCAAAACATGTTATTCCATTAGAGTGGCTATCTACTCCCCCCCCCCCCCCCCACACATTCTCTCAACTGCTGCAAACCCTAGTCCATATCCATAGAATGGAACATTTTACTGCAGTGGTACATGACTCTCTACCCCAATTTTCAAAAGTTTGGGATCTCTGGGATGACTCTGAACTCAATCCGAAATCATTAGCTCATGTGCCTCCTCTACCTCTTCCTCTACCTCCTATTCCATTACATTATCCCACTGACCCATTCATAGCCTCACTTTCCCTCACCTTGGTTTTGCACTGCCAAATTGTTTTCCTCTATTCCTTCCGTATGGTATCTCTCCTTCCATTCAATTCATCTTTCTCCTCTTTGATATTGGTTTTCTCTGCCTTTTTATCTACCAATCTCCATCCTTTGTGGTTAGCATGGACTCTCTCTTGCTACTCTAACTTGCATTACCTACTATACCTACTCCTATACACGTGTGCATGTGCCACATGTGTGTGTGCATATGTATGTATATGCATGTATACATATTTATCATATATTATATTTGTTACATTTTTTACATTTTTAGAACAGACTGGGATTGATGTGTCCTTCCATGTCTCCCTTCTTGGTATGGATCACTTATTCCACCATGGTTTCCACCCTGTGCTGTTTCCCTTGGTTGGGATGGGATCATCCTTGCCTCAGCCCCGGGCCAGACCCTGTTATGGCTCTCCCCTCTCTTCCTCCCCAGCTAGGCCAATTTTCTGAGCTGACATGTAAGTAGGAGAAACTCCTCTTTCCATAGTTGTACTTATTTTGTACTGCTTAATGAGTCTGATTAACTCATCATCTCATTTATATTTACAGCCACTATAATTCATAGCATTGCACTCCTGACGAGTGGCTATAAGCCACGGAATGCATAGAGTTACATCAATGTGTTTACCATCTGACTTCTACACTAATTATCATGTATCTGCTCATGTATACTTTTTTACATCATTGTTATCATGTGTTTGTATATTCATGATTATTTTATTCTACTTATATTGTGTCATGTCAGCTCTTTTCAGGGCCCTTGGTGGCCAGATCTCTGCAAATGATTATGTTGTTTATCATATTGTCAATATGTATACAGTATGTGAATAAAATATCAATTTTTATATGCTTGTACTTTTATTTGTATGTGGCATGTCTCATTTAAAATATTTAGGACCAAATTTTCCTTTGTTTCCATTACATTATAGTACGTTAATCTTCCTTCTACTGTCAGTGTAGAATATTTTTATTGTTATTATTATACAGGATTTATATAGTTTGCGCAGCGCTTTACAATATCAATTTAGTGTGAATCTAGTGATAGTTCAGTCAGTGTGAATGAAGTGACCACAATTCATCTTTACATTAGTGTTAATTTAGGGATCGTTCCATCACTATGAGTGTAGTGACCACCATTCATCTTTATATTAGTGTGGATCTAGGGATAGTTTAGTCAGTGTGAGTGTAGTGACCACCATTCATCTTTACATTAGTGTGAATCTAGGGACAGTTCAGACAGTGTGAGTGTATTGGCCGTTTAACACAGTATGTCAGTACGTTACATGCCATTTAACACAGTTTGTTTCAGTGCATTACTGCAAGTTTAACACTGTATATTTCAGTGCATTAGTGCAAGTCTAACACCATATATTTCGGTGCGTTACCTTCCGTTTAACGCAGTGTATTTCAGTGTGTTACCTTCCGTTTAACGCAGTGTATTTCAGTGCATTACTGCAAGGTTATTGCAGTATATTTCAGTGTGTGACGTGCCGTTTAATGCAGTATATTTCTGTGCATTATTGCATGTTTAACATAGTATATTTCAGTGTGTTACTGCAAGTTTAACGATGTATATTTCAATGCATTACTGAAAATTTAACGTCGTATATTTCAGTGCGTTACTGCAAGTTTAACGCTATATTCCTTCCGTTTAACGTAGTATAGTTCAGTGTTTTACTGCAAGTTTAACGCAGTATATTTCAGTGCATTACTGCAAGTTTAATGCAGTATAGTTCAGTGCGTTACTTCAAGTTTAACGCTGTATATTTCGGTGCGTTACATGCCATTTAACACAGTATATTTCTGTTTGTTAGTGCGCATTTAATGCAGTATATTTCAGTGCATTACTGCAAGTTTAACGCTGTATATTTCAGTGTGTTACTGCAAATTTAACGCCATATATTTCAGTGCGTTACTGCAAGTTTAACGCCATATATTTCAGTGTGTTAGTGCACGTTTAACGCAGTATATTTCTGTGCATTGCTACACGTTTGATGCAGTATATTGCAGTGCGTTAGTGCAGTTTTACTGCAGTATATTATATTATATCAGCGGAGTGTGTCTGTGTAGTTATTACTCAAGTTATAGTGCACCAAACCCCATTTTCCATTGATTAATGTGCATCCACATCCACATATCCACATCTCTATTACATTTTGGTAATAAGCACCCCCCCCCCCCCATCATGTCTGGCTGGGAAAACAACAAGAAGAGGCAGACGTTCCTATGGCACTGTGAGGGGACCAGCAGCGTATGTGTCCACAGGCAAAGGTGGACATGGTCAGTCCTCAGGCAGGGCATCATTTCCTCTGTTTAGTGATGTTGTCCGTGCTATCCTGCCATAGCATACAGAGGAGGTGGTGGACTGGCTTACTAAATCCTCCTCATCCTCCGTCATCAAAGCAGAGACTAGTGTGCAGTCCACTGCAGCTGCCAGAGTGGCTAAACCTGCCTCCTTGTCCACAGCTATTCCTGCCATAGCCTAAGCATCAGGCATTGAGTAGTCAGCTGAGTTATTTTAACACAGCATCAGCCACTTGCTCCTTAATGATGCATAGCCATTACTTTATTCAGATTTTGGTTCTGAGGTTAAGGAAGGTAGGAACTTGAGCCTACAGAGAGGG
>BLSH010538990.1:356567-372370 GCA_018402905.1 Glandirana rugosa
TAAACGACCGATATCAGATGTCGACCACCACAGGACGACCTTCTACACGACGTTCCTGGACCCTGTGGACGCGATACGGTAGTAGGAACAGTCACCTCCGACGACTCTCCAGTACTCATCACAACTCGCTTGGGCCTGACATTGCAAGCCCAGGCATGGCTTGAAACCCCACAGGCACCGTGTCTGGGCCTGGGCCTGTAAAGTTTTTAGCAAGCCCAAGTCAGGCCCCAAGACGATAAAATGAGGTGCACAACTCTTCGACGTCCCGTCGGTTAGTTGTTCACAAAGTGACCAAACCTTGTTGATTGGCTGCCCTGCAGCTTCTCAACACGTGGAGTAAAATAGCAGAACCCCGGACTGAACCCGAACGATTTTTGAAATGTCCGGGTCCGGGTCTGTGCCACGGACACCCCAAAGTTCGGTACGGACCCGAACGTTACAGTCCGGGTTCGCTCAACACTACTCATGACCTCTCAGCAGCCTCCACTGACAAGGATGATGGCATAGCGCAGGTGTCCCAGGTCCTTGCAGCACATCTTCCAGCAGGACACCACCAGCTGTAGACTATAGCCAGCAAATTTCTCTACTCCATCTGCTGCAGAGAAAAAAAATACAGTCACTGCCACCTACATGCTTAGCATCTAAGCTTGTCAAAGCTGCTGGCTATACAACTTCTATCTTTCCGTTTGATGGATTCTGCCCCCTTCAGTGAAATTGCAGAATGTGCTGTACCACAATGGCAGGTTCCCAGTCACTATTTCTTTTTACGTAAGGCCATTCCAGCTCTGTACCATCCCATGGAAGGCAATGTTGTGGCATCACTGGGCAAGGCAGTCAGCCGCAAAGTCCACGTTACTGCTGACACCTGGTTCAGCAAGCATGGGCAGGGACAATATATTTTGTTCACAGCACACTGGGTAACTCTGCTTGCAACTCAGAAGGATACAGGACAGAGCTCAGTGCTGCCACTTGTTGTGCCCACATGTCTCCATACAGCTAGTGGTGATGATGCAAGATTTGTCAGCTCTATCCCCTGCTCTTCCTCCCCTTCCATGCCCTCCTCTGCTGAACTGTCCTATTACAAGTACCTCCTAAGCATTCAAGGGGCTATTAAATGAGTCAGGCTAAAAGGTGCCATGCAATGCTTCAGCTGGTGTGTCTAGGGGACAGGAACCACACCCGAGCAGAGATTCAACAGCTCTGCAGGGGCAGGCCCAGAGGTGGTTCACGCCACGCCAGCTGGAGCTAGGAATGGTGGTGTGAAATAATGGCTCAAACCTTTTGTCTGCCCTTAGACAGCATAAGCTGGCACATGTCCTCAATTTGGTGGTGCAGCATTTTTTGAATAGGTACCCAGGGTTGGAAGATCTGCTAAAGCAGGCCAGAAGAGTCTGTAGCCATTTCAGGCGGTTATACACAGACAGTGAACGGTTGGCTGAAATTCAGAGGGAATTCCACCTGCCCGTAAACCGCCTGATTTGTGGCATGCCCACCAGGTGGAACTCGACTTTGGCAATGCTGCAGTGGCTGTACATGCAGCAGATGGCTGTCAACGAATATCTGTGTGAGTATGGCACAACGACAGGCACAGGCCTGCTCAGCTTTTTTTTCCCATGCCAATGGCTGCTCATAAAGGATGCCTGCCCTGTACTGTCACCATTTGAGTGGGCTACAAGGATGGTGAGCCGTGATAATGCATGCATCAGTGACAAAATCCCTGTTGTGTTCCTGCTGGAGCAGACTCTGCTTGGCATTATGGACAGGGCATTTGGGAGTAAGAGGAGGACTTCCTTTCCTCTCAAGGCCCACTTTATGCAGACATCATTGTTCTTACACCACAGAACACACAAGAGGAGAGACAGGAGGAGGAGGATTTATCCAGTTTTGGAGGCATTGAAGCAGAGATGGTTTTACATCCCCAGAACCCTCGGGAGTAGTACGTGACTGGGAGGAGGCAGTTCCAGATACAATAATCCTCAGTGACCCTGAAGAGTCTGCTTCTCATGCCTCTGCAAATTTGCGGTGCATGGACTCGTTTATGCTTAAAAGCCTGTGAAAGGACACAAGAATATGTGGCATCACAAGGATCACTATCGGTTCTCAGAACTCATCCTGTCCCCACAGAGGGTGCAGAAGATGAAATCTCTTGAAGACACCTTAAAGACGAGTTTATCGAATGCTTTTTCAGGAAGGTAGGAACATGAGCCTACAGAGAGGGGAGAAAACTGGTACACAAATTGGCAGTCATGTTCCCACTGCCGCAGTGTATTGCCAAGTTGTCTCCAGTGGTAATGAGGATGGAGGAGATGATGATGATGATGAGATCACTGACGCGACTTGAGTGCCATATAGAGCAGAGAAGGAAAGTGAGGGTGAGGCACAACCCCAATCAGGCAGCCATCATGGAAGAGGAGAGAGCAGCCACCCTATTCCATTACATCTCCCTGTTATCTCCTGGCCCACTTCCCACAGCTCAGCTGTCTAGGCCTTTTTAGCACATGTGCAGCTGATGGCACTGTTGCAATCTGCAAACTTTGTCTCAAGCACATCAATCGTGGAAAAAACACCAGCCATTTGGGTACCACATGCTTGATAATTTATTTGATCTCCAACTACTCAACCTCTTGGCAAGAGCACCTGAAAGCCACACAAAAGGGGTGCAAATCTGTTCTTCCTCCTCACGTACCCCAGTCTGCCCAGTCTATACTTCATGACTACAGTTGAACGGACACCTGGATGTTCGGGTTCGTCTGGTTTGGCCGAACTTCGCGGAAAAGTTCGGGTTCAGTGCCGAACTTGACCCGAACTTGACCCGGGACCCAGAACCTCATTGAAGTCAATGGTGACCCAAACTTTTGGGCACAAAAATGGCTGTAAAAAAGTCCTGGAAAGGGCTGCAAAAGGAGGCAAAATGGGGGTAAGAGTAGGACCTGCCCTGCAAACAAATGTTAATAGGGATATAACTTAAAATCACATAAAAAAAATAAAAATGGGAGGAGGAGGTGGATGTGGAGTAGGAGCCTAGAGGTTGACTAGGCCGTGACCATGGCAGTGTAGGTGGAAGTGGCGGGGGAGGAGGAAGAGGATGAGGAGGAGGTAGCCAACACTGTTTTTTGTTTGTTTGTTTTTTTTTGTTCAAATTGGGGTAGCCCCCAAATTATTGAGGCATATTCAAAAAACAAGTATACCAATGGCTGTGTGAGGCCGGTCTAAATGTCTATTCTTCACAAGGTACAGACAAGTCTTGCGGGATCCATGCCTGGTTCATTTTAATAAACGTTAGCTTGTCCACGTTGGCTGTGGACAGGCAGCTGCGCTTGTCTGTGATAACGCCCCCTGCCATGCTAAACACACGTTCAGACAATACACTGTCTGCAGAGCAGGCCAGCACCTCCAAGGCATAAAGGGCAAGCTCAGGCCATGTGCCCAATTTGGAGACCCAGAAGTTGAATGGGGCAGACCCATCAGTTAGTACATGTAGGTGTGTGCACACATACTGTTCCACCATGTTGCTGAAATGCTGCCTCCTGCTAAGATGTTGCCTATCAGCTGGTGGTGCTGTTTGTTGTGGTGTGTTGCTGACAAAACTTTTCCACATTTCGGCCATGCTAACCCTGCCTTCTGAGGTGCTGGCGGTGCCACAGCTGCGTTGGCGACCTCTTCCTCCTCCTCTGCCTTCGCCTTGTGCTTCCACTGAGCTCCCTGGGCCATTTGGGAATGCCCTCAGCAGCGCGTCTACCAGCGTGCACTGGTAGTCACGAATCCTCCGATCACGCTCCAGTGAGGGAATTAAGGACGGCACGTTGTCCTTGTAACAGGGATCCAGCAGGGTGGCCACCCAGTAATCAGCACAAGTTAAAATGTGAGCAACTCGGCTGTCGTTGAGCAGGCACTGCGGCATGTAGTCGCTCATGCTTGCCAGGCTGCCCAGAGGCAAAGACAAGCTGTTCTCTGTGGGAGGTGTATCATCTGTGTCCTCCGTATCCCCCCAGCCACGCTCCAGTAATGCCCAGGAGCTGCATTGGGTGCCACCCTGCTGTGAACACGGTTCCTCCTCCTCCTCCTCCTCATCATCTTCCTCGTCCTCCTCATCCTCCAGAACTGTGCCATGGCTTGAAATTTTTTTACCTGGCCTATGCTGGTGCAGGAACCCACCTTCCGAGCCACTTGTGAATGACTGGCCTGATAACCGTGGAAATGACCCCTCTTCCTCCTCCTCCTCTTCCTCCTGTGCCACATCCTCTTCCATCATCGCCCAAAGTGTTTTTTCAAGGAGAGATAGAAGTGGGACAGTAACGCAGCGTCATCGGCACTGGCCATGTTGGTGGAGTACACGAAACACTGCAATATGGTACACAGGTCTCGCATGGAGGCCCACTCGTTGGTGGTGAAGTGGTTCTGTTCCGCAGAGTGACTGACCTGTGCGTGCTGCAGTTGAAACTCCACTATTGCCTGCTGCTGCTCGCACAGTCTCTCCAGCATGTGCAAGGTGGAGTTCCACCTTGTGGGCACGTCGCATAAGAGGCGGTGAGCGGGAAGGCCGAAGTTCTGCTGCAGCGCAGACAGGCGAGCAGCAGCAGGGTGAGAACGCCGAAAGCGCGCACAGATGGCCCTCACTTTCTGCAGCAGCTCTGACATATCCGGGTAGTTTTTTAGAAATTTCTGCACCACCAAATTCAGCACATGTGCCAGGCAAGGGATGTACGTCAAACCGGCTACGCCCAGAGCTGTTACGAGATTTCGCCCATTATCGCACACCACCAGGCCGGGCTTGAGGCTCAGTGGCAACAACCACTCATCGGTCTGTTGTTCAATGCCCGTCCACAGCTCCTGCGCAGTGTGGGGTTTATCCCCCAAACATATCAGTTTTAAAACAGCCTGCTGTCGTTTCCCCCTGGATGTGCTGAAGTTGGTGGTGAAGGTGTTACGGTGAGCGGATGAGGAGGTGGTAGAGGAGAAGGAGGAAGCGCAGTAGGAGGAGGAGGCAACAGAAGGCAAAGAGAAATGCCCTGCAATCCTCGGTGGCGAAAGGACATGCGCCAAACGGCTAGGCGCCTCAGGCCCACCCGCCACTACATTTGCCCAGTGTGCAGTTAATGAGATATAGCGTCCCTGCCCGTGCTTACTGGTCCACGTATCAGTGGTTATGTGGACCTTGCCACAGATGGCGTTGCGCAGTGCACACTTGATCTTGTCCCTGACTTGTTTGTGCAGGCAAGGGATGGCTCGCCTGGAAAAGTAGTGACGGCTGGGAACCACGTACTGTGGGACAGCCACCGCCATCAGGTTTTTAAAATTGTCTGTGTCCCCCAGACGGAATGACAGAATTTCAAAGGCCAGGAATTTTGAAATGCTGGCATTCAGGGCCAGGGATCGCGAGTGGGTAGGGGAGTACTTCCTCTTTCTCTCCAGTGTTTGGGAGATGTACAGCTGTAAGCTTCCATGGGACCATGTGGAAATGCTTGGGGATGGTAGCGGACATGGTGGTGTTGCTGCCACATTGTCTCTTTGCTGGGTGGCAGGTGACACTGGCACTGTAGAGGTGGAGGAAGAGGCCGAGGCAGCAGCAGAAGAGGAAGCAGGAGGAGCCCAAGAACTTTCTTGGATTTTGAGGTGCTTATTCCACTGCAGCTCGTGCTTTGCATGTAGATGCCTGGTCATGCAGGTTGTGCTCAGGTTTAGAACATTTATGCCTCGCTTCAGGCTCTGATTGCACAGCGTGCAATCCACTCGTGTCTTGTCGTCAGCACATTGTCTAAAGAACTGCCACGCCAGGGAACACCTTTGAGCTGCCTTTGGTGTGCTAGGTCCCTGGGTGCGGTGGGTAGTAGCAGGCGTACTGTCTAGGGAACGCTCGCTCCACTTTTGCAACCTGCTTCCTCTTTTGCAGTGCTGGTGCCTCTGTGCGACCACCACCTCTTTCTCCAAACTGCATACGTCACTCGCATGACTTTCATTCCATGTGGGGTCTAGGACCTCATCATCCTCCACATCATCTTCCACCCACTCTTACCACTGCCCTCCTTGTCAGTCTGCACACTGTAGAAAGCAGCAGCAGTTGGCACCTGTGTTTCGTCATCATCAGAGACGTGCTGCGGTGGTGTTTCCATGTCCTCATCCTGAAATAGAAGTGGTTGGGCATCGGTGCACATATCAGTGGTTATGTGGACCTTGCCACAAATGGCGTTGCGCAATGCACACTTGATCTAGTCCCCGACTTGTTTGTGCAGGGAAGGGATGGCTCGCCTGGAAAAGTAGTGGCGGCTGGGAACCACGTACTGTGGGACAGCAACCGCCATCAGGTTTTTAAAACTGTCCGTGTCCACCAGATGGAATGACAGCATTTCAAAGGCCAAGTTGTATTGGAGATGATTTTATAACAATAATATGGCTCTACGCGGCTAGAATACACTTTGCCTATAGAACTTGGAGATGATTTTCTAACAATAATATGGCTCTATGCGGCTACAATACACTTTGCCTATAGAACTTGGAGATGATTTTAGAACAATAATCTTTCCCTTAACCACTTGCCGACCGCCCGCCGCAGCGTGACGGCGACAAGGTGGTTCGTTATCGCGAACCGCCGTCACAGGACGGCGGCAGCGATAACTAGCATTGTGACCGCGCGCCGCCGGAGGCGCGCTCGCGCGCTCACTGCGTTTGGGGGGAGCGGGTAGGGCGGACTCGATCGGCGCCGGCTACCCGCGATGGCTCCCCCGCACTGAAAGAACGGAGGTCCGTGTATGTAAACACGGACCTCCGTTCTGTTGAAGGGGGAAGGGCGATGATCACAGCCTTCCTGTATATGGAAGCTGTGATCATCCCCTTTTCCCAGTCAGGGCAGTCCCCCCACAGTTAGAACACACCCAGGGAACATAGCTAACCCTTAGAGCGCCCCCTGCAGGTTAACCCCTTCACTGCCAATGGCATTTACACAGTAATCAGTGCATTTTCATAGCACTGATTGCTGTATAAATGCCAATGGTTCCAAAAAAGTGTCAAAATGGTCCGACATGTCCGCCCCAATATCGCAGTACCGCTAAAAATCGCAGATCGCCGCCATTACTAGTAAAAATTAAAAAAAAAAACCCCAGAAATTAATTCTCATCATCCGTAAACGCGGCAACTTTTGCGCAAACCAATCAATAAACGCCGATTGCGATTTTTTAAACAAAAATATGAGGAAGAATATAAATCGAACAAAACTGATAGAAAAAAATGTTTTTATTATTTTTTTTTGGATTTGAATTTTAGCAAAAAGAAAGAAATTTGTTTTTTTTTTGCAAAATTGTCGCTCTTCTTTTGTTTATAGCGGCGATCAGAAATGACGCAGAGAGGATCAAATGCCACCAAAAGAAAGCTCTATTTGTGGGGAAAAAAGGACGCAAATTTCGTTTGGGTACAACGTCGCACGACCGCGCAATTGTCAGTTAAAGCGACACAGCGCCGAATCGCAAAAAGTGCTCTGGTCCTAAAGTGTGAAATCCTTCCGGGGCTGAAGTGGTTAAAGCAACAGCTGGAAACTTTCCCTGTACAACTTGGAGATGATTTTAGAATCTAAAATCATCTCCAAGTTCTATAGGGAGAGGTTCCTACTGTTGCTTAAAGGGACAGATTATTGTTTCTTGCACAAAATGAAAAAATGCATCTACATAGCTGCTTTAAAAAAAAAAAAAAAATTCTAAAAACTACATTTGCGGCCAGCGGTGCATTTCTTGCAAAAAAATAAAAAAAAACAGTGTTGGCTACCTCCTCCTCCTCCACCGCCACTTTCTCCGCCTCCTCAACATCCAACTCCACATCCACCTCCATTTTTGATTTTTTTATGTAATTTTAGCTTAAAAATGATTTTAAGTTATTTCCCTATCCCCATTTCTTTGTAGGGCACTTGTCCAACTCTTACCCCCATTTTCCTTCCTTTTGCAGACCTCTGGGACTTGCCAGGACTTTGTTACCGCCATTTTTGTGCCTAAAAGTTTGGGTCCCCATTGGTTTCAATGGGGTTCGGGGTCCGGGTCAAAGTTCGGGTCAAGTCCGGACCTGAACCCGCACTTTGTCCGTAAGTTCAGCCGAACCTGCCGAACCCGGACTTCCAGAGGTTCGATCAACTCTACTCATGACATGTTTGCGATGGATCTCCAAGGTCGGGGAGAAGATTAAGATGTCATCAAGATATACCACAACAAAGAGATCAAGAAAGTCCCTGAAGACATTGTTGATAAAATTCTGGAATGTGGTGGGGGCGTTGCACAAACCAAACGGCATTACTAGATATTCGTAATGGCCGAATCGGTAGGGAATGCTGTCTTCCATTCATCACCCACTCTAATCCGTATCAGATTGTAGTCCCCACGGAGAGCAAGTTTTGTGAAGATGGTGGCTGTGCCCAACCGCTGGAATAATTCTGGTACCAGGGGCAGAGGGTTCCGGTTCTTCACCGTAACTTTGTTAAGTTCTCGATAAACAATACAGGAACGTAAGGTGTGATCTTTCTTCTCTATGAAGAAAATGCGCGCTCCGGCAGGGGAAGTAGATGGACCAATAAACCCCTTTTTTAGGTTCTCGTTAATGTAAGTTTTAAGTATGCCCAATTCAAGTTCAGTGAGTGGGTAAATTCTACCAAAGGGTACTTTGGCTCCAGGAAGCAGCTCGATAGGGCAGTCGTACGACCTGTGAGGAGGAAGAGTCTCTGCACCTTATTTACTAAAGACATCCAGATAAGTATGGTAAATAGAGAGGACGGACTGACGGACATCGGGTTCAAGGTCAGATTCCATACAAAGCAGAGTAGGATACATTTCAGAGGCCCTTGGAAGGCAATGCAGGTGGCAGTAAGTAGACTGCAATTTTATATCCCCCGTTGTCCAGTGCTGCCCAGTTTAAATAGGCCGTAGGCCGTATGACACTCCTGTGCGCACCTGCCGCATGCATGAGCACTCCAAAACAGGAAGGGTCATTCCACTGGGGACATCTTGTGGAGACTCCTGACAATGGTGTTTTTATTATTATTTTTTTTTACTGGTAATGGCGGCGATCTGTGATTTTTATCGGGACTGCGATAATGCCCCGGACAAATCAGACTCTTTTGACACTTTTTTGGGACCATTGACATATATACAGCGATCAGAGCTAAAAATAGCCCCTGATTACTGTGTAAAGGTTACTGGCAGGGAAGAGGTTAAGCTGTAGGGGTGATCAAGGGGTTAAATGTGTTCCCTTACTGTGTTCTAACTGTGTGGGGGCTGGGCTGGCAGGGGAATGACAGATCTAACTGATCCCGATTACAGGGATCAGTAGATCACTGTCATGCCGCCTGACAGAACGGGAAACTGCCGTGTTTACATCGGCGGTTATTACTCTGTAGTAGGCGATCACGGGCCACCGGCGGACATCGAGTCCGCCTGACCAACGGCCACACTCATGGAGCGTGCGGCCGGCACAAACTTGCTGTGGTCTTATGGAGTCCTCTTCTTTATTGTGGAGTCAATCTTTCTTATATCCAGGATTTCTTCCAGACTGCTCCTTGTTTCTCAAAATCCTCCAAACTACTAGTACTTTGTGTTCAGCACATCCCTGTGTTCAAGTCCTTTTTTCCATCCCCCCACTTTGTACCAATATCACTTACTGTTCCATGAGCGCCATTAGAGGAAATAGAGGAAGTGCAGCTATTATAAACAATACATGGTTCAATAAAAACGCACACACTTGATTGCTCACTCCTCTCTCTTTGAGTGAACAGAGAACACCATAGAAGGCCAGGCACTCACTAGTTTTTCCTTTTCTTAACCTTTTCTTTCCCCAACCTTGTTATGCTCTTTTTTATATCTCTACTCCTTTTCCTTTCTTCTTGCTTCTTGTCATTGCTATAGCACTAGGCTCAGCATATTTAACCACTTCAGCCCCGGAAGGATTTCCCACTTTAGGACCAGAGCACTTTTTGTGATTCGGCACTGCGTCGTTTTAACTGACAATTGCGCGGTCGTGCAACGTTGTACCCAAACAAAATTTGCGTCCTTTTTTTCCCACAAATAGAGCTTTTTTTGGTGGTATTTGATCACCTCGGCATCATTTCTGATCGCCGCTATAAACAAAAGAAGAGTGACAATTTTGCAAAAAAAAACGGAAAATTTACTATCAAATACTTACCGTAATTTTCCTTTCCTGATGGACTCCATGACAGCTATAGGACCCCTAATCCCATAAATGTGAGCTCCTGGCTAGATTCCGTGTTCCATAACTAGCCTACTCCTAAATACATGGGTGGGGACTCCGTCTGCCATGGAGTCCATCAGGAAAGGAAAATTACGGTAAGTATTTAATAGTAAATTTTCCATTTTCCTGACAGACTCCATGGCAGCCTACGTGTGGGAAATAACTAGCCAACACCACACGGGAGGGTATGCTTTACACACAAAGGATTTTAATTTACACCATCGATAGACAAGACAGCACGACCAAAGTTCACAGAGGACAAGGAAGCTGGCTCGACACAATAATGTGACATGAACGTGTTGATGGAGGTCCATGAGGCTGCCCTGCAGATAACTTCCGGGGCCACATGCCGCACGGCTGCCCAGGATGCCGCCAGACCTCTGGTGGAATGAGCCGTCACCGCCTCAGGATTAGCCATCCCCTTTGCCCTGTATGCTTGCTGGATTGCCTGCACGATCCAAGCCGCTATCATCCTTGACGAGGCCCGTTCTCCTCTGTTCTTTCCCGAGTACCGCAGAAAAAGATACTCCGAGCGTCTGAAGGCAGCCGTTACCCTGAGATACTCCTTCAGGACCTCTCCTACATCTAGCGGGTGAACCCTTCTGGATCCCGCTGTCCTGAATGTGGGAAGGACAATTTCTTGGTTCTCATGGAATATCGACGTCACCTTCGGATTTGTATTGAGCATGGGTACCAGCACTACCCTATCTGGGAAGAAGGACAAGAAGGGTTCTTTATGACCGAGGGAGCCAATTTCCGAGACCCGTTTGGCCGATGTGACCGCTACTAGAAAGGCAGTTTTTGAGGACAGATCCTTTACTGAGGTTGGATCGGCTGCCGCCGAGAGTGAGTCCAAAACTAGAGGCAAGTCCCACTTGGGGAATCTTGGTCTTCTTTGGGGCCTTATTCTCGCTGCCCCCCTAAAGAACTGCCGGACCAAAGGATGGGCGGCCAACGTGGACCCAGAGAAGGCTGATAATGCCGACACTTGAACCCTCAGGGAACTGACCGCCAAACCTGAACGTCCAGATCTATGGGTGACCTCTGTGTGGCTGATGTGAACTGTACAAATTTGGCCCAAATCCTTCCATACACCCTGTTGGTACTTGACCTTCTCGAACTCATGAGGGTGGAGATCATGCCCGTAGAGCAGCCTAGTGCCTCCAGCCTCCCCCTCTCAAGAACCAGGCCGTCAGTTTCAGGACCGCTGAGCAGGGGTGTAGAACTGACCCTTGGGAGAGTAGGTCCGGTCTGAGGGGAAGGGGCACCGGGTCCCGGATGCTCAGTTGAGTCAACAGAGGAAACCATGGCCTGTTCGGCCAGTATGGGGCCACCATTACCACCCCTACTGCTTCCGCCCTGAGCCTCCGTAGGAATCTCATGATGAGCGGGCAAGGGGGAAAAGCATATGCTTTGCTGAACTCCCATTTGTCCGTCAGAGCATCCGTCCCACAGGCCTGACTGCAGCGATTCCGGGTGTAGAATTTCTCTATCTTGAAATTGCAGGGGGAGGCAAACAGGTCCACCTCCGGCTGAAGCCCCAGCGACAAAATCCACTCGAACGTCTCGTTGTGGAGAGACCACTCAGTATTGTCTAGCTGGACTCTCGAGAGGAAATCCGCCTGCGCATTCTGGACCCCGGGGACGAATACTGCGGAAATGTCTCTGGGCGGTGTCTCTGGGCCCATGACAGGATTGGCTCGACTTCTCTGAGTAGGGCAGGGCTCCGTGTTCCCCCCTGCCTCTTCACATAGGAAACTGCTGTTGTATTGTCCATTCTGAGAAGGACCGCTTTCCCCCTCAGAAGATGGCCAAAGGCCTGGAGAGCCTGGAACGCCGCTCGTAGCTCCAGAGTGTTTGAGCCCGGAGTGCGGGCGCAGGGTTCCCACTTGCCTTGTGCCAGCTCTGTCTCGTAGTGAGCCCCCCATCCCGTACCGCTGGCATCGGTGGTCACCACGGCCCATGAGACCGGGAGGAGGGAGTGGCATGTAAGCAGATTCCTCCGTCTCAGCCACCAGGGAAGGCTGGCCCTCATAGCCGACGTTATGCGGACGAGCTGGTTGTTGTTGCCGGAGTCCCATTGGCGGAGGAACCCCGCCTGGAAGGGACGTAGCCTCCAAAGGGCCCACTTCACCATTGGCGTTGGTGCCAATGATCTCGAGGCAGTAAGAGGCCCTCAGGTATGGGGACGATAAGGCCCGTGACACCCTTTTCCTGATGATGGGAATCTTCTCTACCGGAAGGGAGATTGTGCCCTCCACCGTGTCGAACTGGGCCCCCAGGTATATAAGACGCTGGGCCGGCTCCAGATGACTCTTCTCCAGATTCAGCAAGCAGCCGAACTCGGACAGGGTGGAGACGACCTGGTCTCTGTGGACAAGCAGTTGCTCCCTCTCCTGCGCAAGTAGCAGTAGGTCGTCTAGGTAATGATACAGACGAATCCCTTTTGTTCTGATCAAGGCTACTATGGCTAGGAGAACCTTGGAAAAGGTGCGAGGAGATGTTGAGAGACCGAAGGGGAGACAGGTAAACTGCAGATGTCTCTGCCCGACCGCAAACCGGAGGAACTTGCTGAACCCTTCCTGCACAGGCACGTGAAAGTAGGTGTCTTTCAAGTCTATTGAGATCAGCCAATCGCCTGGTTGTACCGCTTGCTGGATTGTGGACAGCGTTTCCATCTTGAACTTTTCGTATTTTATAAATTTGTTTAAATACGTTAGGTCTATCACCGGGCGCCAGGCGCCATTTCTCTTTTGCACGAGGAACAGAGGAGAGTAAACCCCCCTGAACCTCTCTGCCTCCGGAACAGGTAGGACAGCTCCCTGAACTACCAGAGATTCCACGTAATCCAGGAGAACTTTTCTTCTTCCTTCTGCCCGCGGAAGCCTCGTTGTGATGAATCTGTATGGAGGGATAGCAGTGAAGGACCAGGAGTGCCCCTTCGACACCGTCTCGATGGTCCAGTGGTCCGAGATCGAGGCCGTCCAGACGTGCCGGAAAAGACGCAAACGCGCCCCTACCCTACCCGCCTGGACGGGCCCAATCTCAAAACGACTTAGTGGCCTCCCGAGTCCCGGACACCTGGCCTTTAGCAGATTTCGGCCCTGTCTGCCCTCTTCGCCAGTTTCTCCTGAAGTCTCTACCTGGCTTATACGAGCGAGCCTCCCTTGAGCACTCTGTACTCCTTCTTCTGCGCTGTGGTCGCTTCTGACCAAATAGACGCCTATCCTGGGGGATGAAACCAGACTTACCACCTGTGGCTCAGGCTATGGCACTGTCCAGTTTGTTACCGAACAGAGAAGACCCTTCAAAGGGAATTTTACACCAGGCCTGTTTAGACGCCGGGTCCGCACACCAGGGACGTAACCATAACGCCCGCCTGGCCGTGACCGCGGACAGCATAGCCCGGGCCAAGAGGCGGATGAGGTCAATGGAGGCCTCCCCCAGAAAGGCTGTTGCCAGCTTAAGTTCCTGGACAGCCAAATTTCCGACCAGCTCTTCGGAAACACCCCGCATCACCGACTCTACGTTTTCCATCCAGGGTTCCATTGCCTTAGATAATGCCGCGAGGGCTAAGACCGGCTTGCAGGCTGCCCCGGCCAGCCCGTAGACCCTCCTGAGGTCCTGATCAATCTTCCTCTCGAGGCCATCCCTGAAGGATACCGCATCTTCAAGCGGGAGGGTAACATGCTTGACCAGCCGCATCAGGGCTGCGTCTACCAGAGGGGTGTACTCTAGGCATTTCACGTCCTCAGGTTTGAACGGATAAAGTTTCGCCGATTTACCAGACATAGACGACTTACTGTCCGTCTTCCCCCACTCTTCCAGAATGATGTCTTTTAGTTCTCCCAAGAGCGGGAAGCTGGGACGCTCCTTCCCCAGATGCTTGAAGAATTTTCTCTGCTTTGCCGGCGGGGCGGAGGGATCCTCCCATTTAAGGGCCTCTTTGACTGCCTTTATCAGCGGGGATACCAGGGCAAAATCAAAGCCACCTGGAAAGTCATCCGCTTCCATCTCGCTGTCCGAAGATCTGAGCGAGGAATCATAAGGCCGGAATGAGCCCAAATCCTCCGGGGCTTCGTCGGCCAAGGAGTCTGATATAGTGGTGGCTTGACTCCGCGTGTGTGACGCGCCCCACTCTTTCAGGGACTGCTGCACTACATGCTTCACCAGCGACTCCATCTGCTGGTTATCCGTATTCCTTTCCCCAACCGCCCGGGTCGCACAGAGACTTGCCCTCTGGGACCCGCGCCCGACATCCCCAGCAGGCTCTTTGACCAGAGCAGCTGTCGTGGCAGTGGGAGCGGTGCCTGGAGGAGGAATGGGAGCGTCTCCTCTGATGATGATCCCCAGACGGAGAGCTGCGTCTGGATCTGGAGGAAGAATGATGATGCAGCTTGGCATGGGCTTGGTGGGCCATATACTGAGGACCGGACCTGGAAGGGCTGGGAGGAAGGGAAAAAAAGACACAAGGGGCTTTAGTCAGAGTGCTTTGCCCGCTTGCCCCTAGTCTCACCCCTCCTCCCGCCATCTCCCGCACATACCTTGTGCGAGGAGGCTGACCACAGGAGGGCGGTGATTTATCCATCTTATCCGGTAGGAACACGACTCCAGGCTGTGGGAGGGAGGAGGGCACATTTTACTGCGAACCAACATTGCCCGCTTCCCTCTCCCCCTCCCTTCTCCTTTCTTTTTTTTTTTTTTTTTGTGTGCCCCTTTAAGGGCACCCAGCCTGACAAGGCTACCATCGACCTAGCCTACCTTGAAGTTGCCACTCAGGGCGTGGGGAAGCCGTCGCTATACTGCCCACAGAGTCTTCCCAAAGACTCTGGGGCTTGACAGCTGTTTAAATCCCCCGCCCTGCGTGACGTCATCCCCGCGCGCCTGCGCCTTGGGACTACGCCGCACTGAGCCCGCGCAGCCATCGGGTCCCGTGGCGGACCACGCATGCGCGAACCAAGCCTCAGTTTTGTCCGAGGCCGGCGCATGCGCCCTCTCCGCCGCGACCCAGAAGTACGGCGCTCCAGGCGCCATAGGGACCGGAGCCGCGCTGCTGACCATCACCGGGGAAACTAGGGCATCCCCTAAAAGACAAAAATCAGAGGAAAAAGAGGACAGAAGGAAAATCTCAAGGAAGCAAATAAAAAAGAAACAAGACGACTGCCATGGAGTGCTGATAGCCGCCCCCTGCTGAGTGTCCTTCCTTGGGGCATCCACAGGCTGTCCCCACCACTGGACTTTCTTAAGCCTGAAGCCACTCACCCACCCGTGGCTGGGTCCTGGGCTGCACCGCGTCTTGAGGGATGCCCGCTCTCTTGTTTGGACGCCGCCTGATACGTAAGTGTCCACTTCATACACTAATCCAGGAGGAGGACAAAAAAGGAACACGGAATCTAGCCAGGAGCTCACATTTATGGGATTAGGGGTCCTATAGCATTGGAGAGGAGGCGGGGTTAACCCACATGTAGGCTGCCATGGAGTCCATCAGGAAAAACAAATTTCTTACTTTTTGCTAAAATACAAATCCAAAAAAAATATAAAAAAAACATTTTTTTCCATCGGTTTGGCCGATTTATATTCTTCCTCAT
>BLSH010538994.1:19782-42672 GCA_018402905.1 Glandirana rugosa
TTCGGCCCTCATGGGTATAGTGACAAGACGTTTTACACACATAGTGAAATTTCGTTTGGCCTTTAGTAATGTAAGAAGAACACTTTTTTTTATTCTGTCGCTTTTCATATTGCCGCTAATGCTAGCACATCTGCTATTCACACACATGTGTTCTGCAATGTGTTTGAATAGCAGATGTGCAATGTTTGACGGTTTCAATTAAAGTGATACACACATTTTAAAAAGAAATGTGAATAAAAGATGTGTAATGATTTCCGGTTTGCTTTAAAGTGATACACACATTTTGCAGAACAGTGATATGGGTACTCCCGGCTTATTTATACTTTTTTGACACAGTTTGAAGATGATTTTAGAACAGTTCTATGGCCTCTAATGTTAATTAATACTTTTCAGACCCATTTTGAAGATGATCTCCATTTTTGCATTCTTTTATGTTTTTATTTTTTAAAAAATATTTAAAGTTATTTCCCTGTCCCCATTTCTTTGTAGGTCACTTGTCCCACCCTTACCCACATTTCCTTCCTTTTGCAGACCTCTAGGACCTTCCAGGACTATTTTACAGCACTTTTTGTACCTAAAAGTCCGGGTCTCCATTGATTTCAATGGGGTTCGGGGTCCGGGACAAAGTTCGGGTTCTGTCCGGACCCGAACCCGGACTTTGTCCCGAAGTTCGGCCGAACCAGCAGAACCCGGACTTCTAGAAGTTCGCTCAACTCTATTCTTCAACCATCTGTTCTTGGATGGTTGGGAGAAGTTGCTCTCGCTGTCTCGGAGGATGTTCTTGTACCATTCTTTATTCATGGCCGTGTTCTTAGGCAAAATTGTGAGTGAGCTCCCCCACTCCCTTGGATGAGAAGCAACCCCACACATGAATGGTCTCAGGATGCTTTACTGTTGGCATGGCACAGAACTGGTGGTAGCGCTCACCTTTTCTTCTCCAGACAAGGTTTTTTCCAGATGATCCAACAATCGCAAAAGGGATTCATCAGAGAAAATGCCTTTCCCTCAGTCCTCAGCAGTCCAATCCCTGTACCTTTTGCAGAATATCAGTCTGTCCCTAATGTTTTTCCTGGAGAGAAGTGACTTATTTGCTTCTCATCTTGACACCAGGCCATCCTCCAGAAGTCTTCCCCATCACTGTGCGTGCCGATGTCCTCACACCTGCCTGCTGCCATTCCTGAACAAGCTCTGCACTGGTGGTGCCCCCATCCCGCAGCTGAAACAACTGTACGAGACGGTCCTGGTGCTTGCTGGAGGCTTCAGGGTGCCCTGAAGCCTTCTTCACAAATGCAGTGGAAATGTTTTTTATGGTATTAAGTTCATTTTCTTGGCAAAGAGACTCTTTAATTACTGTATTTATTGACGTATAACACACTTTTTTCCCTGAAAATCAGGTGAAAATATAGTGTGCCGATACTTACATTGGGCTGCCTCGGAGATGGGGGGGTGGGACAAGTGCTGTAAGATAACATGGAGAGAGGATCTCCTGTTTACTAGGCGGCCTCTGTAATAGGAAGTCCTGTCTCCTGGACCGGCATTGGACCAGCATACTGTCTATCATAGGAGCCGGTCAGGAGGTGGGGCTTCATATCAAAGAGGCTGCCAAGTAAACTGGAGATCCTTGCTCTATGTAATCTGATGTGAGTCTGCAGATGGGCACAGACCAGGCTGCATTGATGGACAATGGTGAGGCTGTAGATGGGCACTGACTAGGCTGAAATGGTGAGGCTGCAGATGAGCACTGACTAGGCTGCAATAGTGAGGCTGCAGATGGGCACTGACCAGGCTGCAATGGTGAGGCTGTAGATGGGCACTGACCAGGCTGCAATGGTGAGGCTGCAGATGGGCACTGACCAGGCTGCAATGGTGAGGCTGCAGATGGGCACTGACCAGGCTGCAATGGTGAGGCTGCAGATGGGCACTGATCAGGCTGCCAATGGGCACTGACCAGGCTGCAATGGTGAGGCTGCAAAAGGGCACTGACTAGGCTGCAATGGTGAAGCTGCAAATGGGAACTGACCAGCCTGCAATGGTGAGGCTGCAGATGGGCACTGACCAGGCTGCAATGGTGAAGCTGCAAATGGGAACTGACCAGGCTGCAATGGTGAGGCTGCAGACGGGCACTGACCAGGCTGCAATGGTGAGGCTGCAGATGGGCACTGACCAGGCTGCAATGGTGAGGCTGCAGATGGGCACTGATCAGGCTGCAATGGCAAGGCTGCAGATGCCGATAAATGCGGTAATTACAATTTAACTGATCACTCTTCATAACATTCTGGAGTAAATACAAATTGCCATCATATGAACTGAGGCAGCAGCCTTTGTGAAAATTAATATATGTGTCATTCTCAAAACTTTTGGCTACTGCTATAGACTTGTATGAGGCTCTGATCACTACCTGACCATTGTATGCACTGACATGTATAAGAAATATTGATAAATATTTTATCATTTTTGACTACTGGGTCTGATCACATGGAAATGTTTTAACTATTGAAAACATCTCCAAGATGCAGTTTGCTTTTGGTAGAATATGGAAAAAGGCCCCAAAGTTCACATAAATAGATGTGTATGCTTATTTTAGTCCGTATATTGTTAATAAAGTAGATAAGACACCATTTCTGATACTAAGTTTTTTAATTCATTAAAAAAAATTACATTCATCGTAAATATTATTTTAATTAAATATATTTTGTTTGCTTTCAATGCCTTGGTGTGGGCCATTCCAGTCCAGTGAGCAGTGCCTTCTCCAGTACAATGTCTTCCTGAATCCTCACATTATCGCTCCTCTCTTAGTGAATTATTTGCTTTAATGATGGGAAATCAAACTTCTCAGTCTGAATTCATTATGCTTGGCCTGTCGGACCTCAGATATTCTCAGATCCCGGTATTTCTGCTGATCCTCCTCATCTATGTGACCACACTGGTTGGGAATCTCCTTATCGCTTCTCTGGTGGTCTCAGACTCCCATCTGCAGACCCCCATGTACTTTTCTTTGGGAAATCTCTCAGTTTTAGACGTCTTCAATTCCTCCATTTCCACATCTCATTTGTCTTTCAGCATATTTACAGGAAACAGGCTGATTTCATACGCAACTTGTATCTCTCAGGTCTTCTTCTTCACCTGGTTTCTTAGCACTGAGTCCTCCATACTTACGGCGATGTCCTATGATCGCTATGTTGCCATCTGTCATCCTTTGCGCTACACAACCATAATGAGCCACAAATTGTGTGCTCAGGTGATGTTCTTTTCCTGGCTCTTCAGATTTGTCTGTTCCTTGTTGCACATGTTTCTTGCACTTATACTGTCCTTCCCTGACCCTACCACCATCCCAGGCTTGTTCTGTGAATTATATCAGCTGATTCAGCTGTCATCTTCTGACACTTTACCCAATTACTTACTTATATATTTTGATGCTGTAAGCTTTGGAGCCACTGGCTTTTTCATTACTTTGCTTTCCTATGTCTACATATTCAAAACCATCCTGAAAATTAAACTGAAGGACGGAAGGCGGAAAGCTTACTCCACCTGCAGCTCCCACCTCATGGTGGTCTTCATCTTTTACGGGACTGCTTTTTTCAACTACTTTCTCCTCAAAACGAAAGATTTTCTGGTAGGCAGATTGCTGTCTATATTTTACACAATTGTCACCCCTCTCCTAAACCCGATTATATACAGCCTGAGAAACAGGGACCTAAAAGGAGCTCTTCAGAAAATTCTATCTAGAATGGGCTCCACACCATGAACTCTCACTAAAGAAGAACTGCACAACAATATATTAATAATAATAGTAATATTAAAAAAAAAGTTTATTGTTAACCTTGATCCCCTTTAATCCTTGTACATTGTGGCCACTTGTTGGGTAGTAGGGCAAGGGTTGTGGGGATAGTCACATCCTCCATGCTTCCCTACTCATTGGGTGCCAAGAAAGGGTCACATGAGAGGCCTACCATTGGGTACGTTTTCTGGGCTATGCTAGGCACGTTGGTTATTATTATTATTATTATACAGGATTTATATAGCGCCGACAGTTTGCGCAGCGCTTTACAATATTAGGGCAGACAGTACAACTACAATACAATTCAATACAGGAGGAATCAGAGGGCCCTGCTCGTTAGAGCTTACAATCTAGGAGGGAGGGTTAAATGATACAAAAGGGCAGTAAACTGCGGGGGATGAGCTGATTGAGAAAAAAGGAGTGTAGTTGTTAGGTGGTGGCAGGATAGGCTTCCCTGAAGAGAAAAGTTTTCAGGGATCGCTTGAAGGTGGATAGATTTGGGGACATTCTGACCGATTGGGGTAGGGAGTTCCAGAGGATGGGAGAGGCTCGGGAGAAGTCTTGGAGGCGAGTATGAGAGGAGGTGATGAGGGAGCTGGAGAGCAGGAGGTCTTGGGAGGAGCGAAGAGGATGGTTAGGTTGGTATTTTGAGGCTAGGTTGGTGATGTAGCTGGGAGCAGAGTTGTGGATGGCTTTGCAGCTGATTGTTAGTATTTTAAATTTAATTTGTTGGGCGAGTGGCAGCCAATGGAGGGATTGGCAGCGAGGGGTGGCAGATGTTGAACGGTTTGTAAGGTGGATGAGTCTGGCAGCGGCATTCATGATGGACTGGAGGGGGATAGTCTATTTAAAGGTAGACCAGTGAGGAGGGAGTTGCAGTAGTCAAGGCGAGAGATGACCAGGGAGTGAATCAGGAGCTCTGTGGTTTCATTGGTTAGGAAGGGACGGATTTTAGAGATGTTGCAAAGATTGAGGCGGCAAGCTTTAGACAGTGATTGGATGTTGGGCCAAAAGGAGAGTTCAGAGTCCAGGATAACACCAAGCACCCTGACATGTGGGGATGGGTGGATGGTTGTGCCATTGCTCTTGACAGAGAAGTCGGGGGAACTGGAACGTGGGGGAGGAAATATTATGAGTTCAGTTTTGGACAAGTTGAGTTTAAGAAAGTGGTGGGACATCCAGGCAGATATGTCTGTTAATAAGTTAGTGATGCGTGAGGAGACCGATGGGGTGAGTTGGGGGGTGGAGAGGTAGATTTGGGTATCGCCAGCATAGAAATGATATTGAAAGCTGTGGGAGGCCGACCCAGGGAAGAGGTGTATATTGAAAATAAGAAGCCGATTAGGTTAGGGTCACTGCCTTACACATGGGGCACCTTTACTTGAACAGCCTTGGTTGCATAGGCAGATCCACGTTCTGTTTAGTTTACCGATGATCAGCGGGTGCCAGAGGACATCAAGTGCTCGGCACCCGCAGATCGGCTTCTGCTGTCAATTATCATAGCATACATGGCACGTCGGTGGCTTTCATGTGCCCCCTGTAGATGGAATTTCAAGATCATGTGTGTATATATATATATATGTGATTATACCCAGAGCTGCCGCCACGTAGCAGTAAAACTGCAAGCAAGTGCTTTTCTCTCACTGGGGCCATCCACCAACTCACTGTGCACAACTTTGTCAATCATTTCTAAAGCAAGGCAGATGCAATTCATGGCGAGATCATCATTCCTCAATTATCCCACCACAATTATCATATCAAGCACCATATTTAATACTTTCCTCTTTTGACCCGGCCACTATAGAGGAGGATGTACAACTTTTCAGACACTGACCTCACCACCCTTCCCCTTCTACAACATTCACTCACAGAAACTCTGGTCACCTTCTTGCTCTATTCTGTGTTCTCTTCCTCTCTACTGGCCTCTGCCTTTCTCCTCTGATACGTGCACTGTGGCGACATCACCTGGAGGCACCGCCCCCCTTGTGACATCACAGACTGGTGCATACTGGGTCAAACACACATGTGTGTATATTAGCTGGACAGTGGATGGTGTTAATAGGGCAGTGAACGATGTCAGCAGTTTTTTTATGTTTATTATTTTTTTTAATTTTTTTTTACAATATTATTTTTTGATTAATTTTCTACAATTTTTTTTAGGAGCCCCGTTATGGGGCTTTTGCCAAATATCAAGAGTCTAAACAGACCCCTGATGTCTCGCTTTTGAGACAGAGAAAGAAACTGAGGACAGAGATTCCCTAGCCCCTTTCTCTGCAGCCTGCAGTAAACACAGTTTACTATGCTTCAGTTGAGAATGACGACAAGAGCGATCGGTACAGATCACTCACTGTGTTCATTCAGAAAAGAAAGGCTGGTTAATTAAATATTTACCAGCCCCTTCCCCACTCCTGAGAGGAGGGAAGCTGGAGGCACTGCAGGGGGGAGTCAGGAAGCAGGGGGAATTGGCACCACATTTACTGCAAGCGGGCGGCAGCTGCAGGCACTGTGAGGTACCTGTACATCAAGGCACACATCCACGCATGTGCAACCCCTGGGGCACACAGCGACATGATCCTGTGATACATAAAATTGTGTCACTCAGCACCCTGGCCGCTGTGAGCAGCCAGGGTACCATGCGATCGCTATGACCAATCATATGAT
Source organism: Glandirana rugosa (assembly GCA_018402905.1). Classification (NCBI taxonomy): domain Eukaryota; kingdom Metazoa; phylum Chordata; class Amphibia; order Anura; family Ranidae; genus Glandirana; species Glandirana rugosa. Next base: position 26,222 of record BLSH010538994.1, read on the forward strand.
TACAATGTAAGCAAAACTGTCCTGAATGGCTTGCTTACTGTTGGTTGGAGGTACAGGTGGAGAGGCACACAAGTGTGGTCTGACCAGTTTCAGCCCGTCCGTTAGGGTTGCATGGCACCGCCCCCCCCAATCCACAGATCCGGCCCCTAATATATATGCAGGATGCCAGATGCATGGATATTTATGTGTTTCTTTTTTTTTTGAAGCACGTGACTAGAGCCGGAGGTTCTACTTGGCTTCAAAAAGGGTGGGCTTGCGGCGCAGGGTGCTGCCCTCCGAGCCCAACCACTTCTGTGACTTTAGCAGATTAATCTTCGCTAATGTCTTCTTGATTCCCCTCCCAGCCAATCAGGAAGCGGGTCCTGAGACCCGATTGGCCAGGGAGTCTCAGGACCCTCTTCCTGTTCGGCCAGGAGGAGAAGCCCAGACTCTTCCCTCAGGCTGGAGCGAGGAGCAGCAGCCTTACCTCTCCTCCTCATTTTCTAAGGTACAGTCTCCTGCTCGTCCGCCACCCTCGGGGGTTGGCTGTGGTGGGTGGTGGCGACGGTGTGAGTGAGGGGGATGGCGGTGGCGGGTGGTGGCGGTGCGAGTGAAGGGAAGTTTGTTTGCCATCCCCCCGGGCAAAAATATTTAGCACCAGTCACCACTGGGTCTGACAAGCTTTTAATTTAGGGGTCAACCGCAGATGGTGAGTGTGCCCACAAGGGGGTCTGCAGCGTACCAAGGTGGAAGTCAACACAAGATGACTTGAGGTTTTGTAAGATAGAAGACTCTCTGTGACAGACTGAACACTACACTTTGCTGAAGATTGATTATTTTATGGACTTTGCTGACGCACATACGCGCTCCGTGGGTGGCAAGAGGTTAAATAATATCAAACGTTGTTGCTAAGCCTATAAACCTCAATGAGCAATATTTCAATATTTATAGAAATCCACGATAAAAGCTGCAATAATATCCAGCGTGTGACCACAGGGAGCTCCTGGGTTGTGTTGCAATAAGTTGACTTCAGTTTCTGTAATAAGTTCTTTATCTCAGAGAATGGAAATGAGGGTCATAAAGTAGATAAGCTTCAGTTCCCATATCCAACGTTCCATTTGTCTCCACACCTAGAAGGAGGAATATTTTCTCTTCCCATCCTGTGTATGGGAGGAGAGATCAAAGATCACTTCTGTTGGCTCTTCCCAAGGCAGACGGCAGACAGGAGGACGAGGTAACATTCTCTATGGGGGTTGAGAGGAGGATTCTTGGGGGGTTACCATTGCACAGACGCCAATAATTTCTACTCTGCGTTAAAATATAACCCAAGGCAAAGGTTTTCTTAGTTTTGGATAGAGTGAGGAGGGATTAGAACGTTTGTCAAGTCGTATTTCCGTCTGAACCCCCGTTAGGGAGATTCACGCTCTCCATGTGTCCTGATTACAATTATCATTGAAAGTGAAAGTAAAAGAAAATCCCAAATGTTGAGTTGTCCCCAGGAAAGTAAAATAAGGAAAATCTTCCAATGGGGACACGAGTTCTGGTGAACTCCAAGGAATTCCCTTTACCACTTCAGCTCCGGAAGGTTTTACCCCCCCCCCCCCCTTCATGACCAGGCCATTGTTTGTGATTTGGCACTGCGTTATTTTAACTGACAATTGTGTGGTCATGCGACGTTGCACCCAACTAAAATTGATTTCCTTTTTTCCCACAAATAGAGATTTCTTTTTTTGGTGTTTGATCACCTCTGTGGTTTTTATTTTTTTGCTCTATAAATTGGTTGATTGATTGGTTTGCACAAAGGTTATAGCATCTACCAGTGCCGGCTGGTCAATTTTTTTTTTGGGGGGTGGCAAACAACCCCCCGTGCAGCCAGCGGTGCGGCACTACCCCCGTTTCTGCCGGTTGCTTATGTAACTTATCCTGCTCCAGGGTGGTGGAGTATGGGCAGTGGCTCCAAGGTGGCTGGGTGCAGGCAGTGGCTCCAGGGTGGCAGGCTACGAGCAGCGGCTCAGGGTGGCAGGCTGCAAGCAACAGCTCCAGGGTGGTGGGCTACAAGCAGCGGCTCAGGGTGGCAGGCTGCAAGCAGCAGCTCCAGGGTGGCGGGCTGTGAGCAGCGGCTCCAGGGTGGCGGGCTGCGAGCAGCGGCTCCAGGGTGTCGGGCTGGTGGGCAGCAGCTCCAGGGTGATGGGTTGCAAGCAGCGGCTCCAGGGTGGCGGGCTATGAGCAGCGGCTCCAGGGTGGCGGGCTATGAGCAGTGGCTCCAGGGTGGCAGGCTGCGAGCAGCGGCTCCAGGGTGGCTGGCTGGTGGGCAGCGGCTCCAGGGTGGCAGGCTGGTGGGCAGCGGTTCCAGGGTGGCAGGTTGCGAGCAGTGGCTCCAGCGGCTTCCTCCATGGCTCCCCATCAGGCATCCAATAGGATCGCCTGATGTTTTGGCCAATCGGGAAAAGGGTCTCAGACCCCCTTTCTGATTGGCGGGGAGGAGGTTTAGTGTGAAAATAGGGAAAATTAATTCACTATTGTAACACAACTGGGATCGCCCTTAGCCCACCCTTTTTTGAAGCCTATTAGATCCTCTGGCTCTAATCACATGCTTCAAAAAAAGTTCCCCCTCCATTGGAATCCATAGTGCTAAGGCAAAAATTCAGACCTGATTCGGACCTGTAATGGTAAACGGGGATGCACTGGATCCCCTGCTCTGCCACGCGGCCCCAAATACTGAAAACCAGTGGAGGCCTGTCCATAAGGGGTGCAGGGGTGCTGTCCCCCTAATCCATGCTGCCGGCTCCTAAGCTACATGCAAGGTTATCACGCATGGATATCAATGGGTTTTTTTTAAACACATGATTAGAGACAGAGGTTCTTATTGGCTTAAAAAAAGAGTAGGCTGGGGTCACAGAGCACTGTGTCCTGAGCCCATCCAGTTGAGAGGAAAAAATTAAGCCGATCACCGACTTGTATAAATTGGACATCAGTCCCACACAGTGACCACCACTGCTGCTAAACAGTGCCCACCAGCGCCACCTACCAGTGCCCATCAGTAATGATATCAAGTGCCACCTACCAGTGTCCAGCAGTGCCACCCATCAGTGCTGCCAATCAGCACCCATTAGTGTCTCATCATCAGTGCCACATATCAGTGCTGCCTTTTAGTGCCACCTACCAGTGCCTATCAGTGCCACCTATCAGTACCACATATCAATGCCACCTATCAGTGCCCTTCATCGCTGCCTATCAGTGCCCACCAGTGCCACCTATCAGTGCCCATCGGTTCCACCTATCAGTGCAGCATCATCAGTGCCTCCTGAACAGTGCCCGTCAGTATTGCCTTATCAGTACCAACTATCAGTACCATTCAGTGCTGCCTATAAGTGACCACCAGTGCTGCAAATCATTGCCAGGCAGTGTCCCATCATTAGTGCCACCTATCAGCACTGCCTTTTAGTGCCTCCTACCAGTGGCTAGCAGTGCCACCTATCAGTGCCGCCTATCATTGCCCTTCATCGCCAGCTATCAGTGCCCACCAGTGCCACCTATCAGTGCCACTTATCAGTGCCCATCAGTGCCACCTATTAGTGCAGCCTTATCAGTGCCTCCTGTTCAGTGCCCGCAAGTGTCACCCTATCAAGCCATATCAATTAAGGAGAATATTTACCAGTTTGCAAAATTTTATAACAAAAAATGAAAACTGTTTTTTTTTTCAATATTTTCGGGGGGTTTTCTCGGTTCATCAAAAAAAAAACCCCAGAGGTGATTAAATACCACCAAAAGAAATCTCTATCTGTGTGAAAAAAATATGGGTACAGTGTTGCATGACCATGCAATTGTCATTAAAAGTGCGACAGCGCTAAAAGCTAAAAATTGTCCTGGGCAGGAAAGGGGGGGTATAAGTGTCCAGTAAGCAAGTGGTTAACCATCATCCAATATTATGTTTTGCCTATTCTCACACTTAGCATACCAGAGGGTGATATATACGGCAATCATGAACCAAACATACTTGGGTGCAGAGTTTGGCAAATCCAAACCTTATTAAAGTCAATGGGAGCCAAATGTTTAAAAAAACATTTCTGGCCATAGGCAAGGGATTGTGAAAAGATACCATGGGGGCTGGGCACTGCCATAGGGAGTGATTAATTAAGAAAATATGTGCTTGTCTGGGAAAAGTGATTTTAAAAATGCTTAACCACTTCCCTACCGCCGTATGCAGAATGACGGCTCGGAAGTGGTTCAGTTATCCTGACTGGTTGTCCTATGACGTCCGGCAGGATAACCCACAATCACGTGCCTGGGCACACGCATCGAAGTGATCAGTTGTGAGTCAGTCTGACACACCTAATTACCGATCTCAGTAAAGAGTCTCCTTCGGAAGCTCTTTACCATGTGATCAGCCATGACCAATCACGGCTGATCACAGTGTAAACAGGAAGAGCTGTATATCATTTTTTTCTCTACTCGCGTCTGCAGATGCAAGTAGTGGAGAGCCGATCGGCAGCTCTCCTGACAGGGGGGTCTGTGCTGATTGTTTATCAGCGCAGCCCCCCTAAGATAGCCACCTAGGACCACCAGGGAGCCCATCCAGGACCACCAGGGAGAGCCCACCCTAGACTACAAGGTAAGGGACACAGTGCCCAACAGGGATGGCACTCAGTGCCCATCTTGGATGCCACCCAGAACCACTAGGGAATGCCTCCATATAAGTGCCATCTATCATTGCTCCCTATCAGTGCCCACCAGTGCCACCGATCAGTGCCACCGATCAGTGCCACCTATCAGTGTCACCTATCAGTGTCCAGTGCCACCTATCAGTGGCCATCAGTGCTGCCTATAAGTGCCCATCAGTGCCCATCAGCAGGGCTGCCATCAGGGGGGTACAGGCAGTACTATTGTAAGGGGCCCCAGTGTCTCGAGGGGCCCTTATAACAAAGGCTTTAGCAGTCTTTAACTTAGGAGCCTATGGGAGGGGGACACCTGGTTTGGGGACACCGTTCTCCTGCACCATACGCAATAAAAATATCAAACTTGGGTCACATGGAGAGGGCCCCCTGGCCCACAACTGGTCCAAGTTTGGGACCTTCAGCACCTATGGTTCAGTGTGAGGTCTTATTGCAAGCATTGGGTAATGCTGTGCTGCCTGTGCACTGTTTGTTTAACCCCTTGGATCCCACACTAGCATACATTGCACATTTCACTTGAATGGGTCATGCTTGGCTACACCTGGTAAGTGTGGCAGGGGGTATAATTCCTACTGCAGCTACAACATGTGTACACCCCTGGCCAGTGGGCAGATGTGGTGGGATGGCCAGTGGGCGGATGTGGTGGGATGGCCAGTGGGCAGATGTGGTGGGATGGCCAGTGGGCGGATGTGGTGGGATGGCCAGTGGGCGGATGTGGTGGGATGGCCAGTGGGCGGATGTGGTGGGATGGCCAGTGGGTGGATGTGGTGGGATGGCCAGTGGATGGGCCCTGGGGAATGTTGGTGGTCAGACAGGTGGGGCCCAGGTCTAAAGCTGTGTAAGGGGCCCCAAAATTTCTGATGTCTGCCCTGCCCATCTGTGCTGCCTATGAGTGTCCATCAGTGATGCTAACCAGTGCCGTCTTTCAGTGCTGCATATAAGTGCCAATCAGTACTGCCTCATCAGTGCCCATCAGTGATGGAGAAAATGTACTTGTTTACAAAGTTTTGTGACAGAAACAAAGAAAAACGTTTTTTTCCAGAATTTTTTGCTCTATAAACAAAAAAGGTGACAATTTTGAAAAAAAAAAAAACATTTTTACACTGGCAGGGAAGGGGTCAACTCTAGGGGGCAGTGAAGGGGTTAACTGTGTTCTCTGGGATTGTTCTAACTGTAGGGGGGATGGGTTGCCTGGGACATGACATAGATCACTGTTCTCTATCACTGGGAATGGCAGATCTCAGAGATGTCCCCTGTCAGGTCAGGGATCCGCCTTGTTTACATAGACAGATCCCCATTGCGCTTCTGTATACTGCGATCGCAGGTTGCTGATGGAAATCGGGTCGCGCAGTGTGCGTGCGCGCGCCCGCTATATCACATGCACGGACCGACGTACAGCTACGGTGGCTCCCGCTATCCAGTCACCTTGCCGCAGTATAACTGCGGTGGGTGGTTGGGAAGCGGTTAATGCTAGGCCCTTCAGATCTGGGATGAATTTAAGGGGCCCAAGGAAAAAAAAGACAGCACAAAGCCCCCCAAAATTCTATATCATATACATGGATTTAAAGGGGGAACTTAGTGGAAGAATGAAGGAAAGAAAAACGTGCAGTCCCCACAAAAATACTTACCAGGCTCTTATCCAAGCATGCAGCCTGGCTGGCCAGGAAAGAAGGGATAAGCATGCTACCCCTCCCCCTTCCTTTAACACTAAGGGGCCCCCAGAAAACTGCTCCCCATGCACCTACAAATTATGGGACATATACTAGAATTTTTATTTATTTATTTTTATACTAGTAATGGTGGCGATCAGCGACTTATCACGGGACTGCGATATTGTGGCGGACAATTTGAAACTAAGGCCACTTTGACGCTGAGACATTTTTCAAACACTTTTGCACTAAAAATAGCGCCTGAAAAACTCATCCCAATGCACCCTAGTGTGAAAGTCGGAGTGCTCTCTCTCTCTGGGGGCGGTGCGCTTGCAGGAGGTTAGGAAAAGTCCTGCCAGCAGCATCTTTGGGACGGTACGCTGAGCGGTAATATACCGCTCCTCCACCGCCCCTGCCCTTGAAATCAATGGGCATCGCTTGCGAAGCTGCTGCACATTGCTTCAGAAGCGGCACACAGCGTCTCTTTTAACCCCTTTTTAACCACTTCAGCCCCGGAAGGATTTCACACTTTAGGACCAGAGCACTTTTTGCGATTTGGCACTGTGTCGCTTTAACTGACAATTGTGCGGTCATGCGACGTTGTACCCAAACAAAATTTGCGTCCTTTTTTCCCCACAAATAGAGCTTTCCTTTGGTGGTATTTGATCACCTCTGCGGCATTTCTGATCGCCGCTATAAACAAAAGAAGAGGGACAATTTTGCACAAAAAAACAAATTTCTTACTTTTTGCTAAAATACAAATCCAAAAAAAATATAAAAAAAACTTTTTTTCCGTCGGTTTTTGGCGATTTATATTCTTCCTCATATTTTTGGTAAAAAAAATCACAATCTGCGTTTATTGATTGGTTTGCGCAAAAGTTGCCGCGTTTACGGATGATGAGAATTAATTTATGGGGTTTTTATTTATTTTTTTATGTTTTACTAGTAATGCCAGCGAGCTGCGATTTTTAGCGTTAGTCTGATATTGCAGCGGACATGTCGGACTATTTTGACACTTTTTTGGGACCATTGGCAGCGATCAGTGCTATGTAAATGCACTGATTACTGTTTAAATGTCATTGGCAGTGAATGGGTTAACCTGCAGGGGGAGCTCTAAGGGTTAACTGTGTTCCCTCAGTGTGTTCTAACTGTATGTGGGCTGGGAGGGGGAGGGGAGTTATCGCGGCTTCCATATACATGAAGCCTGTGATCACAGCCCTTCCCCCTCTGTCAGAGCAGAGATCCGTGTTTACTTACACGGACCTCCGTTCTCTCACTGCGGGGGGGGGGGCATCGCAGGTAACCGGCAGAGACCGAGTCCGTCCTACCCGCTCCCTGGGCCCCCGGAACACAGTGAGCGTGCGAGCGCACCTCCGGCGGCACGCACTCACAGTGCGGGATCTTGCAGCCGTCAGACGCCGGTCAGCAAGTGGTGATCCCCTTGTGGGGGGTTAAAAGCGCAGCGCTCCCGCCTGCATAGCGGTGCCTCTGAAACTAGAGGTGCTTTACTGCTACCACCCCCCACACCCCAGTGTTAAAGTACCCTAACTGACACTTTTGACACTTTGTGGAAACCAGTGACACTAATACAGTGATCAGTGCTAAAAATTTGCACTGTCACTGCACTAATGACACTGGCAGGGAAGAGGTTAACCACTTAAGGACCGAGCCTCTTTCTGAGATTCGGTGTTTACAATATTTAAAATATTTTTTTTTGCTAGAAAATTACTTAGAACCCCTAAACATTATATATTTTTTTTTCTGAAACCCTAGAGAATAAAATGGTGGTTGTTGCAATACTTTATGTCACACTATATTTGCTCAGTGGTCTTAATAGCGCAATTTTTGGGTGAAAAAATTCACTTTTTTGAATTAAAAAATAAGACAACAGTAAAGTTAGCCCAATATTTTTCTCTATTGTGAAAGATAACGTTACGCCCAGTAAACAGATACCCCACATGTCACGCTTCAAAATTTCACCCACTCGTGGAATGGCAACAAGCTGTGGCACTTAGAAATGTCCATTGGGGAAGTTTAAAAATGTCTACAGGTTACCAGTTTTAAAGTTACAGAGGAGGTCTTGTGCTAGAATTATCGCTCTCACTCTAACCATCGCAGTGATACCTCACATGTGTGGTTTGAACACCGATTTCATATGTGGGCGGGGCTTACGTTTGCTGTCGCTTCTGTGCACAAGCTTGGCAGGAAAAGGCGCTTTCAATTTTTTTTATTCTTATTTATTTTACTTTTTATTTTTTATTTTTACACTGTCCTTTTAAAAAAATGGGTTACTATTATTCCTATTACAAGAAATGTAAAAATCCCTTGTAATAGAAAAAAAGCATGACAGGACCTCTGTAATGTGAGATCCGGGGTCAAAAAGACTTCACATCTCTTATTTACACTAAAATTTGAGATAAAAAAAAAAGTTGCTTGAAAAAAAAAATTGTTTCCTTTTAAGAGCTTTGGGCGGAGGTGACGTTGGACGTCGCTTCCGCCATTGAATGCCATGGAGCCGAGCGGGCGCCATCTTGCCCTCACTTGGCATCCAGGCATCGCCTCTGCTGCTACCGACCGATCTGTGGAGACGACCGGAAAGTGGCGGGGGGGAGCCCTCTCCCGCCTCCGATAAAAGTTATCTTGCGGCAAATCCACCGCAGAGACCACTTTTATCTGAAAGCCGACCGCCCGCTGAAAAAAACAGTACCTGGATTATGGCAGCTATTTGCTACCATAACAACTGTACTCCATGGCAAACAGCCGACGTACAACGACGGTGGGCGACTGGTAAGTGGTTAAACATCTAGGGAGATAAAAGGCTTACATGTGTGCCTATCCGGTGTTTATGTGTACAGAGTGTGGTGCTTTCACTAAGGGATGTGCTTTACAGGTAAATGAAATCCATTACACCCCCCATCCCTCCCCGTCAGGACACAGCTTGGCATTGTTCACATGTGCAGAGCTCCATCCTGTGTCTCTCCTCAACGATCAGTGGGAGTCGGCAGTCATCCATTGGCCGGCACCCACTGATCGGCATCTGCTATGACCAATCAAAGCAGAAGCGGCAGGCTCGCCCCCTACGGGGAGGTGCAGAATCACGTATAGATACTGTAACCAATCCTGCACAGAACAGCCACCTTGTAGCAGTAAATCTCATTGGCCCCTCTCATCCCTACTTCCCTTTGAAGTTCATAGAGCAGCAAAAGTTAAAGCAGAGGTCCGCCGCCACTACTACACATACAGTAGCTGCTGACTTTTTTTTTTTATTTCAAATTTTTATTAAAGATATTGACAAATCATATATCAAATACAGATAAATAGCATTTTCTGATGGGGGGGGGGGGTAGTTGGAGGAGAGGGGTAGGGAAGAATATAAAATAGTAGAAAGCCCGCGCTCACAAACAAATTATTATTAAAAGAGAAAACAATTATAGAAAGGAATATAAAATAAAATAAATGTCCAGAGAATAATATATATCGAATAAGGGCAGCTCGCCAAAAACAACTGATCCAATTGTTCAAAACAAATCCATAAAATATTAGCAGCGCCCCTTTAAAAGTATGAATAAATAATAATTAAAACCACAGGATCCTATATAGATGGTGAGTCCGCTGAAGGGACTCAGATGATGCAATATGTCTTGTCGATATTTCGTTAATCAATGCAAATCCTATAATAGTTCCAAAAAAGTGCAAATCCTGTGAGAATATGACAAGGCAACAGGGTATATAATGAATCCGAATAGAGTGTGGATGTACGCTTACCAGAAGCCCAAAGGCTATGCGCGAATGGTCAAATGGTAGACCCACGGATGGTCCTCAGCTGTCATCCGAATCCAATCGGGTAGTGTGTTGAGATCAGGTAGTTGGTTCCAAAAAGATGCTAGAAGCGATGTCATCCATCCATAAAGCCCAAGGTATACTGAGATGAATCTTTATCCAGGTGGGTGGTCCCGCTGTCTCCAGACAGATACTCCTCAGGTGGTAAGTTGCACTCAAAGGTGTTGGATAAAAAGAAAAAGCCGCAATAGTGTAATACTGTATGCAAAAGTATTTATTGCGCCAAAAAGAATAAAATAATACTCACAATATGATAAGTAAAACAGAGCTCTTCAAACAAATGTGACAGAGGGGTCAGGAAACCCGACGCGTTTCGGCTCAGAAAGCCGTCATCTGGGGTAGTTTGGTAGGATCAAAAGTCACTGGAGGCGAGGAGGGGGTAATGAAAGTTGAGAAAGAGCAAATGTGCTTACTAATCTCCATCTGTTAGGTTTGTGAGCGGAGTATAATGGGAGTACAGATATGGGGGTGTAAGTCCCTCTTGAGCTTGTTTGGAGAAGGTGTTGGTAATATAAGCGTTCCATTTTCTGTAGAGTAGTAGTTGCGAACCTTGTTTGTTGGCCCAGTAGTCTAGTACATCTCTATATAACAGAGTGTTTAGTTGTTTCTGTACCTCTGAGATTGTAGGGGGATGTACTTGTGTCCAATGCGACATAATCGCTTTGCGGGCTGATAGTAGGCACAAATGGGTCCAGGTGTCTTTTGGGAGGTCTAGAGAGACGAGACTTTGAGAAGAGGTATGGTAGTTGCTGAAGAGCATTATGGTAGGGTGGCACGGAACATGCTGGTTGGTTACTTTGTTGATGAATGCCTGGACTTGTGTCCAGAAGGTTGTGACTTTAGGGCAGTTCCAGAATCTATGGGCAAGAGACGGGTTATGAAGATTACACCAGGGACAGATTCTGGATCCAGAGAGGGACGGGTGGAGGTAGTAAGGGATGTAGGCCCTGTGTAAAATCCTGAGCTGTGTCTCTCTCCAGTTCTCATTGGTTATTGATTTCAAGATTTTGTTGTGGCGTCTTAAAATTGCTTCATGGGATAGTTCCAATCCCAGTTCCTTAGACCATGCCCTTATAGAAGTTGCCTCTATGGATTTGGAGAAGAAGGTAAGTAGGGTCCCATATATGAGGGAGACCGAGAGGTTTCTGTTGTGGATAATGGTGTCCAAGGCAGAAGAGCGGAACCTTGAAAGAGGGTCCGGGCATATCTTTCGTATGAAGGTAGTTAATTGGTGAATGTGGAAGTTGTGATGGACCGGTAAATTGTAGCGATCTAGCGTGCATTTGGTTGGTAATGGCATCCCGGTTTTTGGGTCGAACAGGTTGATCAGTTTCTTAAGGTTGTGTTTGTCCCAAATGCGGAAGGCTTCGTGATGCGTGGAGGGGGTGAACATTGGGTTCCCTCTAATGGGCAGGAACTCAGAGATGTTAGGGGGAAGATGCTGAGCCCTCCTTGTGTTCCTCCATGCCACAAGAGTGTCTCTTACCAGTAGATTGTTTTTGAGGTGTGGTGGAAGACTATTTGGATTGCAGTGGAGGATTGATCCTAGCTCGTACGGTTGTACCATTGCTGATTCTATTTCGAAGTTAGTATATTTGGACTCCGTAGTTAGCCAGTCTAGGCCATTACGTAATACACAAGATAGGTTATATAGCCTAATATGTGGAAGTCCCAGGCCCCCCTCACTCTTCGGGAGACGCAGTTTCGCCAAGGCAATTCTTGGCTTTTTGCGTTGCCAGAGGAAGTCTGTGATGCCTCGGTCAAGTTTTTGGAGGTCTGAATGTTTAATTAAGATAGGAATAGTTTGCATGGGGTATAATAATTTGGCAAAACTGACCATTTTGAAAAGGCAACATCTCCCTGTGAGCGAGAGGGGCAGGTCCATCCAGGACTCCAGTTGACTCAATACCTTGGAGATCAGTGGAGTGTAGTTTAGAGAATATATAGAGGATGGGTCTCTGCCGATGTTAACACCTAGGTAGGTGATGTGGTGCTGAGCTATCGGAAGCGGGGAAGTAGTGGTCCATTTAGCCTTGTTGTGGGGCTGGAGGGGGAGAACTTCACTTTTTGTAAAATTTATTTTTAGCCCCGAACATTGTCTGAATTGACTGAAAGTATCCATTATTACAGGGAGGTCTGTAAGTGGGTCAGAGGTGAATATCAATATGTCATCCGCAAATAGTGCGGTGCGAATTTCCTCTTTCCCTATGTTAATGCCATGAAGGGGGGCAATAGAAATAAGATATCTTGATAAGGGTTCCATGGCAATATTGAACAAGAGCGGGGACAGGGGACATCCTTGCCTGGTTCCCTTATGTAGAAGAAAAGGGTTGGAAATGATGCCCGCTGCCACCACCTGTGCCTGGGGGGCTGAGTAAAGGCTTTTGACAAAGTGCATAAACGGGCCTGTGAACCCGAACTTCTCCAGTGTTTGGAAAAGCCAGGGAAAGCTAACATTGTCAAAAGCCTTTTCCGCATCAAGGGTGATTATGGCTAGCTGTTGGGATGGGTGTGCTTTCGCATAGTCTAGCGCTGCAAGAACTTTACGTATGTTGGATGTGGCCATCCTACCTTGGGTGAATCCTGCCTGTGCCGGGTGTATCAGTGAGGGTAAAATTGTTGCTAGGCGCGTCGCTATTATCTTTGAGAGGAGTTTTGAGTCCACATTTAGTAAAGATATGGGACGATATGAACCTGGATCCTGGGGGTCTTTCCCCTTTTTTCCTACTAGTTTGATATATGCCTGATGGCCTGTGGGTAAGTAGGGGCCCCCTGTCCAGATGTAATTAAAAACCTGAGCTAATTCTTGGGGTACAAAGGGTAGCATGAGTTTATAAAATTCGGCTGTTAGGCCTTCGGGGCCTGGGGATTTATGATTGGAAAGGTTTTTTATAGCCTGTTCAATCTCCTTCTCGCTAACGGGTGCATTTAGAGCCTCTAATTGATCAGGGTCTAGGTGTGGAAGCGATGGGTTGCTTAAGAAAGTGGCCGCTTTGGAGGGGTCTAGAAGGTTTGGTGTATATAAAGAGGAGTAATATTGAAGGAGGATCTCATTGATTTCCTCTGGTGTAGTGGATATAACCCCTGCCTTATTTTTAAGGCAAGTGATATGGGTAGGCTGGTGCTGGCCTTTACTTAGTCTAGCTAGGAGTTTCCCCGCCTTATTCCCATGCTTGTGTAGAGTGAGGTCCCAATGTGCTGTGTGAACTCGATCTACATGGTCCGCCCATGTTTCGAATTGCTGTCTGGCCACACGCCACTTATCTCTATTTTCCTGGGTATTGTTTTGTTGGAGAGCTCTTTGAGCCTCTCTAAGTTGCTTGCTTGCTGCAAAATATTTTTTGTTGGCATTTTTCTTATAATAAGCTGCATAGGCAATGATTTTGCCCCGGATCACAGCTTTCCCTGCTTCCCAGAATAAATTTGGGTTCGAACATTGGGATCTATTATGTGCAGCGTATTCTTCCCAGGACGTGCGCAAAGTCTCTTGGAGGTGTGTGTCCCCTGCTAGGTATGAGGGGAACCTCCAAATCTTGGGTGAGGTAGGGGCTGTGAGATCTGCTAGAGTGATGGACACTGGACTGTGGTCAGAGATGGCAATGTCATGAATATGGGATTCCCTGACATAGTGTAATGCTGAGTGCGAGGCAAATAAGTAATCGATTCTAGAGAACGATCTATGAGATGGGGAATAGAATGAATATTCCCTTTCTGTCGGATGAGAGAGACGCCATATGTCAATTAGATTAGTGTCTAAGATAAACCTTTCCAGTAAGGAGGGCGTGTGTGGAGGATCTATCCTCTGCAGAGTTATTTACTGTGTTAAAATCACCTCCAACCAGATGGGGTATATGCGGTTTGTGCATCACCCATCGAGTGGTGGCTTGAAAGAATGGTAGGGAAGGGGTGTTAGGGGCGTATATGTTTGTTATCAGGATTTCTTTTGACTGGAGTCTGAGATGCAAGGTCGCCAAGCGGCCCTCAGTATCATTCCTCTATTCTATGATGGTAGGTTGCAACTTTTTGTGTATAAGGATGATGACACCAGCTTTTCTTCCTATAGCCGGGGGACCCGTGCACACTCCCCACCCAGAATTTCCGAAGGCGGTGATAGTCATCCGTGCCAAGGTGGGTCTCTTGAAGGAGAGCCACATCGGCACGGAGGCTCTTGAGGTGTCGAAGTACTTTGGTCCGTTTAGAAGGGGAACGTAGGCCTTTCACATTCCAGGATACTATCCGTATGAATGTGTAGGGTTAGCAGTGTGTCTGTTGCGGAGTTTGTATAATGAGTGAGTACTAAGTAAGAGGGACTTACATTTTGGTGGAAGTAGTAATGTGAATTCTCCAGGGTGAACATCGGCAGATTCCTTCCACTTAGGAAGTGTGCAAGAACTTAGGTTTATACTGAAAAAGGAAAAACATAGCATTAGATCATTAAACAACAAAACATCCTTTCTTAACTTTGCTTTTTTCCTCATGAGTCAGGTGCGCGGCTAAGCCGCTCCACAGGCAATGGTACTAGTGAAGTGACGGGAGGGGGAAGTCTCGGCAACAAAAACTAGGTGTCAAAGCAATGCGTTGTATGAAGCCAGAATGTGGGGGGTAATAAATCCGGTCCACTGAATCACATAAGGTCAAGCAAGAGGAGCAGATCTCCCAGTGCTAACTTGAGAGTGGTATGGTTGTTCTAGGTGTGGACCGAAGAGGCATGTTCGTTGTTGTTTGGGCAGAGGCGTTTAGGTGGGTCCTTCCTAGGGCTCCTAATTTCCCTAGATCCCGGTGAGGTCGGGCTCTGTGTTGTGGTCGAGTTGGAACGTGGAGATGTTAGAGAACTTAAGAATGATTCAGCTTCTCCGGGGGTTTGAAAAGTGAGCTGTTTGCCCTCATGCGTTTGGATTCGCAGTGTCGCTGGGAAGGCTAAAGTGAAGCGTATTTTTTGTTTGAAGAGATCTGAGCAGATTGCTTGGAAGGCTTTTCGTTTTTTGGACACTTCTGCTGAGTAATCAGCAAAAATAAGTAAGCCAGCCCCTTCTATTTTAAGGTTGCGGTTTTTCCTGAAGGCTTGTAAAATTTCTAGTTTGTCCGCGTAGTTTAGATATTTAACTATAACTGCTCTGGGAGATTTGCGGTTAGGATCAGGCGGCCCAAGTCTGTGAGCACGTTCAACGGTACAGGGTGCAGGTAGGCCCAGCGCCTCAGGAATGCGGGAGGAGCAGATATGGGCCAGGGCGTTGTTGGGGCAGTCCTCAGGTAGGCCTATAATCCTGAGATTGCTCCTTCGAGACCTATTTTCCAAATCTTCTAACTTTTCCTGTATCGCTGAGAAGGCTTTATCATGAGTTTCTATTGTGCCTGATAACTGATACAGATCATCATCTATATCTGACACCCTGGCTTCCACTGCTGAGAGCCTGTGGGCCTGTTCACCCAGGTCCTTCCTTAGCTGTGTCATCCCCGCCTGGACTGCGGTGTCCACTGCTTTAGTTATATTAGGGAGTAAGAGTGCGGCAACTGCTTGCGCTATTTTTGCATACTCATCTGCTTTTTCTTCGGCTCTGGCGTCTCTGGGCTCCGGGGCCTGTGTGTCCATAGAGGATTCTGTCTGGTCCGCGGTCGCGGCCATCTTGGTACACCCAGGAGCCTGGCTTCCAGAATCAGCGCGGGCCGTGGCGGCCGAATCCGACCGTGGGGTGGTAAGGAAGCGATCCATCCTTGTCCTGGATGTGTCCCCTTGCTGTAATAGCGGTCGTGCTGTGCCGAGTCCCGGTTTTAGTGGCCGTATTTTAGCCTGTGGGAGCGGAGCTGTGCGCGCTCACTCTCTCCTCATGAGGCGCCGGAACCGGAAGTTTAAAGTAGTACCAACTTTAAAACTAGCCATGAAGACTTGGTCTCAGGTCAAGAAACAAATGGGATATAAGGGTCTCCTGGAAAGTACTCCTCTTTGGGATAATAGCCAGCTACAGGAAATGAGAGAAATAGGTATGAGAGGGGAATGGAAAAAAAGGGGGTATTATTTATGTCACACAATTACATAAAGAGGGACACATGAAAACATTTGGGCAGCTGAGGGAGGAATATGAGATACCAAAACACTCTTTCTATAGATATCTGCAAGTTAGACATGCCATGAATAAACAGTTTGAAAATACAGAGGTAGAATTGGGCATTATGCCCATCTTACATATAGTATCAGAAACTAGCAGTAGCAAAGGCCTAATATCCAAGCTGTATGCGAGGCTAGGAAAGGGGATGGGCGAGAACAGGGAAATTCTTGCTTTGAAAACAAGGTGGGAGAGAGATATAGGTCCTA
>BLSH010538994.1:63003-79308 GCA_018402905.1 Glandirana rugosa
CCCCACTAATACTAAGATTCTCAAACATATCTTCTTTACTATGAGATTATGTTTCTACCTAGACCTGGGTCTGTTTAACACGGAGACGGAGGAGGTAACTTCACCTTCTCTGCTATCTGACCCTCTTAGTCTTCTCCTTCCTTCCCCATGCCTTTCCATATACTCTATATATACCCCTCTGGTTACCATATACCATCCCCTTTCTCTCCATATCAACATCTCACAACATCAGGCTGTACCAAGTTCAACTCTCCCTGCTCCAGTAGAAGCTCCAGCTTTGAGAGCAATACGTCTACCTTTGTCCATGTATGGCTATTTTTCAATAAACGACAAGCTTTTTGGAACAATCGTGGAGTGCCGCCATTTATGCTCTGTCTTCGAGTTGAAGACCCATACAGAACTCAACCCTTACCTAGCCACTTAGTTAATCATAATCCCCCCCCCCCCCCCCCCGTTTCTTCATCATCATAGAATTGAGGCTCCAGCACTACACTCATTATCATTTATATTGATATCTGTTATGGTTGAATCCATCCTACAGCTTTCGTGCCTTCAGATCGATAGCAGTTAATGATGTTTTACTATGCCTAACCTGTACACAGGGCCGGCCCTACCATGGGTCCCAGTGGGTCCATTGGACCCAGGCAGCACTTTGAGAGGGGCAGACAATTGAACCACGGCCACCTCTCCTTCTCTTCTATTTACCCAGCAAATTGACGACCAACCAAGATTTTTTTTTTCCGGCAGTTTTGTGTGTCATAATGACAACTGCCCCCCAGGCTGCTCCGCCAGCCCCTATACTACCCTAGCCTGTCCCTATACTACCCTAGCCTGCCCCTATACTACCCTAGCCTGTCCATACAGTACCCTAGCCTCTCCATATACTACCCTAGCCAGCCCCTATAGTACCCTAGCCCACCCCTATACTACCCCAGCCTGTCCCTATACTACCCTAGCCTGTCTATATACTACCCTAGCCTGTCTATATACTACCCCAGCCTGCCCCTATACTACCCTAGCCTTCCCATACAGTACCCTAGCCTGTCCATATACTATCCTAGCCTTTCCCCCTATACTACCCTAGCCTGTCCATATACTACCCTAACCTGTCCATATACTACCCTAGCCTGCCCCTATACTACCCTAGCCTGTCCATATACTACCCTAGCCTGTCTATATACTACCCTAGCCTGTCCATATACTACCCTAGCCTGTCTATATACTGCTCTAGCCTGTCTATATACTACCCTAGCCTGTCTATATAATGCCCTAGCCTGTCCATATACTACCCTAGCCTGTCCCTATACTACCCTAGCCTGTCCATATACTACCCTAGTCTGTCTATATACTGCTCTAGCCTGTCCATATACTATCCTAGCCTGTCTATATACTAACCTGGCCTGTCTATATACTACCCTGTCCATATACTACCCTAGCTTGTCTGTATATTACCGTAGCCTGTCCATATACTACCCTAGCCTGTCCATATACCATCATAACCTGTCCATATACTACCCTAGCCTGCCCCTAAACTACCCTAGCCTGTCCATATACTACCCTAGCCTGTCCATATACTACCCTAGACTGTCTATATACTGCTCTAGCCTGTCTATATAATGCCCTAGCCTGTCCATATACTACCCTAGACTGTGCCTATACTACCCTAGTCTGTCTATATACTACCCTAGCCTGTCCATATACTACCCTAGCCTGTCCATATACTACCCTAGCCTGTCCATATACTACCCCAGCCTGTCCATATACTACCCTAGCCTGTCCATATACTACCCTAGCTTGTCCATATACTACCCTAGTCTGTCCATATACTACCCTAGCCTGTCCATATACTACCCTAGCCTGTCCATATACTACCCCAGCCTGTCCATATACTACCCTAGCCTGTCCATATACTACCCTAGCTTGTCCATATACTACCCTAGTCTGCCCCTATAATAGTCTAGCCCACCCCTATACTGCTCTAATCCGCCCCTTGGAATTAAACATAATGGTAGGTCATATAACTTTGCATATAGACAAGGTGCTGTTGCATGTAAATCTGACTTCCTGATACATTTAATTTTAGTTTAATTATCATGATATAAAATAATGGATGTGGGGGCCTTTTGGTGGGTGTGATTTTTTTATTTTTTTGGGGGGGGGGGGGTAGCATTTTATTCTTGGACCCATGTAGCACAATGTCTTGGGCCAGCCCTGCCTGTACATGATGAGCATACAATGTTCTTACACCGATGTACTCGTCGTATTCGTCCCTATCGTGTTTTGTTCTTTTACTTACAATAAAATATTGTTGGAGAAATCTCATGTTACCATTTTATAATGCAGATCGCAGGGCACAGAACAACTCCTATACGAGCCCCAGAGCGCGGAATGACTCCGACTCCGACACCCAAAGTGAAGGTATTTTCAATATTGTCAATGAGTTGAAATGATAAAACTGTCTTCTACCCATGGGGATGATATAATGAGAGTTTAGTACAGCAGTGTTACTGAGTTCCTTTCAATACCCAATCTGGTCAACAAAAACATTCTACATGCTCTTTTATTTTTCTTTTGATCTTTTTTTTTGTTCTAAAAACATCCGTGCCTCCCAAATCCTGGCCCAAGCGCTTATTGCTTCAACCGGATTTTCACATATGGCCCAAATTTAGTTTCATTCTTTTTTTTTTTTTGTTTTTTGGGTCATTTGTTATGATCGCAATTCATAAATTCGTAATTTGAAAATTCATAATTTCGTAAAAATTCGCAAATTTTGAAAATTGGAAAAATCGGAAAATAAGAAAGAAAATACGAAAATTCAAAAGAATGAAAATCCGAAAATTTGAAATAATAACTAACCATTAAATTATATGTATTGGAATTTCCCTTTGAATTTGGCTGTTAGTGAAGGTAACGAATACGAATTTATCCAAAGTTACGAATTATCCGAAATAACAAATGCATCTAAGCAAATGGAATGGGAGGAATTAATAATAAATAATAATAATAAAAAGTTATTATTATTATTGTTATCTATTATTATTAA
Source organism: Glandirana rugosa (assembly GCA_018402905.1). Classification (NCBI taxonomy): domain Eukaryota; kingdom Metazoa; phylum Chordata; class Amphibia; order Anura; family Ranidae; genus Glandirana; species Glandirana rugosa. Next base: position 66,047 of record BLSH010538994.1, read on the forward strand.
TTTGTTATGTTCCATATGTTTAGATACGGCATTCGTTATTTCAGATAATTCTTAACTTTGGATACATTTTTATTCATTATGTTCAATAACAGCCAAATTTGAAAGGAAATTACAATACCTATAATTTTAATGGTTAGTGATAGTTAAGTTATTATTAGTTAGTTTTTCGGGTTTTTGTTCTTTTGAACTTTCGTTCTTATTTTTGAATCTTTGGATTTTCGAATTTACAAATTTTCGAATTATCAAATTTACGAATATTCGGAAAAAATTGTTAAACGGGTTTTAATTAACCACTTGCTTACTGGGCACTTAAACCCCCCTCCTGCCCGGACCAATTTTCAGTTATCAGCGCTGTAATTTTTGAATGAGAATTGCGCAATCGTGCGACGTTGTACCCAAACAATATTGACGTCCTTTTTCCCCACAAATAGAGCTTTCTTTTGGTGGTGTTTGATCTCCTCTGCATCGTTTCTGATCGCTGCTATAAACAAAAAAAGAGCGGAGCGAAATTTTGCTATAATAATTATCCAAAAATAAAAAAAACATTTATTCCTCAGTTTGGGCCGATATATATTCTTCTACATATTTTTGGTAAAAAAAATTGCAACAAGCGTATTTTGATTGGGTTGTGCAAAAGTTATATGACTACAAACTATGGACATTGGTTTATGGCGTTTTTATTATTTATTTATTTTTTTACTGGTAATGGCGGCGATCTGCCATTTTTATCGGGACTGCGATATTGCGGCGGGCAGGTCAGACATTTTTGACACTTTTTTGGGACCAATGAAATTTATACAGCGATCAGATCTAAAAATAGACACTGATTACTGTGTAAATGTCATTGGCAGGGAAGGGGTTAAATGTGTTCCCTAGGCGTGTTCTAACTGTGTGGGGGCGGGTTGACAGGGACATAACACAGGGATCAGTAGATCTGTCATGCCCCCCCCCCATGGAGAGCCGTGTTTACATCGGCGGTTCCCTGTTCTAGCTCTCTGTGAAGGGATCGCGGGTCTCCAGCGGACATCGAGTCCGCCCGACCCGCGGTCATGCTCACTGCTAGAGCGAGCCTGGAGAGCGCAAAGGGGAGGACGTCAATTGAAGTTCAGATCCACGCTGTAGCCGTCAATCAGCTATAGCGCGGATCTAAAGTGGTTAATTTGGATATTTTCGAATTAACGAATTTGTAGAAATTCGTTAAAAAATTAATTTGGAACGCAACAAATTGCACATGTCTAAAATATAGATCCCAAGCGTTTTTGAATCCACTTGCTGTTGACTTCTGTAACTCTCAGGACCCATTTTTATCTTCAATTGCTTTTGGGGAAAAAAATTGAACCGTATATAATTTTTTTTTTTATGCATGATTTAAACACGCAAAACTTCTTTGTCTTAGTTATCCAGCATCGCAAATCCAACTAAGAGGATCACATGACAAAGGGTGAGCGGGTTCCATTTCATTCAAATGTTGACAAAAATTTGGAGATTAAGGCAAAATGTTGCCAATTTAATGAGCTGCTTTGGAGCCAATGATTCCAATGGCTCCTGAGAGTTACAAGAGAAGTTTGGGATTTCAAAATAACAAACATAGATACTCCTCACCAAGGCGGATGCAGCAACAATCCAATGCTACAACTGTCTCCCACTGCCTCTAAACCTGAGAACTGAACAATCAAAGGCCGCTCATTGTTCAGTTCTCAGGCTTCAGAGAGGTGACTGTCAGTCACAGGCCCTCTGCTCTGCCCCTTCAGTGCTCACTGGACTGTGGAGGAGATGGGTGTGTTAAAAGACTGAGCTAGATGCCTTTCCAGGAATCTGGGTGGATCCTAACATTAAAGTGTGGATCCCTCCAGAGTTTGCGCCAGCTGAGTGACATCAACCAACAGAAGTCACAGGGTCTTTGCCCCTCCAGTGCTCACTGGACTGTGGAGGGGCGGTGCACTAAGATACTGAGCGAGATGCCTTTCCAGGCATCTGGATGGATCCTAACCTAACATTAAAGTGTGGAACCCTCCAGAGTTTGCGCCAGCTGAGTGACGTCAGCCAACAGAAGTCACAGGGTCTTTGCCCCTCCAGTGCTCACTGGACTGTGGAGGGGGCGGTGCACTAAGAGACTGAGCGAGATGCCTTTCCAGGCATCTGGATGGATCCTAACCTAACATTAAAGTGTGGATCCCTCCAGAGTTTGCGCCAGCTGAGTGACGTCAGCCAACAGAAGTCACAGGGTCTTTGCCCCTCCAGTGCTCACTGGATTGTGGAGGGGGCGGTGCACTAAGAGACTGAGCGAGATGCCTTTCCAGGCATCTGGATGGATCCTAACCTAACGTTAAAGTGTGGATCCCTCCAGAGTTTGCGTTAGCTGAGTGACGTCAGCCAACAGAAGTCACAGACGTGAAGAACTAAGCACACTGCTGTGACCCACAGGATAAGTATGGCCAAAAGAGTTTTAGCCCTACTTCTCCTTTTAAAGAAGTTCTTTTCAACTCTCTTTAATAAGCAAATTGAATGTTTTTCCTTGGGAAAACACAATAGCCAAAAACAATACAGGGAATCTCAGTACAAAATGAGTTTTACCAGAACTACTCTGCTCACTCCTACACATGATACTAAATGGCCGCCATTACCGCTTTCTGATTGCAGCATCTGGAAAGGATTATATATGTATCTTGCAGTGGTCATTGTAGTATAAATCTTATCTCTTTCAGGATACAAAAGTTCTGTCACCACCAAGTCTGCCAGTGCCAGCTATAGGCACCAAGGTACGGGTCTATGGAGTGTGTGCTGGGCACAGTCAACATAAAATAGATAAGAAAATTATTATTATTGTTATTTTTTTATAAACATGTAGGATTTTTAAACTGTGATGCAGTAAAATATGTATACTATGTATCTTTCAATCATCGTCCTATTTTCACTCTGTTATTGTCATAGACAAATGTCAGTACCGGGATCTGAACCCACAACCTCTGCTGAGCACGGCAGTGGTTCTTCTTTCTTCTTGCTGAGCCACCTGAGGTGCTGGACAGCTGCCTATAGGATCCTTTGGACTTTCTTCCCTTGTCTCTTGTTTCTGGTGAATCTTAAACTCCTGTGCTCCTCCCTTGAACTTCCTGAATTAAGCCATATCTCTGCACTTCCTGTTTGCCAGATTATTGTCCTTACGCGGTTACATAGTTTATCTGGTTAAAAAAAAAGACACAAGTCCATCCAGTTCAACCAACAGAGAAAAAAAAAAAAAAGATAACCAACACCCTCAAATAGAAAACCTCCATAAACACTATCCTATAGCCATAGTTGATCCAGAAGCACTCTCTCCAGTCTATATCTTGCTCCTTTGTGTACCTGCAGCTGTCCTTATCTTCATTACCACTCGGTACCTACCTTTGGCTTGTTCCTCAACTACATTTCTAACTTATCCACCAAGTCTGCCAGTGCCAGCTATAGGCACCAAGGTACGGGTATATGGAGTGTGTGCTGGGCACAGTCAACATAAAATAGATAAGAAAATTAATAGTATTGTTATTTTTTTATAAACATATAGGATTTTTAAACTAAAATGTAGCAAAATATATATTTACTATGTATCGTTTAATCATCTTCCTTTCTTCACTCTGTTATTGTCATAGACAAATGTCAGTACCGGGATCTGAACCCACAACCTCTGCTGAGCACGGCAGTGGCTCTTCTTGCTGAGCCACCTGAGGTGCTGGACAGCAGCCTATATGATCCTTTGGACTTTCTTGCCTTGTCTCTTGTTTCGGGTGAATTTTAAACTCCTGTGCTCCTCCCTTGAACGTCCTGAATTAAGCCATATCTCTGCACTTCCTGTTTGCCAGATTATTGTACTTACACAGTTACATAGTGAAGCTGGTTAAAAAAAAGACACAAGTCAATCCAGTTCAACCAAGAGAGAAAAAAAAGAAAAAGATAACCAACACCCTCAAATAGAAAACCCCCGTACACACTATTCAAAAAGAGAAAGGCTGGGGGACAGTACTGGTGCTCACTAAAGTATTCTAACGCCACCTGTATACACAACTTTTGCCGTGTCACTCTGACCTAACTACAAGACACTAAAGACATGTCCCACCACAGCCGGTGGGACCAAAAGATGGTTAATTGAGTGACACTCTACAGGGTCAATGAATACAAGATTACTTTATTATTGCAATTATACAAAATGAATGCACCACATAGAGGGCTCATAAAAGCAGGGTCCAATTGGCCCTTAACCACCCAATGACAACCACAAAATACAAACATTAAGTGACAAATACACATGACAAAACAATAGACAAATCGTCCGGACGCCAGTGAACCTTAAACTCTTGGGCTCCTCCCTTGAACTTCCTGAATTAAGCCATATCTCTGCACTTCCTGTTTGCCAGATTACTGTCCTTACATAGTTACGCAGTTACATAGTTTATCTGGTTAAAAAAAAAAGACACAAGTCCATCCAGTTCAACCAACAGAGAAAAAAAAGAAAAAGATAACCAACACCCTCAAATAGAAAACCTCCATACACACTATCCTATAGCCATAGTTGATCCAGAAGCACTCTCTCCAGTCAATATCTTGCTCCTTTGTGTACCTGCAGCTGTCCTTATCTTCATTACCACTCGGTACCTACCTTTGGCTTCTTCTTCAACTACATTTCTAACTTATCCACCAAGTCTGTCAGTGCCAGCTATAGGCGCCAAGGTACGGGTCTATGGCATGCGTGCTGGGCACAGTCAACATAAAATAGATAAGAAAATTATTATTATTGTTATTTTTTTATAAACATATAGGATTTTTAAACTAAGATGTAGCAAAATATATATTTACTATGTATCGTTTAATCATCTTCCTTTCTTCACTCTGTTATTGTGTAGACCAGTGGTTCTCAACTCCAGTCCTTGGGACCCACCAGCAGGCCAGATTTTAAGTATTGCCTTGGTGAGATGCAGACTAGAATACTGCAATCACTGAGCAGAAAATTATATCACCTGTGATGCATTTCAGTTATCCTGCAAACCTGACCTGTTAGTGGGTCCCAAGGACCGGAGTTGAGAACCACTGGTGTAGACAAATGTCAGTTCTGGGATCTGAACCCACAACCTTGGCTGAGCACGGCAGTGGCTCTTCTTGCTGAGCCACCTGAGGTGCTGGACAGCAGCCTATATGATCCTTTGGACTTTCTTGCCTTGTCTCTTGTTTTGGGTGAACCTTAAACTCTTGGGCTCCTCCCTTGAACATCCTGAATAGTCATATCTCTGCACTTCCTGTTTGCCAGATTATTGTCCTTACATAGTTACGCAGTTACATAGTTTATCTGGTTAAAAAAAAAGACACAAGTCAATCCAGTTCAACCAACAGAGAAAAAAAAAGAAAAAGATAACCAACACCCTCAAATAGAAAACCTCCATACACACTATCCTATAGCCATAGTTGATCCAGAAGCACTCTCTCCAGTCAATATCTTGCTCCTTTGTGTGCCTGCAGCTGTCCTTATCTTCATTACCACTCGGTACCTACCTTTTGGCTTCTTCCTCAACTGTGTTTCTAACTTAATTGAGTTTGGAAGGCTGGAGACAGACTTAGCTGTTCCTGGACTCTAAAGGTGCCAGTAATACACGTATAAAGACAGTTTGATAAAATATATACTGATTTTATTTGATACACTATGTTAAAATAATTGTATAAAAACATAGAATCACGTATCTGTATACATAAGATGTAAAACCACGCAACCATATAATAAAGTGCAAGAAGAATTGTGCTGAAATAATAAGTGCACATACATCAAAATAACGAAGTCCCATATAGAGTCCACTTATATCCGAGCTTCCATAAGTGAAGGGACATAGAAATCAAAAGAAAAGGTAGACTCCTCCACCGGGTGATAAAAGGAAGATGAGGTAAAGCTTCAGTGTCACCACACACTCAGATTATGGGAACTCTTACCATAGCGTGTTGGCAGCCTATTACTTGGTCCGCCTAACAAGCAAGCAGATAGCCTCTGCAGGCATGTATTGAGTAGAAGATGTAAGTGGCCTTTCCTTCACGGGGTGGGTATGCTTATTCTCCCCAATAGGACCAGGATCAGCCAAAGTTCATACTCATATAGATAGAAAAAAGGCTCCAATAGTGTGATATTGCTAATATCGTTTTTTAAAAGACATAAAAAACGCCAAATGACTACTCGCATCCAACAGGTTCCCGACCGCGCGCCGTCTTTTCACGGCGGCAGTCGGGGAGCCCTGCATGAATCGCCGTAAATAAGCGGCGATTCGCATTTGGCCACCAGGGTGCGCGCACCCCCCCCCCCGCACTCCTGGGGAGTGTGCCCGCGGCTCGGGCGGACCCGATGTCCGCCGGCGAGCCTCGATGAGCGGCTACAGGGAAAAGAACGGGGAACCACCGATGTAAACACGGCGGTTCCCCGCCCTGTCAGTGGGACATGAGAGATCTACTAATCCCTGTCACTGGGATCAGTTAGATCTCTCATGCCCATGTTAGCCCAACCCCCCCACAGTAAGAACACACCCAGGGAACACAGTTAACCCCTAGATCTCCCCCTGCAGGTTAACCCCTTCACTGCCAATGACATTTATACAGTAATCAATGGACATTTAAATTTCTGATCGCTGAATAAATGTCATTGGTCCCAAAAAAGTGTCAAAATGTTCAGACATGTCCGCCCCGATATCGCATTACCGCTAAAAATCGCAGATCACCGCCATTACTAGTAAAAAAAAAAAAAAAACCCCAGAAATGAATTCTCATCATCCGTAAACGCGGCCACTTTTGCGCAAACCAATCAATAAACACCAATTGCGATTTTTTTATCACAAATATGAGGAATTATATAAATCGGCTAAAAACGGTGAAAAAAAATGTTTTTTTATATTTTTTTTTGGATTTGAATTTTAGCAAAAAGTAAGAAATTTGGTTTTTTTTGCAAAATGGTCGCTCTTCTTTTGTTTATAGCGGCGATAAGAAATGACGCAGAGGCGATCAAATACCACCAAAAGAAAGCTCTATTTGTGCGAAAAAAAGGACACAAATTTTGTTTGGATACAATGCCGCACGACCGCGCAATTGTCAGTTAAAGCGACGCAGCGCCGAATCGCAAAAAGTGCTCTGGTCCTAAAGTGCAAAATTCTTCCGGGGGTGAAGTGGTTAAGTTTGCACATTAAGATAAAAACACAGAACCGGCTTTATCACTCGAACACCCGTGCTTCCGGGTCACATGGGGCACAATGCCGTCAACACGTAGCTCCGCCTGACATGTTATCATAGGCATAGCCTGGACTTTATATACTAACCCTTCATCCACCAGAGGAGAGCCAGGTAATTCCAAATAATGGAAATCTAAGGTGTCACCTTATTAGTATTCTTGACTTTGGTACAGTCCCCACAAGCCTCCTGAAGAAGCTCATATGGGCGAAACATGTTGAGAAGGGACACCAGAATATATAAATAAGTGATTCTATGTTTTTATACAATTATTTTAACATGTGTATCAAATAAAATCGGTATATATTTTATTAAACTGTCTTTAGATGTGTATTCCTGGCACCTTTAAAGTCGAGGAACAGCTAAGTCTGTCACCATCTTCCAAACTCAATTGTGTATTTACTATGGATGTGGTGCCTTCTTGGCTCCTCGCCAGCCTTTAATACTCTCTAATGTTTTTCTAACTTATCAGATTCCCAACCTACAACCACTTGTTAAAGACCGTTGTCTTGTTTACTGACTACCCTTCTGCTTGATCCCTGCCTCCTTAATCTGCTACTGGACCCCGGCTTGTTCACCTCTTGGTGGGATGATCCTGAAGAGGGTGACCTGGTACTAATATACAGCCAATCCCATCAGGAGCTCTGGTGAATATTGGTTAGTGCTTAGACCCCACACCTTGGGTTGGCACACGTCATCCACCTGGGTGACCTACTTGTTTACTTATATGGCTGGTTGGTGGGAGCCTCTCTACTGCTATAGCTACTGGTCTCTGATCTGAACCCCTGACGTGACACCAACACAACACTAACCTACTCCATTTTATTATTGTCCTTTGACAAGTTTGTTATCAGTCTTCCTTACAAGTTGGCTAGCTCTGATTTTTATGAAGTGATAGGTTCTCTTTGTCTCTTCAAAATAAAATGACCTAATGGATATTTTGTTTGTCTTTTAGATGTAGACAGTGTTAGATCTTCCAGTGCCTACAGCTCAGGTAATGATCTTCAGAAATGCTCTAAACAAATGATCTAACATCACAGAATGCGTCAAAATGAATGTTGGTTGTCCAAGAAACTGAAGGGAAAGTTTGGGAAACCACAATGTTCCATATGCATACTCCAATCCTATGGTGCCAGGCAGTCTGGGATATGTGTCAGTTGTTCAAGTGATTGAGACAGACCCAGCCAAATAATTAACACATGTCCCAGACTTAATGAGCCTAGCCCATTGCTGCTCTGGTAAAAATGTGTGATCATCTTTTACTCGTAGCCCTATTGGAGGGATTTCTCACCACTATTGCATATCAAAGACAAACAGGTTGATTTACTAAAACCGGAGAGTGCAAAATCTGGTGCAGTTGTGCGTGGTAGCCAATCAGCTTCTAATTTAGGCTTGATCAATTAAGCTTTGACAAAAAAAAACAGGAATATGAATGGTTTCTATGCAGACAGAGCTGGCAGGGCTGTCTTAATGCATGGGCACCCCTGGGCACTGCCCAGGGGCCCTAGGTGCATGGGGGGCCCCATGATAATCTTGCATTACATCATACTTGCCAACTGTCCCGGATTTGCTGGGACAGTCACGCTTTTTAATAAGCTGTCCCGGGATGGCTGGATTCTATTTAAAGTACTAATAAATATATGTCTACTTCTGTCAACTATTTATACTTTAATTCTTGAGAGTAGGTGCGTAAATTGGGGCAGGGTGGCGGGGGGCCCCAGAGCAATACTTTGTCCAGGGGCCCATGATGCTATTAAGACGGTCCTGAGGGCTGGTGCAACCATAAGGGTGGAGTAGGCAGCTTCCTTAGGGCGCCAGAATGGGGGTGGGCAGGGGGGTTGAAAACTGAATCTCCAACCATTTGCTGGGGATTGAGATTTTTAACATGCTGCAGACATATTTTTAACAAGCTGACTCTCTGCTTTCAATGTGGAAGTGATGCAAGCAGCAGTGAAGCCACCGATCCCTTCCACAAGTGCAGCGATGTGGCTCCCCATGTGACCCCCCACCATGTTAACTGGGCTCCATTGTCCCACCTGAAGGCCCAGTGCTGTCAACGGGAGTGTCCCTAGAAAAGGAGGTGGGAGTTTGATGGCTCATGGGCAGGAAATGGTGTGTATGACTACTAGACCCTGAATGTCTCAATAAAAGATCCTGCAACCTATATGCTATCATATAGAGCAGAGGTAATGAATTCAAATTCACGGAGGTACGATCAGTAAAATTTTCTTCCAGCAGAGGTCCGAATCCCATATCTTTGTGCAATGACTTATGGTCCTTTCTATCACAGACCCCCTCCTATATTTCATGATCCCGTTCTTACATCGGTTTCCTCAGTCCCCCTGCACATCACATTCCCCTCTTCACACCACTTTCCCCTTCACAGCAGTGTTCTAAACCCCTCTTCACAGTGGTGTCCTCTGCCCCTTCACATCCCAGCTCCCTTCAGCTCTGTCCCTCCTTCACATCACAGACCCCCCCCCCCCAGCTCTGGCCCCTCTTCACACCACAGCTCTGCCTACCTTTTTTTACCATACTTGGGCACACAGAGTGGGAGCTATAGCAGTATTAGATTGAGGGTGGGAGCTGCCAGAGTTACTCACCAGCTTGTGAGTATGAAAAGTACATTCTGGCAGCTCCCACCCTCCATCTAGTGCTGCCGTGCCTCCCACTCTGTGCACGGAACTGTTCTGCATCCCACTCTCTGCTCTGATAGTGACAGCAATGGAGGCAGGGAGAAAGAGCCAGCTCCTAAATGGCAGTATTGCAGAGGTCCGGATGGGACAGTGACTAGGTCGGCATCCGGACCTCGGTCCACCATTTAATGATGCCTGATGTAGAAGCTATTGATCCCCTAGGTGATAGCAATAAAGCCATGCAAAAAAAGAAATACATAAAAAAAAAATGTTTTAAATATATAAATAGACACATTAAAAACTAAAAAAACAAAATTTAGAGCACCCTCCCCATACAAAACACATGTGCTGGGTCACCTACATAGGAAAATGGCGATGGCCCTACACATGGTATATATCACCGAGCACGCTGGAGTGAGGGCAACCATTTTAGCACCAGAGCTCCTGCGTAACCCTAAACTGGTGACCGGTAGGTGTGTTTAACCACTTCAGCCCCAGAAGAATTTCCCACTTTAGGACCAGAGCACTTTTTGCGATTCGGCACTGCGTCGCTTTAACTGACAATTGTGTGGTCGTGCGACGTTCTACCCAAACAAAATTTGCGTTCTTTTTTCCCCATAAATAGAGCTTTCTTTTGGTGGTATTTGATCCCCTCTGCGTCATTTCTGATCGCCGCTATAAACAAAAGAAGAGCGACAATTTTGCAAAAAAACCCAAATTTCCTACTTTTTGCTAAAATACAAATCAAAAAAAAAAAAAAAAACATTTTTTTCCCATCGGTTTTGGCCGATTTATATTCTTCCTCATATTTTTGGTTAAAAAAATCGCAATTGGCGTTTATTGATTGGCTTGCTAAAAAGTTGCCGCGTTTACGGATGATGAGAGTAATGTTACTGCGCATATTAGACAATAAGACACAGAATGAAGCAAATCAAGGCGTTATACCTGAAATTGACCACAAGATGTCCCCTGTGATCTCTTTGATCTGTGATCAATGTAAATCTTTCCGTGTATAAAAATCGCGCCCAATTCAGATAAAGTGCAAATTCAATAAAAAAAAGCAATTCCTAATCGAATAAGGTGAGCATAACAAATCTGCCAAATGCAAATAAATTAATAAAAAATCAATAATATCTGTGCATAAATATAAGATTTAGAAGGTGTAAACAGTGATGAATGGACCAAAATCAGAGTAAAGTCCGTTCTATGTATAGATAAATATTGAGTGACAGTGAGCAATTCACATTCGTCCCAGAGTAGGACGTTTTCTCAAAGACAAAGTGGTAAAAAAGTTCCAAGTGATCGATAAATTTGCTTCAATCACACGTTGAGTCACTGCACACAGAGAAGCAAAGGACTTCCACCAAAAGCAGGAGAGGAAGCGGCAGAGTGGTACGGCCCACTGACTGATATCCCGTCACCCTTCACCCATGGTGAACCCCAGCCTCTCGCCTCCCAGAGCGACTCCAATGGGTCTAATAGAGCCTTTAACCTCCCTGGCGGGATGATTATTTCAGATTTTTGGTGCTGAGAGCGGTACGATTATTTTGCATGGAAATTTGCCGTTTTATATTGTAGGCCCATAATTCTTAGGAATAACTCACTTAAATCTGTCCAAACAAGAGTCTAGTAGACATTCCGGGTGTGATAAAGTTTTATAAAGTTCTCCCCTCTATGAGAACGTAGATCCGTGTTTACATACACGGACCTCCATTCTTTCACTGCAGGGGGGGGGCATTGCGGGTAGCCGGCGGCGATCGAGTCTGTCCTACCCACTCCCTGGCCCCCCCAAACACAGTGAGCGATCGAGTGTGCCTCCGGCGGCGCGCACGTTCACAATACTCATTATCGCGGCCACCGTCCTGTGATGGCGTTTCGCGATAACGAGCCATCTTACCGCCATCACGTAGCGGCAGGTGGTTAAAAATGTAGCAATCAGCTTCATTCAGCATCAGGTAGAATAAAACAATAGGACTTCCTATCTCGGCCATGACCGGAAGTGATGTCACCTGGCTCCCCTCCGACGCGTTGCGTCACAGATCACATGACTTCTTCAGAGGGTTGGAGTCAGGTGAACACAGCCAGCATTTATATACAGTTCTGGTAGTCATAGTTACAATCAAGTGCAGTTTAAATAGCAATAATAAATGAATGAAGATGCTATCTGGAGATAATTAAAACCATCCTAGAAATTTAAAACATTATTTTAGACCAATGATGTATTAAATAAAAACCATGAATTAAAACCAGCAAAAACGGGAACCAAGGGCCTCTAGTGGTGAGATTCAGTAATTGACAGCATAAAAAAACTAAAATCTCAAGACCAGATCACAATAACCATAACACACGGAGAGTCCTCTACTGGTCAAAGGGTATATCAATACTAAATTACTTCAGTTTTATTTTAACTTTATATATTATTGTATTTAGTCCTATGGAATTATCAATTAATTTTCAATATATGCTGTTTTAATGCTCCTTTTTCCTATTCCCTACCGTTTCCTTTTCTTTTGTGTTATTGATGGTGTTATCCTTATGAAGTAATAACGGAAGTAATTTGGTATTGATATACCCTTTGACCAGTAGAGGACTCTCCGTGTGTTATGGTTATTGTGATCTGGTCTTGAGACTTTAGATGTTTTATGCTGTCAATTACTGAATCTCACCACTAGGGGCCCTCGGTTCCCGTTTTTGCTGGTTTTAATTAATGGTTTTTATTTAACACATTTATTATTGCTATTTAAACTGCACTTGATTGTTACTATGACTACCAGAACTGTATATAAATGCTGGCTACGTTTACCTGACTCCAACACTCTGAAGAAGTCACGTGATCTGTGACGCAACGCGTCGGGAGGAGCCAGGTGGTATCATTTCCTATTGTCCTATCGTTTCATGCTACCTGATGCTGAATGAAGCTACATTTTTAAATGTAAGTTATTTTATTTGGAATGAATGTGGAGTTTTACATACTACACTATGGGGTTCCCTTTATCCTTATGTATGAGCGGCTGAATGTGGAGAATTACTTCTGAGTATGAAGTGAGACCGTGGATTCCAGGTGGATCTGATGACCATTGATTCCCCCCGCCCCCATACATTATCCTATTAGAGAGAGGTGATTGAGTGGAGAAGATTTATCTTCCTTAACCTCCTTGGCGGTATTCCTGAGTGTGGCTCGGGGTGTTTTCACTGCAAATAGTGGTAACCCCGAGCCACACTCGGGATTGCATCGCTGGATCCAGGTAGTGTTACTTACCTTGTCCCCTGGATCCAGAGATGTCCCCCCCCCGCTGTGTCCGCACGCTGTCTTCTGCCCAATGCCCAGGGCCGGCCCTACCCTGGGTCCCAGTCGGTCCATTGGACCCAGGCAGCACTTTGAGAGGGGCAGAAAATTGAACCACG
>BLSH010538994.1:79318-100291 GCA_018402905.1 Glandirana rugosa
TAGAGACCTAGGTCCCCTGTTCCATTCTGCTACCTGATGCTGAATGAAGCTACATTTTTAAATGTAAGTTATTTTATTTGGAATGAATGTGGAGTTTTACATACTACACTATGGGGTTCCCTTTATCCTTATGTATGAGCGGCTGAATGTGGAGAATTACTTCTGAGTATGAAGTGAGACCGTGGATTCCAGGTGGATCTGATGACCATTGATTCCCCCCGCCCCCATACATTATCCTATTAGAGAGAGGTGATTGAGTGGAGAAGATTTATCTTCCTTAACCTCCTTGGCGGTATTCCTGAGTGTGGCTCGGGGTGTTTTCACTGCAAATAGTGGTAACCCCGAGCCACACTCGGGATTGCATCGCTGGATCCAGGTAGTGTTACTTACCTTGTCCCCTGGATCCAGAGATGTCCCCCCCCCCGCTGTGTCCGCACGCTGTCTTCTGCCCAATGCCCAGGGCCGGCCCTACCCTGGGTCCCAGTCGGTCCATTGGACCCAGGCAGCACTTTGAGAGGGGCAGAAAATTGAACCACGGCCGCCTCTTCTTCTCTTCTATTTACCCAGCAAATTGATGACCAAGATTTGTTTCCAGCAGTTGTATGTCAGGATGGCAACCTCCCCCCAGGGCCGCTCCGTCTGCCCTTATACTACCCAACCTGTCCATAAACTACCCTAGCCCTTGGAATTGAACATAATGGAATGTCATATAATTTTGCACATAGACAAGGTGCTGTTGCATGTAAATCTGGCTTCCTGATAAATTACATTTTACTTTTAATTATCATGATATAAAATAATAATGGCTCCTCCCCCCCCCCCCCATACATTATCCGATTAGAGAGATGTGATTGAGTGGAGAAGATTTATCTTTGTTAAAGGCTCTATTAGCCCCACCGGGGTTACCCTGGGAGGCGAGAGGCTGGGGTACACCACGGGTGAAGGGTGACGGGATATCAGTCAGCGGGCCGTACCACTCTGCCTCTTCCTCTCCTGCTTTTGGTGGAAGTCCTTTGCTTCTCTGTGTGCAGTGACTCAACGTGTGATTGAAGCAAATTTATCGATCACTTGGAACTTTTTTACCACTTTGTCTTTGAGAAAACGTCCTACTCTGGGACAAATGTGAATTGCTCACTGTCATTCAATTGGTCCATTCATCACTGTTTACACCTTCTAAATCTTATATTTATGCACAAATATTATTGATTTTTTATGAATGTATTTGCACAAGTACTTTATGTGCATTTAGCAGCTTTGTTACACTCACCTTATTAGATTAGGAATTGCTTTTTTATTGAATTTGCACTTTATCTGAATTGGGCACGGTTTTTATACACGGAAAGATTTACATTGATCACAGATCAAAGAGATCACAGGGGACATCTTGTGGTCAATTTCAGGTATTACGCCTTGATTTGCTTTAGTCTGTGTCTTATTGTTTAATATGCAGAGTAACCTTACTTGAGTGTTTTATTTTTATAATTGAGCACTTAATGTTGCACCTTGCACCTTATTTGCACTTATATTTTTGCATTGATTATTGGTTTTATTGAAATTGCACTTTATCAGAATAGAATAACGATTATTACACATATGGGAAGACTTATATTCAATGAAATCTAGTGACATTGTGTGATTTATTGTTGGTATTGCATAGATGCCCTGTGTTTTCTTAATTGTTTAATATTATAAATGATTATCATTGTGTGGTAAGCGCTACACATACTTATTGAGAAAGCAACTGAGCATAGGTGTGCGCAGTCTATTGCATTAGGGTGTGCACCACAAAATCATGAACACACATGAGTGTGTGTATATAAATGTCAGAGGACGGTGTCAGTAGGGCAGAGCATGGTGTCAGTAGAGCAGTGGACGGTGTCAGTAGAGCAGTGGACGGTGTCAGTAGAGCAGTGGATGGTGTCAGTAGAGCAGTGGACGGTGTCAGTAGGGCAGTGGGCGGTGTCAGTAGAGTAGTGGATGCTGTCAGTAGAGCAGTGGACTGTGTCAGTAGAGCAGTGGACGGTGTCAGTAGGGCAGTGGATGGTGTCAGTAGGACAGAGGACAGTGTCAGTAGAGCAGTGGACGGTGTCAGTAGAGCAGTGGACGGTGTCAGTAGGACAGAGGACGGTGTCAGTAGAGCAGTGGACGGTGTCAGTAGAGCAGTGGATGGGGTCAGTAGGGCAGTGGGCGGTGTCAGTAGAGCAGTGGATGGTGTCAGTAGAGCAGTGGATGGTGTCAGTAGAGCAGTGGATGGTGTCAGTAGAGCAGTGGAGGGTGTCAGTAGAGCAGTGGAGGGTGTCAGTAGGGCAGTGGGCGGTGTCAGTAGAGCAGTGGACGGTGTCAGTAGGGCAGTGGGCAGTGTCAGTAGGGCAGAGGACAGTGTCAGTAGAGCAGTGGACGGTGTCAGTAGGGCAGTGGGCAGTGTCAGTAGGGCAGTGGATGGTGTCAGAAGGGCAGAGGACAGTGTCAGAAGGGCAGAGGACAGTGTCAGAGGGGCAGGGGACAGTGTCAGAAGGGCACTGCTGGGGGGCTGTGGTGAAATATCATGGATCTAAATAGACCCCTGATGTCTCACTTTTGAGACAGAGAAAGAGTCTGAGGACAGAGATTCCCTATTCCCTTTCTCTGCAGCCAGGTAGCAGGGGGAATCTGCACAGTACAGGGTGATTAGAGTGTGCCCAGGCACACCTGCCACCCTATGTGTGCATGCCTATGCAACTGAGAGTAGTCCAACTCCCCACTTTCAACCGTTTCCCGGTGTTAGGCAATGTTGATTGCCAGGGGGGTGTCAACTGTATTTTAAGGAATGTAATGAGGATAGCGCTCGGTGGTTTTGAAGTGAGTCCAGCATGTCCAGGTGGTTGCAGATTTTTGTATCCGTTCTTGAGATATATGGATCAATTCTTCCCTCTCCTCAATCTTAGAGCCTGGTAAACCATTTTTTAATCGTTGGGATGCGTGTGGAGCGCCAGTGTATGGGAATACAAAGTCTGGGCACGCTCACCATGTGCATAGCCAGTAGTAGTCCCTTTTAGACAGGGTGGTATGGTGTAGGAGGAATTGTGCCGGGGGGGTATAGTCTACAGTGAGCGTGGTAACATGCGCGATGAGAACATGAACTTCCCTCCAGAAGGGCTGGAGTGACTCTCACTACCACCATATGTGGAGCATGGGGCCCTCTGTTTTCCCGCTTCTCCAACAAGGGTTGGGTATCATCTCTCCAATTTTATGGAGACAGGTGGACTACTCAGGAATAGACGGTGCAGGGGTTGTGCCCCAGTGCATCGGAATACACAATTATTTTGCTGTGTTGGCCCTATGCACGGCTAGGGATTGGAGGTAGATTTTAGGTGATAATGATGAATGGTGCTGGGGGTTAATCCAGAGTAAAGGCATTAACCTGAAAAATAACTTCATGTACCTTAGACCAGTAGGCTTGGAGCATTGGCCAGGACCAACTACAGCCATTTTCCTTTGTGACCGATACCCCCTCCTCCCACAATGCCATTCATCCTTTAATTGTATCCCCGTTTTTATTTCAGATCGCAGCAGTCGCCCTTTATACAACTCACAACGCTCGGCCCATCGTGCTGACTTTCCAGGTAACACTGCTTTACAGTATGTATTATTTTGGCATATTTACTGCATGTGGACCTCTGTTTGCTGATGTAACCCTTTTTAGCCAGTGTATGCATAGGGGTGCGCGCATAGGGTGGCAGGTGTGCCTGGGCACACCCTAATCGCCCTGTACTGTGCAGATTACCCCTGCTGCCTGGCTGCAGAAAAAGGGACGGGGGAATCTCTGTCCTCAGTCCCTTTCTCTGTCTCTAAAGTGGAACATCAGGGGTCTGTTTAGACCCCTGATATTTCACCAAAGGCCCCCGGCAGGCCTCCTAAATAAAATTGTAAAACAAATTAATAAAATATAATATTGTAAAAAATAAATAAATAAAAATTAAATTAAATTAAATTAAAATAAACACAACTATACAGCAGGAGATTACTTTATTCGTGGACATGAATTGGGAGTCCCCACCCGCTCTACCTCACCCCCCTGCTGAGATCAAATCCAGCCCTGCTGACACCCCCCCACCCCAATGTGTGGTACCCGGGGCGGACCGCCCCCCCGCCCCCATGTTAGTACACCACTGAGCTCAACACACCTTCCTCCCAGGGACCTAAGCTCAGGGGGAATGCCCATGTGGTGGCAGGATGTATGTGCCAAACACCTCACTAGCTCACATCATCAGCCCCAGTATCAGAGTGATACGTTGAGATGGTAAACATTCATAATGCAGGTGGTTAACTCTTGAAGAACAGACTTCTGGAGCATCTAGCAGAATAAGTTAACAACAGAAACTTGAGTACATTCAGTATAGAGGAAACATTTTGGCTGTATGCAGCCTGGCTGCTGCCTGTACATCATATAGCGTGCATGAACAGCCAAAAAGAAGGTGAATAGATCCGCTGCTGTGGGAATGTCATCTCAAGTTTGTTCCTATGTTCCGTTGGGGAGTCTAGGACTTATTAGCATTGTGCATTGTATTTAGAAGTGAATGTGTTGGATTGTGCAAGTCAGACCTTGTGATGAACAAGGGTTGGGTAAAATAGGCAGCCAAAATTTGTTTGGTGCAGGCAATGTGGCAACACCCCGCACAGGAAGTTCTGGACTCCTGTAACCCATTTTCAGCAAAGCCGGTCCAGGCTGGGGAAAAGTCCAGACTTTACACTTCCCGGATGCCTGGACCACCAGCTGGATCAGCCTCTCAGCAGAGCCACTGGAAGACTGAGCCACCAGTGAGGGCTGGAGGGGCAGGAGCAGCAGAGCACCACTCTCTGATAGTCACCACTCTCTGCTTAGAATGGCGTGGAGAACTGAGCGATCATCGGTCTTTGAGCGCTCAATTCTCAGCGCAGAGGTGGCGGAGGACAGATGCAGCTTTGGCTCAATGCTGCATCCACCTAGGTGAGTATAGGATAGGTAAAGCTGCTCAGCGATACCCCCCAAAGTTCAACCACTGCCGTTACCTTGTAGCCTTTGTTATCCCATGGGTGCGGACTGGATATGCCAAAATTGCTGGGAGGAAATAAAGTTCCGGATAGCCGCACTCCTCAAAATGCTCTTTATTCTTTATTAAGGTTCCATTCAGTGCAGAACAAGAAAATGCAAACTAACGGGTTTCGCAACCCTTGCTTACGGGTGCTTACTCATAGCTTGATAAGTAAGCACCCATAAGATATGAGTAAGCACCAATAAGATATGAGTAAGCACCTAAAAGCAAGGGTTGCGAAACGCGTTAGCTTGCATTTTCTTGTTCTGCACTGTACGGAACTTTAAGAAAGAATACAGAGCATTTCGAGGAGAGCGGCTATCCGGAACTTTATTTCCTCCTAGGTAAGCATAGGGTTTTGTATTTTTTTCATACCCCATACTTCTCTTTTAATCAATATAAATCTTCTCACTGTGCTTTCTGTTCTTTATTCTAGCCATACGTGAGGAGGTAAGAGACAACCCTTTTTTTTTCCTTTTGTGTGATTATGTTATATAGATTATCCATATCAGGACCATATTTAGACACCAGACTGGTCTAGGCGCACCATAGAGTTGACACCTTTTTTAAAAGCTCTGCCCACCATGACTATTACCATAGGCTACAATAGAATATTGAAGGAATTATGGACTCTGCTTTAATTGCACTACCAGATTTACACTGTTCAGACCATCATGCAAGAGGAAAGATTCATGTTTTCTGAACTCTAGTAAGCCTTCTGACTCCTCTAAACATCCCCTCCACACCTCCACACAGCCTTCCCCCTACTCTTCTCTCACCGATTTTAGCCACACATGTCCAGATGATGACAGAAAACACAACCAAAATAAAGTGGAACTTCACCCCTAACTAGCTTCATTTTTTATTCCGTAGCAAATTGTCACTGTATCTAAATAAAAAATACACACTTACTGGTCCATGGAGTCCAGTGTTGACCTCCCTGACACCCAACGTTCTTCTTTGTCACTGTTCTCCTAGGCCACCAACTTGACCTGACATCTCTCACATGCACAGGCAGCCTGTGGGCCAGAGCCGTACAGCATATTCACACATGCACAGAATCACGTGAAAGATCTATGCAAACACAGACATGCCACATGATTCTGCCAAGTCCTACAGCAGGGGTGTCAAACTCAATTTCATTGTGGGCCGCATCAGCAGTGTGGTTGCTCTCAAAAGGCTGGTTGTGTCTGAGGTGCGCTATGTACAGAGTTCAGGGCTCAGGAGTGTGCTATGTACAGGTGCAGGGTTCAGGAATGCATTATATACAAAATGCACAGTTCAGGAGTGCCTTACGCACAGAGTGCAGTTCCAGTGGGGTGCCTTATGAACAGAGTGCAGAGTTTGGGGGTGCACTACATGCAGGGTTAAGGGGTGCACTGCATACAGAGTGCATGGTTCAGGAGTGCCTTATGTACATAGTTCAGCACCAGGGTGCAGAGTTCGGGAGTGTGCTACATCCAGAGTGCTGCTTTGGGAGTGCGCTACATACAGAGTGCAGATTTCTTGAGTGCCCTATGCACAGAGCACAGTTCCAGTAGTCCCGTATGCACAGAGTGCAGAGTTCGGATGAACTATGTACAGATTGCAGAGTTAGAAGTGTGCTACATACAGAGAGCAGAGTTCAGGAGTGCGCTATGTACAGAGTGCAGAGTCCTGGGGTGTGCAATGTACAGAGCTCAGCAGTGCAGTACGTACAAAGTGCAGAGTTCAGGAGTGCGCTACATAGAAAGTGCACAGTTCAGGGGTGCACTACCTACAGAGTGCAGAGTTTAGGGGTGTGCTACTTACAAAATGCAGAGCTCAGGAGTGCAGAGTTCAGGAGTGTGCTACGTACAGAGTGCAGAGTTTGGGGGAATTACTATGTACAGAGTTCAGTAGTGCGCTATGTACAGTGTCCAGAGTTCAGGAGTGCGCTACGTACAGAGTTCAGGAGTGCGCTACGTACAGAGTTCAGGAGTGCGCTACGTACAGAGTTCAGGGTGCGCTACGTACAGAGTTCAGGAGTGCACTACGTACAGAGTTCAGGAGTGCGCTTCGTTCAGAGTTCAGGAGTGTGCTATGTACAGAGTGCAGAGTTCAGGAGTGTGATTCGTACAGAGTTCAGGAGTGCGCTATGTACAGAGTTCAGGAGTGTGCTATGTACAGAGTGCAGAGTTCAGGTGTGTGATTCGTACAGAGTTCAGGAGTGTGCTATGTACAGAGTTCAGAAGTGTGCTATGTACAGAGTGCAGAGTTCAGGAGTGCGATTCGTACAGAGTTCCGGAGTGTGCTATGTACAGAGTTCAGGAGTGTGCTATGTACAGAGTGCAGAGTTCAGGAGTGTGATTCGTACAGAGTTCAGGAGTGTGCTATGTACAGAGTTCAGGAGTGTGCTATGTACAGAGTTCAGGAGTGTGCTATGTACAGAGTGCAGAGTTCAGGAGTGCACTACGTACAGAGTGCGGGGTTCAGGGATGTATTACATGCAGAGTTCAGGAGTGTGCTACGTGCAGAGTTTGGGGGGTGCTACATACAGAGTTCAGGAGTGCGCTGTGTACAAGATACTATAGTTAAAGGGCCCTCAAGGTACTGCCATGTGCAATTGTAATTATCAAAAAAAAACCTTATATTACTTATAAACTGAAGTGAGGGGGCGGAAAGTGGGATTGGAGCTGTCGGTAAACACAGTAATTAAAGCTCAAAAATAAAAATCCTGACTAGGCTCAACCAACCCAAAATCAAACAGCTAAAGCACAGCTCACTGCATATATTGGAAAGCTGCAAATAGTTTTTTGTTATAAAACTCGCTTTTAACAATTTTCACATGGTTTGATAACAATAAAACTATTTGCAGCTTTCCAATATATGCAGTGAGCTGTGCTTTAGCTGTTTGATTTTGGGTTGGTTGAGCCTAGTCAGGATTTTTATTTTTGAGTTTCAAGTGTGCTTGTGTACAGCAGAGTGCAGAGTTCAGGAGTGCGCTACATACAGAGTACAGAGTGCAGAATTCAGGAGTAACATATGCACAGAGTGCAGAGTTTTGGGGTGCGCTATATACAGAGAGCAAGGGTGTGCTATATACTAAGTGCAGAGTTCAGGAGTGCACTATGCTCGGAGTGTAGGGTGTGCTACTTACAGAGTGCAGGGTTCAGTAGTGTGTTATGCACAGATTGCAGAGTTTGGGGGTGTGTACACAGTGCAGGGTTTTGGGGTGCGCTACATATAGAGTTCAGGGATGTGCTGTGTACATATTGCATAGCTCAGGAGTTCATTATATGCACGTAATGCACTCCTGAACTATGCACTCTGTACACAGCACATCCCTGAACTCTGCATGTAACAGAGTGCAGAATTCAGGGGTGCGCTATGTGCAGAGTTCAGGGGTGTGCTATGTACATAGTACATAGTTCAGGAGTGCATTACATCCACTATGTGCAGAATGCAGAGTTCAGGGATGTGCAGTGTACAGAGTGCAGAGTTCAGGGGTGTGATATGTACATAATGCATAGTTCAGGAGTGTGTTACATGCGTTATGTGCAGAGTGCAGAGTTCAGGGATGTGCAGTGTACAGAGTGCAGAGTTCAGGAGTGCGTTACATGCAGAGTTCAGGGATGTGCTGTGTACAGAGTGCAGAGTTCAGGGGTGCGCTATGTGCAGAGTTCAGGGGTGTACTATGTGCAGAGTGCAGAGTACAAGGGTGAGCTATGTACATAGTGCATAGTTCAGGAGTGCATTACATTTGTTATGTGCAGAGTGCAGAGTTCAGGGATGTGCTGTGTACAGAGTGGAGAGTTCAGGGGTGTGCTATGTACATAGTGCATAGTTCAGGAGTGTGTTACATGCAAAGTTCAGGGATGTGCTGTGTACAGAGTGCAGAGTTCAGGGGTGCGCTATGTACATAGTGCATAGTTCAGGAGTGTGTTACATGCAGAGTTCAGGGATGTGCAGTGTACAGAGTGCAGAGTTCAGGGGTGTGCTATGTACATAATGCATAGTTCAGGAGTGTGTTACATGTGTTATGTGCAGAGTGCAGAGTTCAGGGATGTGCAGTGTACAGAGTGCAGAGTTCAGGAGTGCGTTACATGCAGAGTTCAGGGATGTGCTGTGTACAGAGTGCAGAGTTCAGGGGTGCGCTATGTGCAGAGTTCAGGGGTGTACTATGTGCAGAGTGCAGAGTACAAGGGTGAGCTATGTACATAGTGCATAGTTCAGGAGTGCATTACATTTGTTATGTGCAGAGTGCAGAGTTCAGGGATGTGCTGTGTACAGAGTGGAGAGTTCAGGGGTGTGCTATGTACATAGTGCATAGTTCAGGAGTGTGTTACATGCAAAGTTCAGGGATGTGCTGTGTACAGAGTGCAGAGTTCAGGGGTGCGCTATGTACATAGTGCATAGTTCAGGAGTGTGTTACATGCAGAGTTCAGGGATGTGCAGTGTACAGAGTGCAGAGTTCAGGGGTGTGCTATGTACATAATGCATAGTTCAGGAGTGTGTTACATGTGTTATGTGCAGAGTGCAGAGTTCAGGGATGTGCAGTGTACAGAGTGCAGAGTTCAGGAGTGCGTTACATGCAGAGTTCAGGGATGTGCTGTGTACAGAGTGCAGAGTTCAGGGGTGCGCTATGTGCACAGTTCAGTGGTGTGCTATGTATATAGTGCATAGTTCAGGAGTGTGTTACATGCAGAGTTCAGGGATGTGCTGTGTACAGAGTGTAGAGTTCAGGGGTGCGCTATGTGCAGGGTGTGCAATCACAAACCACCAAATCTTCCATGCATCTCTCTCTTCTACCTGGCCCAGTTCTGGTTCTATCTCCCTGTGTAGGTGGCCCTACCTTGCCTGGCAGGAAGATTGTTGTCTCCCTCAGATTCTGGAGATTTGTCCCCTCAGCGATGTCTTAGATCCGGGAGCCACTGAGAGGAAAGCTGTCCCTTGTAAACACTGAAGGCCTCTGTGTTTACAAATGGCAGCAGGAAGCAGAGGTGAAGAGCTGAAGGTGGTGGAAAGGAGTTCCTCTACATTCCAGCTGCAGAGTTGGCTGTGAGGGCCACATGAGCAGGCCTGGTGGGCTGGTTTTGGCCCATGGGCCTTGTGTTTGACATTGTGTCCTATAGAGGTCTGCTGCTCTCTGCAAATGTTAATGCAAAGACGGTTAAGCTTGTAAAAATAAATACAAAATAATAAAAATGTCTTCCATTGGGACGGGGCAAGGCCAGAGGAGAGCGACAAATTTATATGTGAAGATCCAGTAAGTAAAAAGTCGATATCCAGTGGTCTCCTCTTATTCTGCCACCCTGGGCTCCGGCCCACACTTACCATCATGGTAAAGTCAGCCCTGGTTGGCCAAGGTTTTCCCAAAGTACTTTCTTCACATTGAAATCTAAATTTAGGATGTGGAAAAATGTTTTTGCTTTGGTAAAATGAAGTTCATTGTCTGCATTTTTATCCGACAGACTCACACCCCGCTTCATGGCGACGGACATATTCCTGAAGACGGCGATCTGGTAAGTGACCGCGGTTCCACACCAGGCTTCTTTTCTAAGAAGGAAAATATTAATGAGAGTAAAATAACACATAAAACAGCTGAATACATCAATGCCCATGTTTAATAATTTCATGAAATGTTTATAGAAAATTTATATTTATTTCAGCCGCAGAGCAGAGGAGAGAAGTCCCGGAGCCGCGGGGTGAGTGGAGAAGCTGCAGATGTTTGTAACATAAATCCAAACTATCGGGGCAAATAACAAGGCCGGGATACAAAGTAACATGATAATGATGGGAAATAGAGGGGCAAATAACAAGGCCGGAATACAAAGGAACATGATAATGATGGGAAATAGAGGGGCAAATAACAAGGCCGGGATACAAAGTAACATGATAATGATGGGAAATAGAGGGGGAAATAACAAGGCCGGGATACAAAGTAACATGATAATGATGGGAAATAGAGGGGCAAATAACAAGGCCGGGATACAAAGTAACATGATAATGATGGGAAATAGAGGAGGAAATAACAAGGCCGGGATACAAAGTAACATGATAATGATGAAAAATAGAGGGGCAAATAACAAGGCCGGGATACAAAGTAACATGATAATGATGGGAAATAGAGTGGCAAATAACAAGGCCGGGATACAAAGTAACATGATAATGATGGCAAATAAAGGGGCAAATAACAAGGTCAGGATACAAAGTAACATGATAATGATGGGAAATAAAGGGGCAAATAACAAGGCCGGGATACACAGTAACATGATAATGATGGGAAATAGAGGGGGAAATAACAAGGCCAGGATACAAAGTAACATGATAATGATGGGAAATAGAGGGGCAAATAACAAGGCTGGGATACAAAGTAACATGATATTTATGGGAAATAGAGGGGGAAATAACAAGGCCGGGATACAAAGTAACATGATAATGATGGGAAATAGAGGGGCAAATAACAAGACCGGAATACAAAGTAACATGATAATGATGGGAAATAGAGGGGAAAATAACAAGGCCAGGATACAAAGTAACATGATAATGATGGGAAATAGAGGAGGAAATAACAAGGCCGGGATACAAAGTAACATGATAATGATGAAAAATAGAGGGGCAAATAACAAGGCCGGGATACAAAGTAACATGATAATGATGGGAAATAGAGGGGGAGATAACAAGGCCGGGATACAAAGTAACATAATAATGATGGGAAATAGAGGGGCAAATAACAAGGCCGGGATACAAAGTAACATGATAATGATGGAAAATAGAGGGGGAGATAACAAGGCCAGCATACAAAGTAACATGATAATGATGGAAAATAGAGGGGGAGATAACAAGGCCAGCATACAAAGTAACATGATATTTATGGGAAATAAAGGGGCAAATAACAAGGCCGTGTTACAAAGTAACATGATAATGGTGGGAAATAAAGGGGCAAATAACAAGGCCGGGATACAAAGTAACATGATAATGATGGGAAATAGAGGGGCAAATAACAAGGCCAGGATACAAAGTAACATGATAATGATGGGAAATAAAGGGGCAAATAACAAGGCCGGGATACAAAGTAACATAATAATGATGGGAAATAGAGGGGCAAATAACAAGGCCGGGATACAAAGTAACATGATAATGATGGGAAATAGAGGGGCAAATAACACAAGACTGGGGAAACAGAACTAAAAACAAAACATTATAACAACACTGTCTATGGTTAATAAAGTAAAAAAACACTGCAGGAGATAAGACTGCCCTATGTATGAGAAAATCAGGAGGGTCTATAATTCTATCTTCATATCACAGAGAAGAGAGTGGAGAGAAAATGATTTGACCCTCATATGGAACGTCTATAACTGTCCTTTCTTTTTCTTTTAAAAAATTAGATATCACTTACCTGGTGCAAAAATCTCAGCGACAAGGTAAGTCACCCTCCTCAGAACATACAGTCCTATATTGTATATAATCTATCTATCTGTCTATCTATCTATCTATCTATCTATCTATCTATCTATCTATCTATCCTATATTATCAAAAGTATTGGGACACCTGCCTTTACACGCCCATGAGCTTTAATGCCATCCCAGTCTTAAGCTGACCATACACCATACAATTTTCTTATTCAATTTTCTTTAGATTTACCTTCAACTATGTAGTGCAAGAGCCTGCCTAATTGCATACAAGTTGAAAGTGTTTAGGTTTGACCTCCTATTATATGGTTTTGGTAAATCTAAAGGAAAATTATACCAGGAAATTGTATGGCCAGCCTTAGTCCGCAGGGTTCAATATTGGGCTGGTGTTCTATCGGGTTGAGGTCAGGCCAGTCAAGTTCCTCCATCCCAAACTCGCTCATCCATGTCTTTATGGACCTTGCTTTGTGCACTGATTGGCAGTCATGTTGGAACAGGAAGGGGACATTCCCAAACCCTTCACACAAAGTTGGGAGCATTAAATTATCCAAAATGTCTTGGCATGCTGACGCCTTAACAGTTCCCTTTACTGGAACTAAGGGGCCAAGACCAACCCCTGAAAAACAACCCCACACCATAATCCCCCTCCACCAAATGATTTGGACCAGTGCACAAAGCAAGGTCCATAAAGACATGGATGCCTGCACAGAGTCCTGACCTCAACCTGATAGACCTGTGAGATGAATTAGAGCAGAGACTGTGAGCCAGGCCTTCTTGTTCAAGCTCACAAATGCGCTACTGGCAGAATGATCAAACTTTCCCATAGACACTTCTAAACCTTGTAGATGGCCTTCCCAGAAGAGTTGAAGCTGTTATAGCTGCAAAGGTTGGGCCAACTCAATATTGAACCCTATGGACTAAGACTAGGATGCCATTCATCATATGTGTGTAAAGGCAGGTGTCCCAATACTTTTGGTAATATAGTGCATTATCTATCTATGGCCTCACTCAGTTGGGCACTGCCACCCATAGTCTATGTTGTTTCATCCTCCAGGTTGTGCCCACAGTCAGCCCATTGCTGTGTATTAGGAGGCAGTGTCTGCATGGGCTCAGCTGACAGCTGTGCGGGTTGGGATGATTGCTGTCCTACAATTGGGGGAGCTACAGTTCCTTCAAAAAGTATTCATACACCTTGAAATTTTCCACATTTTGTCATGTTGCAACCAAAAATGTAAATGTATTTTATTGGGATTTTATGTGATAGACCAACACCAAGTGGCACATAATTGTGAAGTGGAAGGAAAATGATAAATGATACAAATAAATCTGTGAAAAGTGTGGGGGGCATTTGTATTCAGCCAACTTTACTCCGATACCCCTTACTAAATCTAGTGGAACCAATTGCCTTCAGAAGTAACCTAATTAGTAAATAGAGTCCACCTGTGTGTAATTCAATCTCAGTATGAATTCAGCTGTTCTGTGAAGCCCTTGGAGGTTTGTTAGAAAACCTTAGTGAACAAACAGCATCATGAAGGCCAAGGAACACACCAGACAGGTCAGGGATAAAGTTGTGGAGAAGTATAAAGCAGGGTTAGAATGTGAAAAAATCTCCCAATCTCACGGAGCTCTGTTTAATATATCATCTGAAAATGGAAAATGGATGGGACAACTGCACTCCTACCAAGACATGGCCGTCCACCTAAAACTGAGCCAGGCAAGGAGAGCATTCATCAGAGAAGCAGCCAAGAGGCCCATGGTAACTCTGGAGGAGCTGCAGAGATCCACAGCTCAGGGGGGAGAATCTGTCCACAGGACAACTATTAGTCGTGCTCTCCACAAATCTACTCTTTATGGAAGAGTGGCAAGAAGAAAGCCATTGGTGAAAGAAATCTATAAGAAGTTCCCTTTGCAGTTTGTGAGAAGCCATGTGGGGGACACAGCAAACATGTGGAAGAAGGGGCTCTGCTCATATGAGACCAACATTTTACTTTTTGGCCTAAAAGTAAAACGCTATGTGTGGCGGAAAACTAACACTGCCCATCACCCTGAACACAACATCCCCACTGTGAAACATGGTGGTGGCAGCATCATGTTGCTTTTCTTCAGCAGGGACAGGGAAGCCGGTCAGAGATGATGAGGAGATGGATGGAGCCAAATACAGGGCAATCTTAGAAGAGAACCTGTTAGAGTCTGCAAAAGACTTGAGACCTGGGTTGGAGGTTCACCTTCCAGCAGGACAACGACCCTAAACATCCAGCCAGAGCTACAATGGTATGGTTTAGATCAGCCTTTGTCAACCTTTTCAACACAGAGGAACCCTTTAAATAATTGTCCGGTCTCGGGGAACCCCTGCTAAAAATGACTATATCTACAATTCATGATACATTAGTGTGATGGTCAGTGGGAAAAATGCTGCTTGCACTTGTGGTCATTTGGAAGAATCCCCCTCTTACAGATAGCTAAAAGGATCAATGGTGACAGAAGTAACTTATCTGAGAGGCAGAAATTACTCATTGCTCAAGGAACCCTTACCAACCTCTGGAAGAACCCTAGGTTTCAGCAAAACCCTGGTTGAGAAACCCTGGTCTAGATGAAAGCACATTCATGTGTTAGAATGGCCCAGTCACAGTCCAGACCTAAATCCAATTGAAAATCTGTGGCAAGACTTGAAAATTGCTGTTCACAGACGCCCTCCATCCAATCTGACCGAGCTTGGGGGATTCTGTAAAGAAGAATGGGCAAAAATGCCCTCTCTAGATGGGCAAAGCCGGTAGAGACTTCCCCAAAAAGACTTGCAGCTGTAATTGCAGCAAAAGGTGGTTCTACAAAGTATTGACTCCGGGGGGGGGGGCGCCATACAAATTCCCCCCACACCTTTCACATTTCAAAACCATTCATCATTTTCCTTCCAGTTCATCACTTTTTGTCGGTCTATCACATGACAGAATGTGGGAAATTTAAAGGGGTGCGAACAGAGGCGTAACTAGAACCTTCAGGGCCCGGGTGCAAGAAATTAGAAAGGGCCCCCCCCAACCTCTGGCCAGGGCCCTTCCCTCTTCTTGCTGATCCTGGGGCCCTTTACTCCTATCACGGGTCCCTTTATTACGGTCCCACAGCGGGACCCTGGGAACAGCAGAAGACAAGTAAACTGGATAGGAGGGGCGGCAGGGGCAGCATATAGAGGAACCAATCTCCTGCATTAGAAGGAAAATGGAATAAATAAAACTTCTAAATGCCACCCTCGCCATCACTCCTATCCAGGTGTACAAGGTAGGCACATGGGCCCCCTGGAGCATGGGGCCCGGTTGCAATCGCAACCCCTGCAACCCCTATCGTTACGCCCCTGGGTGCAAATACTTTTTCTAGGAACTGTATGCATAGGCAATTTAGCTGTAGTTTTAACAACCCTCATCCCACCCCCCACCCTTAAATAACCATGCAGCTAGATGGAGCTCTAGACATGCAGAAATGACCCCCCCCCCCTGAACCCACACATCACACTCACTTTAGTTACCCATTCAGCCCAATGCTAGGCTCACAGTCACAGCACAGTATTTTAATTTAGAAACACTTCCTCGAGTGTAAATGACCCCCTATTGAAAATACCTGTAGAGTGAAGCAGGGACCCCCTTCTATCCGTTGTGTTTACTGCTAGATATGAATGAAGACCCATAGAAGTCTTCACTTCCTGTCAGTGATCAATTCCCAACCAATCACATCCTCCCATTCCAGCCCCCACATTTCTCTTACACTCTATCGTTTTTATGAACAGTTATGGGGATCCATATACTGCCCAATGAACACAACCATGGAAGGCTCTGGGAGGTTGGAGGTGATTAGGGGTGACACAGAACGATGATATAGGAACAGGTTACAATAGGAGATATCGATTCTTTTTGTTTCTTTATTTCAAAGCTAAAAAAGTATTTTTCATTTTTCCTTACAGGCGGTGTTCCTCATAATTGGCGGACTTGTTGTCACTTTATTGATCATCCTGATTGTCATCCTGAGTGTTGCTTTATAGTAGAAGGAATCACCAAGCTTCTGTACATAGGGGGAGTCGGCTGATGTTGAATGGTCCTTAAAAGGGGAAATTTAGTCAGAAAATGAAGTCCTACTAGATGACTTCAGGGTGGCCCCCTTCTGGCTGTACAGCTATATATAACATGTGGAATGTATGTTCCTTGCTAAAGAACATTGGGCTCCATTCACAAAGCAATATCTTACCGCATTCGGGTATTCACTTTAAAATGCTACTAATACACTGTATGAGTTATTTTATGAACTCAGGTGGTATTTTAGTAATGAAAGTCTTCAGTAATTCACCACAAGCATCCTTAACACAGAGTGTAAATAGCTGGTTGTTAAGGCGTGGGCAGCTGCCAACGTCCTTATCAACCAGCAACTGTCATGGTGAGTAAGGAGCAAGTGGTTGCTGTGTCCTGAACAACTGATGAGTCATCAGCTGTCAGCGGGGTTCCCTGCTGACAGCTGAATGAAAAAAAATGAATGCCAGCAATGAAAAATTAAGAAACAAAATGGTGTGAGGTCCCCCATAATCCATACCAAGAGGTAGCTGGTGTACTTAATACAGACTGTAAATAGCTGGTTGTTAAAGAGCGGGCAGCTGGCAACATCCTTAACAACCAGTAACTGTCATGATGGGTAAGGAGCAGGTGGCTACCATGTCCTTAACAACCAATGAGTCTTCAGCTGTTAGCGGGGTTCCCCGTTGACAGCTGAATGATATAAAAAGGCCAGCAATGAAAAATTAAGAAAAAAAAATGGCATGGGGCCCCCCATCCATGTCAGGCGGTAGTCAGCGTACTTAGCACAGACTGTAAATAGCTGGTAGATAAGGGCAGCTGCCGAAGTCCTTAATAACCAGTAGCTGTCATGATGGGTAAGGAGCAGGTGGCTACCATGTCCTTAACAACCAATGAGTCATCAGCTGTCAGTGGGGCTCCCCGCTGACAGCTAAATTAAAAATTAAGAAAAAAAAATGGCATGGGGGTCCCATGTCAGGCAACAGACAGCGTCCTTAACACAGACTATAAATAGCTGTTTTTTAAGGTGCAGGCAGCTTCTGGCATCCTTAACCAATAACTGTCAGGGATTTTGAGGGGAACCCTCAGACCATTTTTTTTAAATGGCATGCCCCCCCCCCCCCCAAAAAAAAAATCCATACCAGACCTAAAGGGCCTGGTATGGATTGGGGGGACCCCACACCATTTTTTCTTCTTAATTTTTAATTTCCGGTATTTTTTTTTACATTCATTCCCCACTGACAGCTGATGACTCATCGTTTGTTAAGGACATAGCAGCCTCCCGCTCCTTAACAACCATATTGTTTACTGGTTGTCAAGGATGCCGGTAGCTGCTGGTTCCTTAAATATTGCATACCGGAACCACTACTTGTTTACAGCATTTTTTTCCTTTTTGTGAATTGTCTTTCACTCCTATTTTATGCGTTATTTACCAAGTGTTTTTGCTTTATGCAGTAAATATCACACAAAGCTAAAGTGAATTGACATTTTCAGGACCACATGTGGTATTTGGAAAAACACCTAAATGCTGCATGAAGAAAAAAGGGATAAACCCATCTGGATCTACTACCACGGAACTA
The DNA here is from genome assembly GCA_018402905.1 of Glandirana rugosa. Lineage (NCBI taxonomy): Eukaryota > Metazoa > Chordata > Amphibia > Anura > Ranidae > Glandirana > Glandirana rugosa. The sequence continues at coordinate 97,373 of BLSH010538994.1, forward strand.
CCATAGAGTGGAAAATTAACCACCAATAAGGTTAAATTCAAATCTGCCGTATCACTGGCTGGACTTACAGCCGGTGTGGACCAGGGGTCTAGAACCAAACAATATCAAAAAATACCTCAGTGTGGGGGAGGGGAAAGAGGAACCCCCACAGTGAGGAAAAGCGTCCCCCGGATACCAAAGCAGCAGAAGGCAAAATGAAAAAATAGAATTTTAATTAAGGTACAAAAAGTAAATTACACAAAAGAAATACAGGGAGCAGTGAAAGACTAAACCTCAATATTAAAATCATAAAGACAACGTTGTCTCAAACAGGGGGAAGGAAAGGATAGCAGCTGCTCATGCATCTCATCAAGCATATCCCAGGACGCACTCACATAACATCAACAATAGACTGCTATAATGTAATATATGCTATCCTGGTGTGGGATGCAGTTAAGCTGGTAAAGTCGGAAGTCTCAAATGTGGGGCAGAGTGGTAGGAGACTGGGTGACAAATGTCCTGGAGTGATCAAAAATAACAGGGATGGTGGGACCCACTATTACATGGAGGCCCAATGGCTGATGAGATGTAACACAGAAAGGTGCTGAGAGTAATAATCGATCAACATGGAGAGAGGTTGATTCCGCAACAATCAATCATAACAGCCATAACTGCAGTAACTCAGCGGTTAATGGAAAATAGTTCAATGAACTCATGCAACAAAAAGGCCCTTGGAGTCACAGTAGGTAAAGAGATGTAAACTGGAATTGCCTCACCCGTTCCTGTGTTTATCCGGAGCTATGCTCCTAAATCGTCCCGTACTGAAGATGACCTCAGGCTGTGGTGGGCATTCACATAGTTTCGCGGGCGTTTGTCGGTGTGTGTAGACAGAGACACGAACAATTCAGCGGAAATCAGCTGAGATGGTTAGTCCCACAGGACGTCACGTGGTCCGGGAGTCTCCATGCGCCAAAAGACTTCCGCCCTTCCTTTCCTTTCACGCCCACGTCACGTGCGTGATGACACACCGCTGACGCGTTTCATTGGCTTAGACGCCAATTTCCTCAGAGCTGAGGAGAAGCTGGAGAGCTGGGCTATTTATATCCTTCGGTAATTCTTATGTAGTACTCCTGGATGACCATTAGGTGTCACTTTTCAAAACGTCTGATATACAGACTGTTAATTAGGCAGGTGTACATACCTACAAAAGTTTTCAGGATAGCTAGCCAAAAACTAATAGATCTCAACAGCCATCTCCCTCACTTGCTGGCATTCATCACAAAAAAGAAGGGGAGAGACATAGTAAATAGTAAAAACATAAAAGAAAGTCACCTACAGATTGAAATAGTGAATAATTGGTAGCTACATTTTTAAAGAAATAAATAGGAACAGGAAAATCATAGAACCTATTCAAAGGGCAATCACTGTGGGCATAGCACAATACACCATATAGAGGCTATAACGAAGTTGATTAATGTTGTATATAGAGTGCCTGACTGAGGTTCAATATTTTAATAACAATCTTTTGGTGTGTGCTAAAATAATCCCTCCACAAAGAAAAGAGGAAAGAAGAGAGGGCTATGTATTCCCAGTTTTAGAGTCAAGAAATTGGAACAGGAGATTTCTAGTGAAAGTGTGTTCCTATATGTGTCCCAGTATTGAATACCTATAGAGGTAGAGTCTCCATAAGGAGAACTATTCCTCTAAGAAGGGTTGCAGGCTGCACTCAGTATTTAAGCCACCGGGGCTCAAGGTCCCAAGGTTGTATACCCACATTTTTTCTTTTTGTAAGAGGATCTGATCATAATCTCCTCTTCTAGATGGTAGATTCAGCGCATAAATCCCTTTTACCATGAGACCCTTGGGGTTTCTCTGATGATACTGGGCAAAGTGTAATGAAATAGGTCGATCATCATCCTTCTTTTTGATGCTGGATAGGTGCTCACCTATTCTGACACGGAGGGCTCTTTTAGTCTTGCCAATGTAATTTTTCTTGCAAGGACAGGTTAACATATAAATCACTTTGGTTGTAGAGCAATTAATAAATTGCTTTATCTCAAACTTTTTTGACCCATCTGAGTTAAAAAACTCTTTAGTCTTGTGTATGTATTTACAAATATGACAATGTCCGCATGCGAACATTCCGGTCATTAAGTGGGCATCTGTTAGCCAATTACTTTGACCAAGTGACCTCACGTGTTCAGAATGGACTAGCATGTCACTTAGATTTCTAGCTCTCCTTGCTGTCAACCGATATCCTCTCAAAATACAGGCAAACGAACCCGCTCACTGTTGATGGGGTAAAGATTCTGATATTCGCTGATTACTCAGCCAAGGTTTCCAAAAAGCGCAAAGCATTCCAACATGTCTGCTCTTCCCTCCACCAACGACAATTGAAATTCTCCCTGGCTTTCCCAGCAATACTGAGGCTGAGAGCAACAAATGGGGAACAACTCACTTTCCATGACCCCCAGGAGGCTGAAAAATATCTCCGAGCCACTAACCCCGACCTCCCATCCATCAAACCACAAAGGGCATCCTCGATCCCCAGAGCACTAAACCAGCGCAGCCCCAGGAAGGACTCTCCGAAACGAATGAAACCCTCGGACTCCCATCTAGCGGGCTGACTCCCTACCCTCAGGCTCCCAAAGTAAGCAAAGCCTCTCAGGAAGGACCCCGACGCGACCAAATCACGAGACCCCTAGCTCCTACGGGAAACACCAAACTACCTACCCTCCAGCCCCAATCACCGAGCCTCTATAAAAAGTCGGAGGACCCCCAGTACCTTTCACTCAACAAGGGGTAAACAACGAGAGTCGGAGTCATAACGACCCTTTCGGTCCCTCTTAAAGTTAACAGCAACCACCTCCCTTCTCGTCTGTACAACCTTACGAAACGCGAAAAACCTTTGGAACCGACTCATTAGTCGCTTATAGTCTT
>BLSH010538994.1:111765-128221 GCA_018402905.1 Glandirana rugosa
GTGGACCGGAAGCGGTTAAAGAGGTTGAAGCAAGAAACAAAAGACCCATCCTAGCCAGCGGCTCCTATGGGGGTAAAGCTACAGTATTAATAATTGAAACAATTGACACAATTGTCCTAATGAGCCCCCTGATTTCATTTCTGGATAGACGTTTATAAAACATACAGGAATATTCTACATCTGAGAGTCTGACGGGGTTTAACCACTTCACGCAAATCGCTGTATATATACGGTGGTCGGGAGAAGTGGATTCACCGGGGTACAGCATGCATCTGCTGATCCGGCTCCGGAGCCCCTCGGATCCCATGCAGTGGGATGGGACATTCCCCCCTCCCACCACCTTCCTCCGCTCTTCCCCAGTCTCCTGTACTACCAGGAGACCGGAGCATCCATACGGCATGTCTGTCGACTGCAAGGAGTCCCCATAGAAGCCGGAATCGGCTCTGATCGGGTCTCCTTCCTGAAGTTCCGGAAGCGACGTCACGTCACTTCCGGTTTACTCAGCGGCCAATGGCGCCGATTTAAAAAAAATGACGGTATTCAGAATCGCTGGTTTGGGTGATCTGAATACTGTGAAGTGTAAAGGAGGAATGGGGGGATCTAAAAGACCCCCCAGCCCTCCATAAAGAGTACCTGTCACCATATATTACTATCACAAGGGATGTTTACAGCAATAAAAGTGATTAGATTTTTTTTTTAAAAGGAACAGTGCTGAAAAAAATAAAATAAAATAAAATATAATTTAAAAAAAATTAAAGCGTCCCTGCCTCCCACGTGCTAGCACAGCAAAGAAAACGCATACGTAAGTTGTGCTCGCATATGAAATCGGTGTTCAAACCACACATGTGAGGTATCTCCGCGATCGCCAGAGTGTTAGCAATAATTCTAGCAAAAGATCTCCTCTGCTCCTCTATGCATTCCACAAGTGTGCACCATTTTCAACTTTAACATGTTTAGTATCTATTTCAGCCTTTCTCAACCTTTTCAACTCTCAGAAATAATTCTCCGGTCTCGGGAACCCTTGCTGAAAATTAAAAATCTACAACTCATGATACATTATGTGTGATGGTCAATGGGAAGAATGCTCCTTACACTTGTGGTCATTAGGAAGAATTACCCCCTTAGTGCCGTTCACACAGGGGCGACTTGCGATCCGGCTTGGTTGCCTCAAGTCGCCTCAAATCGCTTGACATTTGAAATCCCATTGAAATGAATGGGAGCCGTCTTAATGCACACGACTGAAGTCGCCCCGACTTCAAGGCGACTTCTGAAAAGGTTCCTGTACTACTTCTAGGTGACTTCTATCCGACTTGTGCCCATAGGATTCAATAGAAGTCGCCTCCAAGTCAGATTCCCATCTACATGGAAGCCACTTTACAGTTAAAAGAATAGAATTTATTTTTAGGCAGCCCCCCTCCCTCCCTTCTCTAATTGGTCAAGGCAAAGCCGCCTGGCAAAAGTCGTGTTGTAGATTCGCCTGAGGTCCTTGAAGTCGCGCTGAAGCCGCCTAGCGAAGTCGCGCCAAAGCCCCTGTGTGAATGCAGGCTTACAGATAGCTAAAAAGATCAATGATGTCATTTGGAATTTATCTGAGAGGTAGAAATTGACAGTTGCTCAAGGAACCCCTAGCAACCTCTGGAGGAACCCTGGTTGAAAAACCCTGCTCTATTTACTCAGTGTAACGTCCTCTTTCACAATGTACAAAAAAATGGGCTGACTTTACTGTTTTCTAAACTCAAAAAGTGTATTTTTTTTTTAAATTGCGTTTGAAAGACCGATGCGCAAATATCGTGGGACATAAAATATTGCAATGACCGCCATTTTATTCTCCAAAGTGTTTGCTAAAAAATATATATATACAGTATATTTAATGTTTGGGGCTTTTAAGCAATTTTCTAGTAAATAAAAATACTGATTTTAACCACTACAGATTCGTGCTATAGCAGAAAGATGGCTACAGTACAGACCTGAACTGCCGGGTGACGTCCCCTTTGCGTGCTCCACGTGCGCACTTGCAGCCACTGGCGGCGTGCTCTCACACCCCCCGCACGCTCTGTGGGCGTGCTCGTGGGTCGGGCGGACTTGATCTCCGCTGGTGACCCGCGATCGCATAATAGAGAGGCAGAAGGAAGAACCGCCAATGTAAACACGCCGGTTCCCCATTCTGTGAGGGGGGACTGATCCCTGTCATCGGGATCAGTTGGATCTCTTATGCCCCTGCCAGCCCAGCCCCCTCACAGTTAGAACACGCACAGGAAACACATTTAACCCCTTGATTGCCCCCTAGTGAAAACCCCTTGCCTCCCAGTGATATTTATACAGTAATCAGTGGTGTAGTGGGTAGCACTTTCACCTGGCAGCAAAAGGGTCGCTGGTTTGAATCCCAACAACGGCACTACCTGCCTGGAGTTTGCATGTACTCCCTGTGCCTGCGTGGGTGTGCTCCGGTTTCGTCCCACACCCCAAAGACATGCTGATAGGTTAATTGGCTCCTGTCTAAATTGGCCCTAGTATATGTAGGAATGTGAGTTAGGGACCTTAGATTTTAAGGTCCTTGGGGGTAGGGAGTGATGTGAATGTACAATGTTTATGTAAAGTGCTGCGTAAATTGACAGCGCTATATAAGTACCTGAAATAAATAAAATAAAATAAATACATTTATAGATCTGAACGCTGTATAAATGTCAATGGTCACAAAAAAGTGTCAAAAGTGTCCGACATGTCTGCCGCAATATCACAGTCCCGATAAAAACCCCAGATCGCCACCATTACTAGTAAAAAAAAAATAAAAATAATAAAAACGCCATCAATCAATTCCCATAGTTGGTAGACGCGATAACTTTTGCGCATTCCAATCAATAAACGCTGATTGCAATTTTTTTTTTCACTAAAAATATGAGGAAGAATATATATAGGCCAAAACGACGAAGAAATTTGTTTTTTTATATATATTTTTTTTTTATATGTATTTTTGCAAAAAGTAAAAAAAAAAATTTTCTTTTTTCAAAATTATCCCTCTTTTTATGTTTCTAGCACAAAAACGGAAAAATGTATATCAAATACTTACCGTAATTTTCCTTTCCTGATAGACTCCATGGCAGCATACGTGTGGGTGGCTCCGCCTCCGCAGCTACCAGGGCCAGATTAACATAGAGGCTATTGTAGCTGCATCTCCAGGCCCCTACCTTAATATAGGCCCAGCCGCCAAAGAACTACCCCCTGTCACCACAGCACCACCACTGCCCAGTGTCCATTGCTGTGAAAATGATTGGTTGCTAGAACCGCCTAGCATCCTAGCAACCATTCAAGTGCAAGCACAGGCCCTGGCAGGGGAGGATGTAACTTTCTCAGCACCAGGTCCATGATGCTCTTAATCCAGCCCTGGCAGCTACCCCATAGAACTCCTCTCCCATAAATCTTTGCTCTACCCAGCATGCCGTGTTCCGTAACTAGCCTACTCCGGCATTTGGGTGGGAACTCCTGCTGCCATGGAGTCCATCAGGAAAGGAAAATTACGGTAAGTATTTGATATAAATTTTCAGTTTTCCTGACAGACTCCATGGCAGCATACGTGTGGGAAATAACTCGCTACACACACGGGTGGGAAATGCTGATAACAGAAAAAAGGTTTAATTATTATTGTCAACTGACAAAACTTGAAACCCAAAATTAACAGAGGATAAAGCAGCTGGTTTGACACAATAGTGAGCCATAAAGGTGTGTATGGATGACCATGAAGCTGCCCTGCAGATCACATCTGGTGCTACATGCTGCGAGGCTGCCCAAGAAGCTGCGATCCCATGAGGTGAATGCACCATTACTGCCTCAGGAGGAGCCAAGCCCTTTGCTCTGTATGCCCACTGTATGGTCTGAACAATCCAGGCTGATATCGATCTAGTTGAGGCTCGTAAACCCTTATTTCTTCCCTGGGGAAGGACAAATAGATGTTCAGACTTGCGGAAGGAGGCCGTGGCTTTCAATTGAGCGAGCCACATCCAGGGGAGGAATTCCCCCATTCTCTGATGTCTTGAATGTAGGGAGCACAATCTCCTGATTCTCATGGAACACTGTTGTTACCTTTGGTCTTGCTCCTAACATGGGTATCAACACTGCCCTGTCGGGAAAGAAGGTCAAGAAGGGCTCCCATGACCCCAAATCTTTGATTTCTGATACCCGCTTGCTGAAGTTTTGCCAAAAGAAAAACTGTTTTCATAGTCAATTCCAAGGCATTCATTGTCAGATGTATTCCAGGATGTTGGAGACTATTTTCCGAGAGGAAAAGTCCCATTTGCCCTGAGCCATCTCTGATTGACAGTGGGCTCCCCAACCTGAACTGCTGGCGTCCGAGATAATTGTCACCCAGGTGACCGGCTTCAGAGAGTGACACTTGGAGAGGTTCGACCTCTGAAGCCACCAATGGAGAGACTGTCTCATGGAAGATTTAATCCGAATCTGTTGGGTCTTGCTGTGGGACTCCCACTGCTGCAAGAACCCCCCTCTGGAATGGACATATCCTCCACTGGGCCCATTTCACCATAGGATGGTGGCTGTCATTGTCCCAATAACCTTCAGACAATGGAGAGTTGAGAGCCATGGAGACAAGAGGGCTCGGTTCTGGATTATCCCTATTTTTTTGCTCTGGCAGAGAGATGGTCGCTGTATCTGTGTTGAAGAGTGCTCCCAGGAAGATGAGAGATTGAGACGGATGCAGATGACTCTTGTCTCTGTAACCAGCCGAACTCTTGCAAGGTGTTGACTACTAAGTCTTGATGAATCAGCAGCTGTTCCCTGTCTTGGGATAACAGAAGGAGGTTGTCCAAGTAGTGATACAGGCGCACTCTTCTGACCCTCAGTAGTGCCACTACTGCCAGCAGCACCTTGGAGAAAACTCTTGGAGATGTTGTGAGGCCAAATGGAAGGGCGGTGATTAGAGTTGAGCGGACCCGAACTGTAAAGTTCGAGTCTGTACCGAACTTTGGAGTGTCCAGGACCCGGACCCGGACATTTCAAAAAAAGTTTGGGTTCGGGTTCTGGGTTCAGGTATTTGATCACGCATGTTGAATAGCTGCAGGGCAGCCAATCAACAAGCATTTCACTGGTTTGCCCTTGGAAGCCATCACAGCCATGCCTACTAATGGCATGGATGTGATTGGCCAGTGCATCATGTGACCCAGCCTCTTTATAAGCTGGAGTCACTCAGTGCTGCAGTCACATGCTCTCTGAGACTCTGACTAGTGTAGGGAGAGGAAGCTGCCGGCGCTGTGAGGGACAGATTGCAGATATTATAACATCTCATCCTGCATTACAGAACAATCTGATTGTGGACTAGTTAAAGATTACTACTACTGCTGCTTTGAGGGACAGATTGTAGACCTCATCCTGCATTGCAGAACGATCTGACTGGACTAGGTAGAGTCTACTGCTTAGAGGGACAGATTATTATTCTAAAATCATCTCCTAGTTCTATAGGGTCAGGTTCTAGCTGTTGCTGTAAGGGACAGATTATTGTTCTATAATCATCGCCTACTCCTATAGGGTCAGGTTCCAGCTGTTGCTGTAAGGGACAGGTTATTGTTCTAAAATCATCTCCTAGTTCTATAGGGAGAGGTTCCTGCTGCTGCTGTAAGGGACAGATTATTGTTATATAATCATCTCCTAGTTCTAAAGGGAGAGGTTGCTGCTGCTCCTGTAAGGGACAGATTATTGTTCTATAATCATCTCCTAGTTCTATAGGGAGAGGTACATGCTGCTCCTGTAAGGGACAGGTTATTGTTCTATAAACAAGAGGAAGGTCCCACTTGGGAAATCTTGGTCTCCTTTGTGGTTTCAATCTGACAGCTCCTTTGAAAAATTGGGAGACGTGCAGTTTGGAGGAAGAGGTGGTGGTTGCACAGAGGCACCAGCACAGCAAAAGAGGAAGCAGGTTGCAAAAGCGGAGCAAGAGTCCCCTAGACAGTATGCCTGCTACTACCCACCGCACCCAGGGACCTAGCAAACCAAAGGCAGCTCAAAGGCATTCCCCCGCGTGGCAGTTCTTCAGACAATGTGCTGACGACAAGACATGAGTGGTTTGCACGCTGTGCAATGATAGCCTGAAGCGAGGTATAAATCTTCTAAACCTGAGCACAACCCCCATGACCAGGCATCTAAATTCAAGGCACAAGCTGCATTGGAATAATTACCTCAAAATCCAAGAAAAGTCTCTGCCTCCTCCTGCTTCCTCTTCTGCTGCTGCCTTGGCCTCTTCCTCCACCTCTACAGTGACAGTGTCACCTGCCACCCAGCAAACAGAGCATGTGACAGCAACGCCACCATGCCCGCCACCGTCCCCAAGCATTTCCACACGGTCCCATGAAATTTTACAGCTGTCCATCTCCCAAACACTGGAGAGAAAGAGGAAGTACCCTCCTACCCACCCGCGATCCCTGGCCCTGAATGCCAGCATTTCAAAATTCCTGGCCTTTGAAATGCTGTCATTCCATTTGGTGGACACAAACAGTTTCAAAAACATGATGGCGGTGGCTGTCCCACAGTACGTGGTTCCCAGCCGCCACTACTTTTCCGGGCGAGCCATCCCTTCCCTGCACAAACAAGTCGGGGACGAGATCAAGTGTGCACTGCGCTACACCATCTGTGGCAAGGTCCACATAACCACTGATACATGGACCAGTAAGCACGGGCAGGGACGCTATATCTCACTAACTGCACACTGGGCAAATGTAGTGGCGGGTGGGCCTGAGGCAGCTAGCCATTTGGCGCATGTCCTTCCACCACCGAGGATTGCAGGGCATTTCTCTTTGCCTCCTTTTGCCTCCTCCTCCTACTGTGCTTCCTCCTCCTCCTCGACCACCTACTCATCCGCTCAGCGTAACACCTTCACCACCAACATCAGCACATCCAGGGGGAAATGACAGCAGGCTGTTTTAAAACTGATATGTTTGGGGGATAAACCCCACACTGCGCAGGAGCTGTGGATGGGCATTGAACAAGCCTCAAGCCCAGACTAGTGGTGTGCTATAATAGGCGAAATCTCGTAGCGGCTCTGGGCCTAGCTGGTTTGACGCACATCTCTTGCGTGGCGCATGTGCTGAATTTGGTGGTGCAGACATTTCTAAAAAACTACCCGGATATGTTAGAGCTGCTGCAGAAAGTGCAGGCCGTCTGTGCGCACTTTCAGTGTTCTCACCCTGCTGCTGCTCGCCTGTCTGTGCTGCAGCAGAACTTCGTCCTTCCCGCTCACCGCCTCTTATGCGACGTGCCCACAAGGTGGAACTCCACCTTGCACATGCTGGAGTGACTGTGCGAGCAGCAGCAGGCAATAGTGGAGTTTCAGCTGCAGCACGCACGGGTCAGTCGCTCTGCGGAACAGCAACACTTCACCACCAACGAGTGGGCCTCCATGCGAGACCTGTGTAGCGTATTGCAGTGTTTTGAGTACTCCACCAACGTGGCCAGTGCCGATGATGCTGTTCTCAGCGTTACTATACCACTTCTATGTCTCCTTGAAAAAACACTTTGGGCGATGGTGGAAGAGGATGTGGCACTGGAGGATGAGGAGGAGGAGGAGGAGGAGGAAGAGGGGTCATTTCCATGGTTATCAGACCAGTCATTCACAAGTGGCTCGGAGGGTGGGTTCCTGCACCAACATAGGCCAGGTAAAAAATATTCAAGCCAGGGCACAGTTCTGGAGGATAAGGAGGATGAGGAAAATCTTGAGGAGGAGGAACCGCAGCAGGGTGGCACCCAACGCAGCTCGTGGGCATCACTGGAGCGTGGCAGGGGAGATACGGAGGACACAGATGATATACCTCCCACAGAGACAACTTGTCTTTGCCTCTGGGCAGCCTGGCACACATGGCCGATTACATGCTGCAGTGCCCGCGCAACGACAGCCCAGTTGCCCACATTGTAACTTGTGCCGATTACTGGGTGGCCACCCTGCTGGATCCCCGTTACAAGGACAACGTGCCATCCTTAATTCCCTCACTGGAGCGTGATCGGAAGATGCGCGACTACAAGTGCATGCTGATAGATGCAGCTGAGAGCATTCCCAAATGACACTGGGGGCTCAGTGGAAGCACAAGGCAAACGCAGAGGAGGAGGAGAAAGAGGCTGCCAACGCAGCTGTGCCACCGCCAGCACCTCAGAAGGCAGGGTTAGCATGGCCGAAATGTGGCAAAGCTTTGTCAGCAGCCCGCCACAACAAACAGCACCACCAGCTGATAGGCAACTTCTTAGCAGGAGGCAGCATTTCAGCAACATGGTGGAACAGTATGTGTGCACACGCCTACACGTACTGACTCATGGGTCTGCCCCATTCAACTTCTGGGTCTCCAGAAGTTGAATGGGGCAGACCCATGCACATGGTCTGAGCTTGCCGTTTATGCCTCGGAGGTGCTGGCCTGCCCTGCAGCCAGTGTATTGTCTAAACGTGTGTTTATCATGGCAGGGGGCGTTATCACAGACAAGCGCAGCCGCCTGTCCACAGCCAACGTGGACAAGCTAACATTTATTAAAATGAACCAAGCATGGATCCCACAAGACTTGTCTGTACCTTGTGCAGAATAGACATTTAGACCGGCCTCACACAGCCATTGGTATACTTGTTTTTTTAAATATGCCTCAATATTTTGGGGGCTATCCCAATTAGAAAAAAAAAACCAAACAAACAACAAAAAGTGTTTGCAACCTCCTTCTCCTCCACCACCGCCACTTCCACCTACACTGCCACGGTCATGGCCTAGTCAACTTCTAGGCTCCTACTCCACATCCACCCACCCTTCCAATTTTTTTTAATTTGATTTTAATTTATTTTTCCTATCCCCATTTTTTTGTAGGGCACTTGTCCTACTCTTACCCCCATTTTACTTCCTTTTGCAGCCCTCTAGCACTTGCCAGGACTTTTTTAGAGCCATTTTAGTGCCCAGAAGTTTGGGTCCTCATTGACTTCAACGGGGTTCGGGGTTCGGGATAAAGTTCAGGTCAAATTCGGTCCCAAACCCAGACTTTTTCCTGAACTTTGGCCGAACCTGCCGAACCCGAACATCCAGGTGTCCGCTCAACTCTACAGGTGATGAATGACAGTGTAACTGGCCTATGGCAAAACGTAGGTAGCACTGGAACTCCGCTGCTACTGGAACATGAAAGTATGCATCTTTCAGGTCGATGGAACGCAACCAATCTGCCTGCTGGATAGAGTTCAGAGACTCCATCTTGAATCTCTCCTTCTGAATAAATCGATTGATGTGGTTCAAATCGATTAGAGGTCTCCATGAGCCATTTTTCTTTTGAATCAGGAACAATGGAGAATACATCCCTTGTCCTTTCTCTTCGTTTGGTACTATCTTGACCCCTTCTTGGTCTATCAGAGTCTTCACATAGGTAAACATAATTTCCCTTTTTTTCTCTTGACAATGGAACAGCCATAGGGATAAATCTTAGTTTTGGACTTCTTCTGAATACCCAGGAGTGACCCGCGGACACAGTTCTGATTGTCCAAAAGTCGCTAATTGAGGCCGCCCAGACATGTCGGAAGTGAAGTAGACGGGCACCTACTAGGCATGTCTGAGCGGGCCCAATCTCAAAAAGACTTAGATGGACCCTGTCCGCCTGTAGAACCTCCCTTTGAGGATTTTTGGTTCCCTGCTTGCCTGCCCCTCCAGGATCTTCTGAATTCGCTCCCAGGCTTGTAACTGCGTGCTTCTTTACCGCGATCAAAGCCTTGTTTTCTTGCTGAGGGACGCTTCAGTCCTGGCTGACACCAATCCTGGGGAAGAAAACCAGACTTCCCTCCCATAGCCCGCGTGATGGCTTCATTCAGCTTATTCCCAAAGAGAGATGCACCCTCAAAGGGAATCCGTCACCATGCCTGCTTGGAGGCCGAATCTGCCCGCCACGGCCGGAGCCATAGAGCCCGCTTAGCCATGACTGATGCTAACATCACTTGAGCCACGAGACGGATAATGTCAATGGATGCCTCCCCCATGAAGGCTGAAGCCATTCTCAGTTCCTGAATGGGTGAGCTTCTGGCTGCTTCAGTGGAGAGCCAGCTAAGATTACCTCCACCTTGTCTGACCAGATCCCCATGGCCTTGGAAAGTGTCGCCAAGGCTAAAGCTGGTTTACACGCCATCCCAGCTGTTAGATATACCCGCCTTAGATCCGTATCATTCTTTCTTTCTAAGGGGTCTTTTAAGGAGACCATATCTTCCAGGGGAGGGTTACATATCTTGCCAATCTCATGAGGGCCGTGTCCACAAGTGGTGCTACAAAAGCTTTATCCTTTTAAGGAACGATAAAGCTTTTGTATTTTTGAGGCAAGTGAACCTCTTCTTTCCACCTTACTCCATTCATCTGTGATGATTTCCCCCAGCTCTGCTAGGAAGGGAAAGTGAGAGTGTTCTTTACTAAGCTGTTTAAACAGCTTCTTTTGTTTTGGAGGTGGAACTTCTGCTTCTTCCAAATCCAGTGCCTTCTTGACAGATTTGGCCAGAGAGGGTAGCAATGCGTACCTAAACCCTACTTCAGGTGTCTCATCTTGTGACTCACTGTCTGAGTGGTCTGAAGATTGCTGGTCAGGATGGAAGGGATCCAAATGATCATCCCCATCGATCTCAGCTGTCAATGATCTGGAAGAAACTGCAGGAGACGCACAAGGCTGGCGGGTTTCTCTTTCCAGCAAGGAGTCATTAACAAGCCGTCTAATTACAGCCTACAAGTGCTGATCAGGGTTTTTTCTTTCACCCACTGCTTTTCCATAGCAGGAGTCACACAGGGATCTATCCGCAGACACAATCACTCTGCATACCCAACACACTTTCTCCCGGGGACAGGAAGGGGAGTGATGATGTGTCACTTCACTGCGGTGCCCTGACCCTGAGCGAGATCTATGCTGTCCGGATCTAGATGATGAATGACTATGTTGATGGTGAGATTTGGAAGAGCCGCTCCTTTTCTGTGAGCTTCTATGCGAATGAGTCCTATGTGGGCTTGAAAGAGAAAGAAAAGGAAAGCTTTTAGCCATAGTAACAGTCATTTCATCAACTAGCCCCAGACTTCCCCCCCCCCCAGGCTAATCCCCCCATCCCAGGAACCTAATGGTACCTGTCATGCGAGGGCCCGCACTAGGGGGCAGAGAGGGATCCATCCTGGATCTAAGACCTGTAGGAGAGAGGAAGAACAGTCTCCAGCCTGTGTCCAATGGTAGCACACAACAACCAGCTCCCCCTCTCCCACTGCCATCCGCTTACCTGGAGAACTTGACAACACAGCCTAGGGAAGTTGCCGCAGAGCCCACAAGCATTCCCGAGGCTGTGTGGGGTTCTGTGGCTTAAAAAATAAGTGGTATGATGTCATCACCCGGCGCCGCCGGGTTCCTGAGCGCACGGGCGCACCAGGCCTTCATTCGTATTTCTCAGCCGTGCATGCGCCAAACGAACGTTCGTATGAACTTATGCACAAACAAACGTACACACGTACAAAACGAACACTGGAGACGGAAGTGGCGGCCAGTACACACAGTAGCCGCCATGACTGTCAGCAGAGCAAGCCCAGGACAAAGAGGGAAAAAAAAAAAGCACAATACCACAGGAAAAAACAAACACTTGCTGCCATGTGAAGCCAGAAAAGGGGTAGATCTCACCACTTCTGCCGCCGCTATGCCACCAGGGAAAAACGAGTTTCGCATCTCGGTGTCCAAGGGCAGATAATGGCCACCCGCTCTCAACTGGGCTATTAGGCCAGCGCACATAAATCTTGAATCTTCAGCGCTTACTTTGCTCGCTCCATACCCGCTCTCAGCTGGGGCCTGTAGGAGGGACGTATTCTCCTGGCCAAGGCAATAATACGTGGTAAGGCATCTTTGGTAGCTTTAACCATCCACTGGTCCAACAGAGGAGAACAATAAAGGAACACGGCATGCTGGGTAGAGCAAAGATTTATGGGAGAGGAGTCCTATGGGGTAGCTGCAGAGGCGGAGCCACCCACCCGTATGCTGCCATGGAGTCTGTCAGGAAAAATAAAAACCACAGAGGTGATCAAATACCACCAAAAGAAAGCTCTATTTGTGTTAAAAAAAGGATGTCAATTTTGTTTGGGTACAACGTTGCACGACCGTGCAATCGTCAGTTAAAGCGACGCAGTGCCTAAACTGATGAATATTTCTTATTATATATATATATATATATATATATATATATATATATATATTTATATTTATTATAGCTAAAAGTAAAAAATATTTTTTTTTTTTCAAAATTTGTCGCTTTTTTTTTGTTTATAGCGCAAAAAATAAAAAACGCAGAGGTGACCAAATAATAACAAAAGTAAACTCTATTTGTGGGAAAAAATTATGTAAATTTTCTTTGGGTACAACGTTGCATGGCCGCGCAATTGTCAGTGAAAGCGACGCAGTGCCTAAACTGATGAGTAATTTGCGCTAATTAAAAATTATAAACTAAAAAATTAACTAGAGAAAATGTGAAAAGGTAGAAATTAAGTTGTTATACCTTAGGGGACAGCGGATTTCTGTATAACAAATGTGAATTAATTATACATAATATATATAAACTGTGCACATAAATTAGCAAAGAGTGACATAAACCACAAATAATGTCCAGTAAAATATTGTCCAAAAAAAACTTTCAATGAAAGCAAAATGAGTGACACTAATCCAAAGTTCTGTGTATGTTAGGAAAGATAGAAGCTTGGTCCACTTTTCCACCACCACCGATCACGCAGAAACCTTCAGTGAAAATAGGGGGTAAAAAACCCTTACCAGATGCCTAGACCCACTATTTCTAGTACGGGTCAGAAGCGCTAGCAGATATAGGGATTTCTTCAGAGTAACAAAAGGTGGTGAACGGTACCCCCGAGTCTGACTTCACAAACCAACTTTTGCTGACCCGTGGGACGTATAGGAGTAAAGAAGGATGGCATCTCTAGACCCCGCAGAGGGCTATATCTGCTAGTGCTTCTGACCCGTACTAGAAATAGTGGGTCTAGGCATCTGGTAAGGGTTTTTTACCCCCTATTTTCACTGAAGGTTTCTGCGTGATCGGTGGTGGTGGAAAAGTGGACCAATCTTCTATCTTCCCTAACATACACAGAACTTTGGATTAGTGTCACTCATTTTGCTTTCATTGAAAGTTTTTTTTGGACAATATTTTACTGGACATTATTTGTGGTTTATGTCACTTTTTGCTAATTTATGTGCACAGTTTATATATATTATGTATAATTAATTCACATTTGTTATACAGAAATTTGCTGGCCCCTAAGGTATAACAACTTAATTTCTACCTTTTCACATTTTCTCTAGTTAATTTTTTAGTTTATAATTTTTAATTAGCGCAACAATTTTTATTGAATATTGGGATTGGTTATGGTGAAATATCGCACCTTATATTGTTGCCGCTTTTTTCCAGGTATCATAATAGCCAGCGCGGTATTTTCCTTCTTATTTTTGATGAGTAATTTATTTTATATATATTTTTTTTTTGGATATTTATTGTAGCAAAAAGTAAAAAAAAAAAAAAATTTTTTCAAAATCATCCCTCTTTTTTTGTTTATAGCGGTGATCAGAAATGAGGCAGAGGTTATCAAATACCACCAAAAGAAAGCTCTATTTGTGGGGAAAAAAGGACGTCAATTTTGTTTGGGTACAACGTCGCACGACCGCGCAATTGTCAGTTAAAGTGACGCAGTGCCGGTCAGGAAAGCGGGGTAAATCCTCCCGGGGCTGAACTGGTTAGCTTGAAAAAGGGGCTCAGGGGGGCTGCAGGGGTTAACCAGCACCATTATGTGGGGTATCGAAAACCACAATTGTTTTTTTAAGATCGTTTCCAGGAGTAAATGAAGGGGAAAGATTACAGATCTTATGTAATTTACCCGGGCAAAAGTTGTAGCATTTCCGAGTGACAACCCTGCTGACAGGACCAACAACATTCTTTGTTTTGACCGTAACTAAAAAGAATGAGGAAGCAAAAAAAAAAGAAAACAAAGTAAAAAAGTGCCGTAGGAACGTTCAACCTCTTTAGTGAAGCTGAGAATCTCTCTGTGAAGAGTCGGTGTTGGGAGAAATCTGCGTTCATAGAAGAGTGATAGGCATCGTAGATCCCAGGATGAGAGACCGAACGTCTCTCCTCTTCCTCGTGCTTCTCCTGTATCCCTCCGGGGCGACACGTGAGTACCTTCAACAATATCTGAATTTTCCTCTATATATGCGTGTCCAATATGCCGTGCTTTGTATGTTGGATAAATCGGACTGTGGCGCCATGTTATTACTAAACATGTGCGGTTTTAAATATTCAGACTCATTTTTCATTATTCGGATATATGCGAATACCCGAATTACAGTATAAACAAAGTTTACTGGATGTTCCGAATAACGAAACCTAATTCGTCTGAATTTCTGAAATGTTAATTGAAATTAACCACTTGCCGACCGCCAACCGCAAGTTGACGGCGACAAGGTGGCTCGATATCGCAAACCGCCGTCATACGACGGCGGCTGCGGTATCATGCACTGTGAGCGCGCGCCCGCGCGCTCATTGTGTTCGGGGGGGATCTCCGCCGGCTACCCACGATGCCCCCCCCCCACAGTGAAAGAAGGGAGGTCCGTGTAAGTAAACAGGGATCTCCGTTCTGTGAGAGGGGGAAGGGCTGTGATCACAGCCTTCCTCTATATCAGGGATATGCAATTAGCGGACCTCCAGCTGTTGCAGAACTACAAGTCCCATGAGGCTTAGCAATACTCTTACAGCCACAAGCATGACACCCAGAGGCGGAGGCATGATAGGACTTGTAGTTTTGCAACAGCTGGAGGTCTGCTAATTGCTTATCCCTGCTCTATATGGAAGCTGTGATCACGCCCCTTCCCCTGCCAGTCAAACACTGACACAGAACACGCCCAGGCAACACAGTTAACCCTTGGAGCATCCCCGCAGGTTAACCCCTTCACTGCCAATGGCATTTACACAGTAATCAGTGCATTTTTATAGCACTGATCGCTGTATAAATGCCAATGGTCCCAAAAAAGTGTCAAAATGGTTCGCCATGTCCGCCCCAATATCGCAGTACCGCTAAAAAAATTGCAGATCACCGCCATTACTAGTAAAAAAAAAAAAAACAGAAATGAATTCTCATCATCTGTAAACCAATCAATAAACGCCGATTGCGATTTTTTTTTTTTTTTTTTTTTTTTTAATCTTACATTTTTATTGAATTTAAAAGACATTACAGCTTATGCTTGTTACATAGTCGAGTTGAGATTCCAACATATATAATTCAGATAATACATTAGAGATATAGAGTAGCTATCTCATCAGAAATCGAAAGGGTTGCTCGCAATGATTAATCATTTATTTCTTTATTGGACATGAAGGTCCATTATTTATACCATGCAGTAGAATTTGGCTTCCATACTCTCACTAGGAAATGCCTGCCACCCCAAATGGGTACTCACTGTGGTCAGGCTTGGGTGGTCAAGTTATATTATATGGTTGGATAGTGGCTATTTCATTGGTTGCAGGGTTATATAAAGTATTTTGGCAGATAATATGATTTTTGCAACTAGTAAAATCAGCAACTATGTTGACTATAACTTATGAGCATAATTTAAGCCGTAATAACGCCAACCTTGTAGTAACAACAACCATAACAGTAACAATGCGTCCATACCGATTCTACTCTCGTAACGCTTATTTCTCATCTGCATTCAGGCTCAATTCAGTGGATAGTTTTTTTTTTTTTTTTTTTTTTTTCTTTCAATGAATTTTATTGCAAAAAACAGAGTTTTACATTAGATAACAGGTTGTGTAACCAATGAAAAGTACATCATAAACTTGAATACATTAATGTTCTCCGAGTAAGAGGAAAGTAACCAATCAAAAGAAACAAGTGTCCCTATTATAGAAATTACAGGGCCCTCTGTATGACCTAGACAGAATCTGACTCTGTATTTTACACAGAGCCGTGAACATTAGCGTTATAGGGGCACCTTTTATCGGAAGAGGGGAATGGACCCGGCACCCCAAAAGGGATCAAGCTGTGCCACTGGGAGCCAAATCCCCACCCTCCATCACATGCCATTTGCGGTTTCCCACAGAGGGTGAGCTACCTCCCACCCCTAAACCGAGGGTCACCGTGTCGAACTAGGGAAAACCCCACGGCCCAGGTAAGGGGAGAAGGCTATTTTCCACGGGGATATTGCGATTACAAGTGCCGAGACACATTTTATGTCTCAGTCTAAGACAGATCCAGTATGTCTCCCGGGACATTAAAGATATTATCCCTGTGAACAAAGAAAACTAACCAATGAAAGGAGAATGAGCCTCTTGTAATTACATAAGTTCAAATACTACATGAAAAGTAACCAATGTGTTGGACAATAGATTACATTTTGAGACAAAAAACGTTATTTTAAGTAACTTTCTTTTTTTTTTTTTTTTTTTTTTTTG
>BLSH010538994.1:160398-179582 GCA_018402905.1 Glandirana rugosa
TTGAATGGTAAAAATGAATTAAATAGTTTTTTTGGTCTGTTGTGCTCAGATGTCGTGAGTTTCCGCTTTAAAGTTTTTTAGACTCAACCAGAGCGGTTAAAAATCAATTATTTACTCTTTTTTTGATTTTTTATCAAATTTATTTTAATAGATTTTTACAGCATTTTATCTAAAGATAGTTTTATTTTTAAGATACATTAATAATTTAGTTTATTCAGCATGAAATGGAGCTAAGCTGAGATAACATGAACTGCATCGACGCATTCACACAATGTCACAGTAATCATGAGATAAAACAAAGTTCAGGATTATTCCTTTATCCCATTGTTTTGCAAACTTATGTACACTACAAATTGTATGATTGAATATACACTATGTACACTACAAACTGTATGATTGAATCAGTTCTGATATCGCTGTTTTACTAACCTGACAGCTTATTACTCTAAACGAGGAACCTTCATTTTGTTTTCAAAATATTAAATATTCTAACTACCAGCAAGAATGAGTCCTTACATTTAAAGAGTACCTGTCATATCAGACCAATCATGTTAGTGGGCATCCACTCACCTGCTGACGCCACATCCCTCACCTTGTTGTGCCCCCGCCGCATTACCAGCTGTCCCATTAAAGTGAATGGTACTGTCGGTGAGTTAACAGCGGGTCAGAGGAGGAGCCAACAGTGGGTCAGAGGAGGAGCCAACAGCAGGTCAGAGGGGGAGCCAACAGAAGGTCAGAGGAGGAGTTAACAGCGGGTCAGAGGAGGAGCTAACAGTGGTTCAGAGGAGGAGCTAACAGTGGTTCAGAGGAGGAGCTAACAGTGGTTCAGAGGAGGAGCCAACAGTGGGTCAGAGGAGGAACCAACAGTGGGTCAGAGGAGGAACCAACAGCGGGTCAGAGGAGGAACCAACAGCGGGTCAGAGGGGGAGCCAACAGCGGGTCAGAGGGGGAGCCAACAGCGGGTCAGAGGAAGAGCCAACAGTGGATCAGAGGAGGAGCCAACAGCAGGTCAGAGGAGGAGCTAACAGTGGGTCAGAGGAGGAGCCAAGAGCAGGTCAGAGGAAGAGCCAACAGTGGGTCAGAGGAGGAGCCAACAGTGGGTCAGAGGGGGAGCCAACAGCGGGTCAGAGGAGGAGCCAACAGCAGGTCAGAGGGGGAGCCAACAGCAGGTCAGAGGAGGAGCCAACAGCGGATCAGAGGAGGAGCCAACAGCGGGTCAGAGGGGGAGCCAACAGCGGGTCAGAGGGGGAGCCAACAGCGGGTCAGAGGAGGAGCCAACAGCGGGTCAGAGGAGGAGCTGCTGAGGGACAAAGATGACAGTTGCTCTAGTCCAGGGTGGATTTAAATCAAATCTACCCTGGACTCAACCCGCAGGGCATAACTCCTCAGTGATTGGTTGATTATGGAAAGTAAACCCAAGTCATACCTCTGACATGGACCTCAGGAAACCCCAACCATGGTAGATTATATAACAGAAAGATACCTGGAGCTACAAGAACACAACAACGATCGGAAGCAGCAAACCTACAATATGATGAAATGTTTTCTAGTTTTGTATAAATGATCCCTACTTTTTTCTTTTTCCCAGGGAGCACCGGCAGCTCTACAACCCTCAGTAAGTTTGTAATTATTGCCATCTTTCAGGTGTTTTTAATCACAATTATAGGAAAACTAAGGAATGCGTCAGTACATGACTTTTTTAAGATGCAATGTATTTTTTGCCAATTGTGTTATGGGCACACTGGGTATATGCGTTGCAAGGGTCCACAGTGGGCATATGTTGTGAATGCATTGCCCACAACTAAAATACTGCCCTGTGCATTTAAATAAATGTCCCTACAGCACACTGCACAGAGGTTCATTCATTTAACCACTTCAGCCCCGGAAGGATTTCTCCCTTTAGGACCAGAGCACTTTTTGCGATTCAGCACTGCGCCGCTTTAACTGACAATTGCGCGGTCGTGCGGCGTTGTACCCAAACGGAATTGACGTCTTTCTTTTCCCCACAAATAGAGCTTTCTTTTGGGGGTATTTTATCCCCTCTGCGTCATTTCTGATTACCGCTATAAACAAAAAAAGAGCGACAATTTTGAAAAAAAAACATTTCTTACTTTTTGCTATCCACTTCAGCCCCGGAAGGATTTCCCAGGTTAGGACCAGAGCACTTTTTGCGATTTGGTGCTGCGTCGCTTTAACTGACAATTGCGTGGTCGTGCGACATTGTACCCAAACTAAATTGACGTCCTATTTTTCCCTTTTTTTGGGGGGTATTTGATCCCCTCTGCATCACTTCTGATCAATCGCACAGAGGATTGGATAGATTGGATAGATTGATAACAGCACAGTGGCTCCCACTACTGTCAATCAAATTCAATGACACGGGAGCCGGGGGGGGGGGGGGAGCGAGTCCTGCTGTCTGTGTCAATGGACGCAGCAGCACGACACGGGAGCGCGCCTGCACGGGTGCCCCGAGGGAGAGCGCTTCTCAGTCGGGGCACTCGATGCTGGGAGAAGCCAGGGGCGCCACTCAGGGAACCCAGAGGAGGAGCATCGGGGCCACTTTGTGCAAAACCCTTGCGCAGAAGAGGTAAGTTTGTTATTTAAAAAGAAAAAAACAAGACTTTGCAACCACTTTAACTTTATTTACTGGCATTCGCTTTCAGAGGTGAACAGCCTCTGCTCCTTTAGTAAATCAATAAATGGGACTATAAAAATGCATAACAGAAAGTACAAATCTGGCAAATCTTTGGCTAAAGCATAAGATAATATTAGGATTCTGTCCAACTTCTAAAGCAACAGAACCGCCGTGTAGAGCAGTGTTCCTCAACTCCAGCCCTCAAGGCCCACCAACAGGTCATGTTTACAGGATTTCCCTCAGATGAAACAGCTATGGTAATTACTAAGGCAATGAAACTGATCAAATCACCTGTGCAAAATAATGGAAATCCTGAAAACATGACCTGCTGGTGGGCCTGCAGGACTGGAGTTGAGGAACACTGGTGTAGGGGGCTCCCTGACACCCAGTCCAGTGACATAGAAAGCAGAGACAGGACAAGGTTCAGGTCAGTGGTTCTCAACTCCTGTCCTCAGGACCCACTAACAGGCCAGATTTTCAGTATTACCTTGGGGAGATGCAGACTAGAATACTGCAATCACTGAGCAGCAAATGATATCAGTTATCCTGCAAACCTGGCCTGTCAGTGGGTCCCGAGGACAGGAGTTGAGAACCACCGGTTTAGGTCTTTATAGCTGGGTGCTTTGGTGAAGGTTCAGGAGATTTTAATAAATCATTAATGTTTATTGACACATTTTGTTTTCCTATTTACTATAGGAAATAGAAGCAACCAATGCATGCAGAGAGGTGAGTCTATAATCGCAGGGCCGGATTAACATAGGGGCTATTGGAGCTGCAGCTCCAGGCCCCTTCCTTAAGATAGGCCCAGCCCAATGGTGTGAATGAGTCTCCTGCTCGGTATACAGTGTACACATGATTGATATGTAAATTGCGGCAGCATATTTAATTTGTTTTAACAAACGATTGTTTGCATTTTCATTTTCATTTTATTTATTTCCATAAAAAGGCCCAACAAATCCTCAGCACCAGGCCTATGATGCTCTTAATCTGGCCCTGTATAATCAGCCATGAGCACAAAAGGCTGCAGGTTTTTACTCCCAAAGGATTGTGATTAGAAGATTGCATAGAACAATAGCTTCCATCTATTGCTGTTATCCCCAGAGGCCTCATATAATCCTCTCCTAATAGTACAGAGCCTTGGGGTCACTCTGCACATGCTCAGTTTGGTGTGTATTGATAGAGAGTTTTTTGTTTCTTGGGAGAGTGCATGTGATTAGCACATGGCCAATCAGCACTGTCCAGACAGAGGGTCAGGGGTCCTGCAGTCTCATAGGACAGTCAGATGAGAATTAAAACTCCTCCTACAAGCTTTAACCAGACACTGATAGACGTCACAAGACTGCTATATACTGCTGATGAGAAAAGGTATTTAGCAGTTTATATTTACTAAAATAATTGCGTTTCCATTTTCTGTGTACTGTGGGAGAGCAGATATGGTGATTGCAGGCTCCTGGGTTTAGTAACGTTAAGCTCTGGATTGCCTTGGCAAGAGAAGGGGGAAACATGATGGTAATGAATTGGATTAAAAGAAAAAAAAAGTGAGGTATTTGAGCTGCTGAACTGGAGTAGGGAGCAACGTCTGGCCACCCCAAGGCTTACAGAGACCTGAGATGCCATCAGAAGTAGGCTTGTGCAATTCTTCTTGTTCTGAATTTAGTTTTTACCGAATTTTGCAAAATTTGGACGAAATCCTGAATTCCAAATTTTGAGTTTCTGAATTTGTCCAAATCGCGGTAATTCGGCAATTTTGGAAATTCGTAAATAAGAACATTTGAAATAATATTACTAAATAACTATTAAACTATAGGTATTGAAATGTCCTTACAAATTAGGTGGTTAGTGAACTTCAATATTAAAGTTATCACTTACAGCCATATTTTCAAGGAAATTCCAATACCTATACTTTAATAGTTATTTATTATTATTTCAAATGTTCTTTCTTATTTAAGAATTTCCGAATTTCAGAAATTCGGAAATAAGAAAGAACATTTGAAATAATAATAAACAATAACTATTAAATTATAGGTATTGGGATTTCCTTGAAAATATGGCTGTTAGTGATGAATGTCATATTTAAGTTCAATAACAGCCACATTTTCAAGGCAATTTTAATACCTATATTTTAATAGTTATTTTTGTATTATTATTTCAAATGTTCTTTCTTATTTCCGAATTTCCGAGTTTCGGAAATTCAGAAATAAGAAAGAACATTTGAAATAATAAATTATTAATTCAAATGTTCTTTCTTATTTCCAAATTTCTGAATTTTTGAAATTCAGAAATAAGAAAGAACATTTGAAATAATAATAAAAAATAACTATTAAATTATAGGTATTGGAATTTCCTTGAAAATATGGCTGTTAGTGATACATTTCATATTTAAGTTCACTAACAGCTCAATTTGTAAGGGCATTCCAATACCTATAATTTAATAGTTATTTAATATTATCAAAAATGTTCTTTCTTATTTATGAATTTCTGAAAAAATAATAAAACGAAAAAAAAACACATTTTTAAGCCATGCACAAGTCTAATCAGAATCAGTCAGTGTGTCTTGACTCTCCTACGTTTCTTTTTAGTCTTTTTGCTTTACCTTCCTAGGAAGAACATTTTTCATATCTAAGTTTTAACCGCTGCAAAGACCATGCAGAAAAAAATAAATCAAGCTAGGCAGTGCCTTCCATATGTCTTGGATTCTCCAACAACATCATTTTTTTACTTTTTTATATTAAGAATGTGATCTCCTCTTTATCACTGATACATCTTTATAGAATGTGATGATTGGAAACATTTCAGGTAAATCATTTGTGTTACAGAGGGGACCTCCTTTACTGTGTTGGTTGAGAAATACATCAACTCTACGTCCTTCTCAAACCACCTGGGGATAGTTCTCAATGACTTATCTTCAAGATTTCCCTGTGTTACCCGAAAATATTCCTTCATAACACTGGACAATGACGGTAAATACAAAATCCTTACTTTAGTTGTGACGTTATTCATCTGTCAGTAGAGATTTACAGTAGAAGCAGGGGCGTAACGCTAGGGGTTGCAATTGCAACCGGGCCCCATGGTCCAGGGGGCTCGTGTGCCTCCCTTGTACACCTGAATAGGAGGGATGGCGGAGGGGGCATTTAGAGGATCCAATCTCCCCCATTTTCCTTTTAATGGAGGAGATTGGTTCCTCTATATGCTGCCCCCGCCGCCCCTCCTTTCCAGTTTACTTGTCTTCTGCTGTTCCCAGGGTCCCTGTGTTCTTCCCTGGCCCCCCCCCCCCCAAAGAGCTGCAGTCTTCCCCCCTCCTGTAGAAGAGGAGTCATGATGGAGAGATGGGTATGGGTTGGTAAATTTGTAATTCACCGGCTCCTTCCTTTTCTGAACGGACAGAGTCAGTGATTGGTACCAATTGGTTCATTCATAACTGAAGCATAGTAAACTGATTTTACTATACTTCCGTATCTGAATAAATGGGAGTCTCAGTGCACAGCTATTCCTGTCCATTCATTCTGTGCAGCTGAGGCCACACAGATGGAGATTGAGGGCTGAGGTTTGTTTAAACCCCCTGATATCTCATCAAAGCCCCCCAACAGAGCTCCTAAAAAACGTAAAAAATAATAAAAATAAAATTGTAAAAGAAATAAAATGAAATGTTAAAAAAAATAATAAAATAAAAAAAAATTAAAAACTACAGACACCAGTGGGGGAACTATCAGGATTGCAAAGGTTGCAATTGTGACCGGGCCCTGGCATTCCACCACCATGGGGAGGCCCGAAGATGGCAGTAAGGGGGCCCTCTGCAGAACTTGTGAAAGGGCCCCGCTGCTGTACCATAATAAAGGAAATCACGATGGGAGTAAAGGGCCCCAGGATCAGTGGGAAGAGGGAAGGGCCTTGGCCAGGGGTCAGAGGGCCCTTCATAACTTCTTGCACCGGGGCCCCGAAGGTTCTAGTTACGCCTCTTAGTAAAAGAATCCATTCAGGCCAACAAAAAATAAGAGTTTCTGGAGCTCCTGTCCATTTCTACCTTATCTATGCCTTCAGGCTCTTCCCCCATCGTCTTTGAAAGTTATTTTAGAGATGACTAACCTGTAGGATATCAGTAGGTGTAGTACTCACCTCCAATGTTAACCCGAGCTAAGAACATCATGTAGTCATGATAATGAGCTGGGAATTTATAAGGACTATATTAGGCATATAGAATTATATTTGTTTGAAACAAGCTTAACCCCTTCCTGCCTACCCCGGCATCCATTTATATAGTTCTGAACGCCCAGGGGGTGGGAAGCTTTGGTGATCATGTGGCCACTGTCACAGTGGTCACATGATCGCAAACCTGCCCTGCTGGCTACCAATCAGTAGCCTGGGCCAATAGCTGTCTGCCAACAGCTCAGTCTTTGTACTGGGAGCGTGCAGTGAGTTTCAGCACATAAACAACGGCCGCTCTGCAACGCATATGTGTGACATGTGGGCATTAAAGCCAACCGGTTTGCCACTGCACATGTGTGGTGGGTGGTTGTAATGGAGTTAAAGCGATATTAAAGTCTGCAAATATTTTTTTTTAAGCGCCCCCTCCAGGTACATGCCATAAGGAGCTAGTGTTCACTGCATATTAAAGTGGTTGTCAACTCGTGACAACTACTTTAACCTACAGGTAAGCATATAGTAAGCCTATAATAAGGCTTACCTGTAGGTGCCCTGCATATCTCCCAAACCTGCACGGTTCAGGAGATATGCAGTGTTGAAGCTGTGCCGACGTCATTTTTGCACATGTGCAGTGAAGAGACAGCCTCCGTGCCATTTCTCCACTGTGATCGTGCCGCTATAAGGACAAAACTATTCAGTGCAAGGGAGCACACAAAGACACGCGGCCATTCACTAAGAATAGAGGAAAGGCGGTTTAACCTTAAAATGCGTAGAGGTTTCTTTACGGTAAGAGCAGTGAGAATGTGAAATTCTCTTCCACAAGCAGTGGTCTCTGCCGGGAGTGTAGATACATTCAAAAAACTACTAGATGCACACCTAAGGGACCACAGCATTGAGGGATATACAATGTAATACTGACATGAAAGCACACACATGGGTTGGACTTGATGGACTCGAGTCTTTTTTCAACCTCACTAACTATGTATGTAACTATGTGACTGGCAGCTCCCGCACACATGGGCGGGAATGACGTCACGCGACTCCAGCCAGTCACAGGGCCAGAGTCGCGACCCCGGAAAAAGAGGGGCTGAAGATGGACGCTGCCTGCACAGGGGATATCGCTGGACATCGCAGGCTTCGTTTCCAGGTGAATGTCACATAACGGGCTACTATGAGATGCATAGTAGCCCATTATGCATCTACTTTACAGTGGAATATAGAGGAAGTAAACGCAATCTAGGTTTACTTCCTCTTTAACACATAATGGCAGACTTACCTGCAAAAGAAGTCCTCCAGCTCTGCTGTGCGATCAATCTGGGGGATGCTAAAATGTTCACCCAGTCTTTGTCTTCAGCTATTTGCATGGCCGGGCCACAATGACATCACTCCATTGTAAACACGCACAGTCACATTGCCATGGCACAGATTGGGGGCCAAAAATGTACACTGAGCTGTGCATGCGTGGCTCAGTGTAAACGATGATTGACAAGCAGAAGGAAGCTGTTATGACATTAGAGACCGGCAGCCCTAATCTATGTGAATAAAGTGTGCAAAATCATACATGTTTTCAGTGTCTCCCCTGTTGCCTTGAAAGTAATTAAACTCCTTGAGGTATATAGTCTATAACAGGGGTCTCCAAACTTTCTAAACAAAGGGCCAGATTGCTGCCCTTCAGACTTTTGGGAGGGGCTGGGCTGTGGCCATTGGGAGCAGAAAAGAAAGGTCCCAACATCAGTCGTTGGTGCCATTGGGAGGAATTGTGTCCCATCATTGGTGTCATTAGAAGGAATTGTGCCCCATCATTGATGTCATTAGGAGGAATTGTGCCCCATCATTGGTGTCATTAGAAGGAATTGTGCCCCATCATTGATGTCATTAGGAGGAATTGTGCCCCATCACTGATGTCATTAGAAGGATTTGTGCCCCATCATTGATGTCATTAGGAGGAATAGTGCCCCATCACTGATGTCATTAGAAGGAATTGTGCCCCATCATTGGTGTCATTAGGAGGAATTGTGCCCCATCATTGGTGTCATTAGGAGGAATAGTGCCCCATCACTGATGTCATAAGAAGGAATTGTGCCCCATCATTGGTGTCATTAGGAGGAATTGTGCCCCATCATTGGTGTCATTAGGAGGAATAGTGCCCCATCATTGGTGTCATTAGGAGAAATAGTGCCCCATCATTGATGTCATTAGGAGGAATAGTGCCCCATCATTGGTGTCATTAGGAGGAATAGTGCCCCATCATTGATGTCATTAGGAGGAATAGTGCCCCATCATTGATGTCATTAGGAGAAATAGTGCCCCATCATTGGTGTCATTAGGAGAAATAGTGCCCCATCATTGGTGTCATTAGGAGGAATTGTGCCCCATCATTGATGTCATTAGGAGGAATAGTGCCCCATCATTGATGTCATTAGGAGGAATAGTGCCCCATCATTGGTGTCATTAGGAGGAATAGTGCCCCATCATTGATGTCATTAGGAGAAATAGTGCCCCATCATTGGTGTCATTAGGAGAAATAGTGCCCCATCATTGGTGTCATTAGGAGGAATAGTGCCCCATCATTGGTGTCATTAGGAGGAATAGTGCCCCATCATTGATGTCATTAGGAGAAATAGTGCCCCATCATTGGTGTCATTAGGAGGAATTGTGCCCCATCATTGATGTCATTAGAAGGAATTGTGCCCCATCATTGATGTCATTAGGAGGAATAGTGCCCCATCATTGGTGTCATTAGGAGGAATTGTGCCCCATCATTGATATCATTAGGAGGAATAGTGCCCCATCTTTGGTGTCATTAGGAGAAATAGTGCTCCATCATTGGTGTCATTAGGAGAAATAGTGCCCCATCATTGGTGTCATTAGGAGAAATAGTGCCCCATCATTGGTGTCATTAGGAGAAATAGTGCCCCTTCACAGGGGTCTGTGTGTGTGTGTGGGGGGGGGGGGGGGATTACGCTCCATTGTTGGTTTCAGTGGATGAAATGGTGCCCCAAGTGCCAGATAAAGTAAGCAAAGGGCCGCAGTTTAGAGATCACTGGCCTATAAAACTATGCAAAATATTATTACTTTTGGCAGATGAAATATTCAAATTATGCATCCATGACATAAAGTATGTTGCATATCAATTCTTAGGGAAAAGACAATCACATCTTCAACCTGTAATCCTATCAGATAATGAGTTGCATAAGTCTCCTGTCTCTGCTACAGGTTTTCTGATGAATATGGTGACCAGTGGTTGATACTGGTTACAGGGTCCGTCCACTGAAAATTGGAGTCATTTACTCACTGCTGGCTTCTAAGATCTCTTGTAGGCTCAAGTAGACAGATATCTCCTCTCCTTGGCTTCTGGGTTTGTTTCCTATCCACTCTCAGGCTAAAACTGGCCATACACCTTTTTTTGTGAAAACATGTTGTACAAAAATTCATATCAGAAAATGTGATGACTTAAAGTAATTGTAAAGGCTGAAAGTTTTTTTTAAAACCTGTCAATCACAGCCAGTCAGCCAATGAGGAGAGAATGTGGTTGGGCCAAAACATGGCTCTATGTGTCTTATGGATGCATAGATCAGGGCTCAGAAACAAGCATGCACAATTGCCCCCATCAGTGGCAGCCGGGGGGGGGGGGCAGCAAACAAACCACCTGACCCCCCAGGGGCAGCAAACAATATACCCGACCCTTGCTGGTGGGTGGTACTCACGTGGTCGGGCTCTTGGTGGCAATGCAGAGCAGAGATATGATGATCGCATCTTCCGGCTCTCCCTGTACACCCTCCCTGGTGCCAGTCACTACAATCGTTTCTCCTCTCAGCCAATTGGCTCAACCTGCTTCCTGATTGGCTGGGAGGAGAAGCAGAGAGACAATAGCAAATATTAATTCATTATTGTCACACAACTGGGTGGGCTCAGGATGCAGTGCTCTGTGCCCCAAGCCCACCATTTTTTGAAGCCAATTAGAGCCTCTGGCTCTAATTACCTACTTGTAAAAAAAATTGGATTAGTGGGCCTCCATGCCCCATATGGAGCGGCCACCACTGGCCCCTATAGCAAGCAGCTTGCTATTGGGGCACTGGTCAAGGGGGAGGAGCCAGGAGTGCCAGTAAGGGACCCGAGAAGAGAAGGATGGGGGCTGCTCTGTGCAAAATCACTTCACAGAGCAGGTAAGAATAACATGTTTATTTTTTTAAAGAAAAACCTTTAATACCACTTTAACACATGTTGTTGGAAAATACTTAAAATGTAATTTGCTTTTAACATATGATTTTCAAATGAATAGAATGTCCTGAGCAAAAAACGGCATTCACTGTTAGAACTTTGTTAAATTTTTATTCAAATTGTCTTTTCACTGGGGTCAAAAATTAACCTCAGTCCGAGCCCACTAATGATTAGAAATTTGAATGAACACTTCGCTACCAAACATTTTCTAACAAAGTTCTACTAGTGTATGGCCAGCTTAAAGTCGAATTCCAGATTTCAAGCTGGCCCAAACAAGCTATTTCTATTACAGAACGATGCGTATGATGGACTATAGTAGCATTAGCTGTGGACTGTAGTAACATTGGCACTGTGTTCTTGAAGTAGTACAGGCAACTTCCCATCTGCTGCTAGAATAAAAGAGTTGGGCTGAGTGCTTCTCCGCCATTTAGGAGAAACCTTGTATTTATATATAATACAATACAAGCCTTCCTATGATTGGATGAGGTAAGGAAGTGGGAGGATGATGTCAAGATTTCCACTTCAGCCAAACAGAGGAATCATTGACAAAAATACAAGTCTTCTCCCAAATGGCTACAAACTATTCAACTGTTTTTATTCCGGAATCAAAAGTCACCAGTACTAGCATGACTCACCCACAAAATTCTCCTGCAAATGGGCATGCTGGGCTCACTTACAGACAACAACAGAATACTGTGAACTCACCAATATCAGCAAATCACAACATAATATCCACAATACCCCAGACTAAACCACCCCAAGAACATCCTCATATTTCACATATGACACCCACTACCCTACACTGTCAAAGTCAGACTGACCCTCTCTCAACAATCCTTTCTCTTATCAATCCCCAAAGCTCCTTAACCAACTAATTCCCATCCCCTTACCCACTCCCACAGACAGAGAGAGAGATGGTAAACCACCCCCTCTGTCCCCTCCCATTCCCTTACTCAACTTCCTCTTGGTTTTTCCCAGACACTCATCCTCATCCCTCTATCAATCCATCCACTACCCCCCCATCCCCCTCCTCGTTCTCCCTCCTTTTCATTCTCCTAGTATCCCACCCCATCCCTAAACTTTAACTAGACCCCCAATAGACTGAAACTTCATCCCTTACTAGGACATATATCCAATGTCAAGGATACGTCCTACCCTTAGCATACCACTTTCGCTGGAAGAAACTATATTCCTAATCAAACCTACACCCAATGATCTAATATATTCACCCATAATATAGCCCCTAACAACGCAGATAATAACCTCTGACCTGAACACTAATCGACAGATGCCTGCCTGATTATGGACGGAATCAACACTCAGGATGACTATATGAACCTATTTGGAACCCTTAGACATGTTTCCCTTAGGCCTTAACATTTATTTGTTATATTCGGAATTTAATATAGCTGAATAGGAAGTTGACAGATTACTCATTGTTCATTTTGATATATAGATACTGTGGGAGATTAGCTCGTGGGAATCGCTTTTCAGAAGAAAAGTACTCAGGAGGCAGGCAGGCCAATTTCTTTAAAAACTGGTGGGTTGCCAGGTTTATTATAAAAGGTTTGCAGGATTAAACAGATTAAAACAGAAAAACATAACCTCGGCGTCTGGTGTTTAAACTAAACAAACAGATTCATCTCTATACAGTGTGGGGCTGTCCCTGACACCCACAAAACATAAGCACAGTGCAAACCTTATTTAGTACAATATAGCACACAGAGTTCTCTCAGTTTTCCTCCTACTGATATCCAGGATCAAGCTTCAGTGAAATCTCTTCCTGATCATTAAATGCAGGTGGAGAGGGCTTTGGGTGGAGCAGAAAGTGTGGGCCGGAACCAGCTCTGCCACGGTGGCTGGAAAAACCCGGGTCAGACTCTCTCTAGTGGCCTCCAAGTGATCGCATGCAAGGTGACAAATATTGCCCGTCCATTATGGCGCCTAGCATAACATCACATATTTCCCCCCCCCCTGGGGCGGAGCAACTGTCCTGACCATACATGGGCCCGGCAAAGACCATCAGTAGTATTCTGGAGCCTTCTGGCCCGGTGTTCCATTGAGAACTTAAAAGGCTGTAGGGCCAGCAGGAACCACTTAGTCACCCGTCTATTTTCTCCCAGATGTTAAACATTCACTTAAGGGGGGCATGTTCAATGACTAGCCTGAATGACCTTCTCAGCAGGTAGTATTTTAGGGCCTCTAAGGCCCACTTGATAGCCTATTAAGCTTCCTGCTTAAGTAGACGACCGGGTGTTCCTCATCGCCTTTGAGTTGGGACAGAACAGCACCTGAACCACAAAGTCCTTTGTCAAGTCCAGGGCCATGAGTACTGGCTGTACACAAAGGGCTTGTTTCAACTTCTGGAAGGCCTTCTCGGCCTCTGAATTCCACATAGCCATTCCTGATGTTCTACCCTTTGTC
This sequence comes from Glandirana rugosa, assembly GCA_018402905.1. Classification (NCBI taxonomy): domain Eukaryota; kingdom Metazoa; phylum Chordata; class Amphibia; order Anura; family Ranidae; genus Glandirana; species Glandirana rugosa. Next base: position 173,819 of record BLSH010538994.1, read on the forward strand.
AGATCGGTCAGAGGGACGGCAATGGTGGCAAAGTTGGGGATAAAGCATTGGTAATACATCGTAATCCCCAGGAAGGCACAAACCTGCTTTTTGTTCACCGGTTGGGGCCACTTTTGAATGGCCTTGATCCTATTGGTCTGGGGACTGATAACCCCGACCAATAACATACCCAAGGTATTTGGCCTCCTCCAGACCTATTGCACACTTTTTCAGGTTGGCTGTTAAACCTGTTAGCCTCAGCGAATCTACCACTGCCTGCACCCAGGGGAGATATGATTCTCAATCTAGGCTGTGGATGACCATATCATCCAGAAAGGCCACTGCATAGGGCCAATGTGGCCTCAAAGTTTGGTCCATCATCCTCTGGAAGGAGGTAGGGGCCCCATGCAGACCAAACAGCATTTGTTTGTATTGAAAGGACCCCTCTGGGATAGAGAAGGCCATTTTTTCTTTCGCTGACTCCGTAGGGGGGATCTGCCTGTAGCCCTTAGTTAGGTCTAGGGTTGTTATGTACCAGGCACCTCCCAACCTAACCACAAGTTTGTCAAGCCGCGGCATCGGGTATGTGTCAAACTTAAACACTTCATTCAGCTTCCAAAAAACGTTACAGAACCGGATAGTGCCATTGGGCTTTGGGACCAGTACTATAAGGCTCGACCAGGCTCTCTGGGACTCCTCTATCAAGCCCTAACTCCAACATGTTTTTTATTTCCTTCGCCACCGCCTTCCATCTAGCCTCAGGTATCCGGTAGAGTTTTACATTTACGGGGACCCCTGGTACCGTAATTATGTCATGTTGTATTAGGGTGGCCCGTCTGGGTAGGGGAGAGAAAAAGTCTCTATTTTTACTTATAAATTCCTTTACATCATTTTGTTGTGTCAGTGACAAGAACTCAGTTGTGGGAACATCTGGGGTCAGGGGTAGCCTGTCATTTTGGGGAGTGGGCACTGCCAACAAAGTCTCCCTGTCTTTCCATGGTTTTAGAAGTTTAACATGGTAAATCTGCTCCGGTTTCCTTTTCCCAGGCTGGTAAACTTTGTAGTTCACTTCCCCTACTCTTTCCCTAATCTAAAAGGGACCCTGCCACTATGCCAGGAACTTACTTTTGACCATGGGGACTAGCACCAGCACTCTGTCCCTGGGGTGGAACGTTCAGGTTTTGGCACCCCGATTGTAAACCCTTCTCTGGACCTCCTGGGCTTGCTCCATATGCTCTCAGACAAGGGGCAGGACAGCTGAGATTCAATCCTGCATCGGGGAGACATGCTCTATGATGCTTCTATATGAGGTGGCCTCTCCCTCCCATGTCTCCTTTGTGACATCTAGCAGCCCCCTGGGATGTCTGCCATACAAGAGTTCAAAGGGGGAATATCCCGGAGACCCCTGCAGAGCTTCTCGTATGGTAAACATGAGGTACGGCAGCAAAAAATTCCAATTTCACCCATCTTTATCCACCACCTTTTTTAGCATACTCTTGAGGGTCTTGTTAAACTTTTCCAAAAGACTGTCAGTTTGGGGTGGTAAACAGAGGTACGGAGATGGGAGATTTTGTACAACTTGCACAATTCTCTAGTCACTCTGGACATGAATGAGGTACCCTGATCCGTCAAGATCTCTTGGACACCTGGACCAACTCCTTGGCAATAGACTTGTTCCGCAAGGGTGTTGCTTCTGGATAACGGGTCGCATAGTCCAGGATCACCAGTATGTGCTTATGTCCCCGGCAGATTTTACTACTGGTTCCACGAGATCCATGCCAGTTCGTTCAAATGGCACTTCAGTTATGGGAAGTGGGACAAGGGGGCTGTCCTCGACACCCACAAAACATAAGCACATTGCAAACCTTATTCTTAGAGTCCAATATAGCACACAGAGTTCTCTCAGTTTTCCTCCTACTGAGATCCAGAGTCAAACTCCAGTGAGCTCTCTTCCTGATTATTAAATGCATCTGGAGAGGGCTTTGGGTGGAGCAGAAAGTCCGGGCCAGAACCAGCTCTGCCATGGTGGCTGGAAAAACCCGGGTCGGACTCTCTCTATTCGCCTCCAAGTGATCGCATGCGAGGCAGCAAATATTGCCCATCCATTATGGCGCCTCACATAAAGTCACAACACTTTGTTAGTTATCCAGTAGGATTTAATGTCTAAGTAACATATCTTATACCGTTGACACTATGTTCTTTGATTATCTAATACAACTCACTGTACTGGTTTTCCTGTAGAGAACATGCAGCGGTCGCATCTCTTAGTAATGGAAATAGTTTGTTTGGACCAGCTTGACCCACATTAGCTATTTAAAGTAAATTTAACTATTTAAAGTAAATAAACAACCTGCAACTTTATTTTAACTCTTCCTACTAATCCTCAATCTGGAGCATTATCTATTGATAGACAAAAAAGCTGAAGGCTTTTGTAATGCCCATTAATTAAATTAAGAAAAAAGTTTCCTTAGCATTGAATAAGTTGGTAAACTTTCTTTGTTGTCACGTACGATATACTTCTACTGACTCAAGGGTCTGTTATTCCCTGTTCAGTCATGCTCCTTTGTATACTTTGGAATAACTATTTCCATAATAATAATAAAAAATATTGAAACAAAAAAAGTTTCCAGTCCATCTATACTTGATATTTTTGGAAACTAAGAAGATTTTTGTCAGATTAAGCAGTCAAGGGCAAATTCACAGGGGGGTATGACTTGACTTGGGGTGCTCCTGGCAGGGTTCTAGACATGGCAAGAAAACCGACCTAGGCTAAGCCAAGTAAAATACTTTTTTTTTTTTTTTTTTTTGCTTTATTGAGTTGATGTCAATTATTTAAATTTTTTCTTTGTTTTTTTTTTTGTTTTTTTTTTATCTCTAAAACACTTCTTTCTATATAGTCATCAGTGAATCCATTACCACTGAGAAGGAAAGTTTCCTGCAAAGCATAAAAACAAACAACTTCAACTCTGAGACATATTTGCCTGCATGCAATCAGTCCTCCCTCTACGGGCTGAGGAGAGCTCTAGAGATTTCCCCCGCTGAGTCCATCATCGCCGTGCTCACTTCTGGCTCCATGGTGGATTACAATGACGCTCAGCTCCTGTCTGATGTTTATACATTGCTGGAGGAAAAGAAGTCCCAAGTAAGAGTCTTCCATGCAAAGTCATACATCGTCTACGTATCTTCAACACATAGTCAATCAAATTATTTCTTTTTGCAGATTTACTTCATGCTATACCCTGGATATTGTACCATGAGTGCCTCACAGGAATCAGTATTCAATAACATTTCCTTAATTACTTTTGGAGAACTCATCAGAGTGAATGATTATAATTATTATGAGGTAAGAAGTGTGTGTTTGCAGCTCCTCTGTAATGTATATACTCATCTGTCCCTGATTCAAAAAAATCTTGGCTTCTTCTTAAAATCTCTGCTGGGCCTCGGCATAGCTTTGTTTGCAATCAAAGTTGTTATTCTATTAAATGTCACTGTATTTTTTTTTTAATGAATGTGTATGTTAGAAGAGGGCTGACTCAGCACCACATCCATAACTGCCAAACACCCAAAAAGAAAAAGGATGGTGAGGACTTTAAATTAGTACCAGAGAGGCGACGAGTTGAATAAAATGTAGTTCTTTATTTATTTCAGATAAAAGCTATAGAAAATGACATGATTGTATCAAAAATCAATGTATACAGATTATTGAGTTCATAACCAAATTGAAAAGGCAGCTCTAGGGCCTATACGAATTCATGCAGATACCCCTACGTGTTTCGACTGTGAAGTCTTCATCTGGGGGTCTTTTGTAAGGCAGGAACTAGAGCAACTGTACAAAATACAAACAATCATAAATATATCATATAATTCAGAATTTTTTGAATATGACAATAAATGCACAAAATCAAGCATAATAGCAATATATGAGCATATGTGCATAGACACTTACTCTGTATGATTAAAAACACAGTGCATGTATGCACAGCCCACCAGGGTAGCCCAACATCTCAAAGGAGCAGAGAAGCATTCAGGAGACATAATTGATAAAGGCTCATAAGAAAGAAGAAATATATCTATATTTATATAGGGGCGTAATGATAGGGGTTGCAGGGGTTGCAATTGCAACCGGGCCCCATAGTCCAGGGGGTCCGTGTGCCTCCCTTGTACACCTGAATAGGAGGGATGGTACGGGTTGCATTTAGAGGAATCAATCTCCTCCATTTTCCTCTATCCAGTTTACTTGTCTTCTGCTGTTCCCAGGGTCCCTGTGTGCTTCCCTGGTCCCCCCCACAAAGCTGTTGTCTTCCCCCTCCTCTCTCCTGCCAGCTGCAGTAGAAGATATGTAATGATGGAGAGATGGGAACGGGTCGGTAAATTTGTCATTTACCGGCTCCTTTCTTTTCTTAATGAACAGAGTCAGTGATTGGCACCAATTGGTTCATTCATACTGCGGGACCGTAATAAAGGGGCCGCGATGGGAGTAAAGGGCCGCTGGATCAGTGGGAAGAGGGAAGGGCCTTGGCCAGGGGTCAGGGGGCCCTTCATAATTTCTTGCACCGGGGCCCTGAAGGTTCTGGTTATGCCTCTGCCCTTATAAATGCAAACTTTTTATCGGTACATTGCCCCAGCACTCTCTTCCAATGGCTGGTAGTAACTAATTAGAGGTGGTGGTGGATCTCAGATTTGCCCAGCACAGTAGCCCTCTAGTTATCACTGCCAGACTGAACAGAATAGAAAGTGAAAAACTAATATCATATTCAGGCTGCATGTATTCTTTTGTAGCTTTTAGTTTAACCCATACTGATAGTTTAATTACATCATACTATGGAATTTGGCTGTTTATTAATTTTCTGTTGTTAACGCATATACTTTGAGTGTATTTCACTGCATTTACGCATTTTACCCACAACACATCCTGATAATGTTGGCAGCATCTGGTGGCCATACGCTGGTGCCATTGGTGTGTCCAGCTATTAAAGCAGTGAGATTGGGCTGAGATGATGATAGCTGTGTGTCTATGTGTATGGGGGACGTGGTGGGATGTAGAGGGTTTCTGACCATTTTTATCTGCTAATACGTTTTCTCTGTTTTAAACATTTATAGAATAAGTGTGTTCTTTTTTCTCTGTAGTTGGTAAACTCATTGGAACTACTTTTGTCTAAACCTCTGAATTCATCTCTACGAATCCTGAACCTAAAATTAAACATCACTGGCCAATACACCGGAGTGTTCAATGTCTCAACATCCTTATCATATTTCTTGATCACAAGAGATGACAAATTCACTATTAATTTCACTGATCCAAACGGTAAGAGAATTATTTTGAATAACAATGAGATTATCTAATTCAGGGGTGTCAAACACAATTCCATTGTTGGCTGCGTCAGCATTATTGTTGTGCTCGAAGGGCCGGTTATACAATTAGACTATGTTATGCAGGCCTTTTTTTCTCAGAGAATAGGTGTAGGAACTCAACCGTGCCCCCCCCCCCACCAAACCACATGGAACGATAGGTGTGGCTGAATTGCAGTGGGAGAATTCTAGAGGGGCAACAAATACCAGGAGTGCATTGTGCATACAGAGTGCAGAGTTCAGGGATGTGCTATGGGCAGAGTTCAGGGGTTTGCCACATGGAGAGTTCAGGGCTGCGCTATGTGCAGAGTTCAGGGCTGCGCTATGTGCAGAGTTCAGGGCTGCGCTATGTGCAGAGTTCAGGGCTGCGCTATGTGCAGAGTTCAGGGCTGCGCTATGTGCAGAGTTCAGGGCTGCGCTATGTGCAGAGTTCAGG
>BLSH010538994.1:180329-207471 GCA_018402905.1 Glandirana rugosa
CATCGTGTGTGGGATTTGAGAGGTACATCGTTTGGGGACTTGAAAAGTACACCGTTCGGGGACTTGAGAAGTACATCGTATGGGGACTCGAGACGTGTATCGTGTGGGGACTCGAGAGGTTGCCCTATGTGCAGAGTTCAGGGGTGCGCTATGTGCAGAGTTCAGGGGTGCGCTATGTGCAGAGCTCAGGGGTGTGCTATGTGCAGAGCTCAGGGGTATGCTACATGAAGAGTTCAGGGGCTTGCCACATGAAAAGTTCAGGGGTTTGCTACATGGAGAGTTTAGGGTGTGTGCTACATACAGAGTTCAGGGGTGCCTTACATGCAGAGTTCAAGGGCGCGCTATGTGCAGAGTTCAGGGGTGCACTACGTGCAGAGTTCAGGGGTTTACTACATACAGAGTTCAGGGGGCCCTACATGCAGAGTTCAGGGGTGCGCTACATGCAGAGTTCAGGGGTGCGCTACGTGCAGAGTTCAGGGGTGCACTACGTGCAGAGTTCAGGGGTGCACTACGTGCAGAGTTCAGGGGTGCACTACGTGCAGAGTTCAGGGGTGCCCTACGTGCAGAGTTCAGGGGTTTGCTACATGCAGAGTTCAGGGGTTTGCTGCATGCAGAGTTCAGGGGTTTGCTGCATGCAGAGTTCAGGGGTTTGCTGCATGGAAAGTTCAGGGGTTTGCTACGTGCAGAGTTCAGGGGTGAGCTATGTGCAGAGTTCAGGGGTGTGCTACATACAGAATTCAGAGTTCAGGGGTACCCTACATGCCGGGTTCAGGGGTGAGATATGTGTAGAGTTCAGGGGTGCGCTATGTGCAGAGTTGAGGGGCGCACTATGTACAGAGTGCATGGTTTTGTGGTTTGCTATGCATATTGTGCAGGAATCAGCTCTCTTTCACAGGCTGTTCACATCTCACTCTCACCCCTCCCCCTGGGTGAGAGGGCCACATGAAATGGCCCAGAGGGCCAGATTTGGCCTCCGGGCCTTGTGTTTGACACATGATCTAATTGAAGCCATATAGTGATCCTCTTCCCATCACTGTAACCAACAAAATGTGCCTTCTCCTATTTTAAGGTTTTATTCATCCAGATCATGGTAGAGATAATAGTAGTTAATCACACTCAATTGGGCCTGTTATGTTGTCATGGTTAGGGGTCAGGTTCGGAGACCAGTAGCTATATCAGTAGAGAGGCTCACTGACCAGTAGGATAAGTACACAAGCCGGTCACACTGGCAGATGACAAGGGGTCACCCGAAGTGAAGAATCTAAGCACTAACCTGTATTCACCAGAGCTCCTGATGGTGGAGATAGGTTTTGCTGCATGTTAGTACCAGGTCATGGTCTTTAGGATTGCCACGCCAGGAGGTGAGCAAGCCGGGGTCCAGTAGCAGATATAGCAGGTAGGAAACAAACAAAAACATAGTCAATAAACAAGCCAAAGGTCGGTAACATGTGATTACAGGTCTGGATCATGCAGAGGCATAGTTGAGGAACAAGCCAAAGGTTGGTAATGAGTGGTAGTGGAGATATGGAGTGGTATATGGCTGTAGCTCTTCTCACTGTGCCACCTGGGATATTGGACGGCTTCCTGTCTGATCTCTAAGGACAATCTTGCCTTGTTTGTTGTTTCTGGTGAACTTTTTGTTCCTCTCATGAACATCCTATGTAAGCCATGTCTCCACACTTCCTGAGCAGGAGTGGAGCAGGAGTGACAAGAGTGAGATATTTGTTGGGGAGAGCACACTAATTGGGCAAACAGGAAGTGCAGAGACATGGCTTACATAAGAAGTTCATGGGGGGAGGAAAGAGTTCAGGGTTCACTAAAAACAACAGTCAAGGCAAGATGAGAAAAGCCACAGCCTGACACCATAGAGGTTGAAGGTTCAGTTCCAGACCCTGGCATCTGTAATATTGAAGACATTTTAAAGTTCATCCAAATTGATGTTGATTAGCCAAGGGCATGACATATGTAAAACATATTGTTCTAATTGCATAATCCCATCCCATCCCTAGGTCCTAAGTAACCTAGGGCAGGTGCTAATCCTTACATGGCTGAATTGTTATCAAATGAACAGAGTAAAGATGGTAAAACAGCAGTATGTTTGGATGGCAGATGGTGAACAAGGCCCCAACCCATTTATGGATGGCTGCTCTAGTTTAGATGCCTGCTTTCACACCAAACAAATATCATACAAAGCAGAATTTTATGTAGAAATCAGACCTTAGCTCAATGTAACAAGATGGTTAGTACCCAGTACTCTCCCTTGCCTGTACTATAGCAGCAAGAACAGTTGAGTACTGTCTGTGATACTTTTTTTTATATTTGCATGAACATCCAAATCTTCAGGACAAGCTTTTCCGGTGTGCCCCCTTTCTTTAAGGTCCAAGCAGGACTCATGAAAGGGGGCACACCCTTTAAGCTTCTCCTAAAAATTTGGATGTTACAGCAAATGTAAAAAAAAAAGTATCATATGCCAGTGCCGGCTATTTTTTTTTTGGGGGGGCGGCAAACAACCACCACCCCCTGCAGCACTTACCCAGCACAACCCCCCCCCCCCCCCGTGGCACTTACACAGAACAACCATCCCCCCACGGCACTTACCCAGCACAACCATCCCCCCACGGCACTTACCCAGCAGAACCACCCCCCCGCGGCACTTAACCAGCACAACCACCCCCCCGCGGCACTTAACCAGCACAACCCTAAACCCCCGGCTGCATTTGACCCCCAACCCCCACGCCTGCTCGCTCGTCGTCTGCCTGGCACTTACCCCATCTTGGTGGTAAGTCAGGCAGCGGGTGACAGTGGCAAGCTGTGGGAGGAGCGGCGGCTCTATGTCCTCCGTGCTTCCAGCGCGTGTCTCTTTTGTCCTCCTGCTAGGCATCCAATAGGATCACCTTTCGGATGCCTAGCAGGAGGACAGAAGAAACGCCAATCAGCCAATCAGGTGACGGGTCTCAGACCTGCTTCCTGAATGGCCGGGAGGAGGATTAGTGTGGTGATAATGAATATTCATTCCTTATCATCACACAACAGGGTGGGCTTCAGGTGCAATGCTCTGCGCCAGGAGCCCACCCTTTTTTGAAGCCTATTAGAGCCTCTGGTTCTAATCAGGTGCTTCAAAATATACCACCTTCCCATTGGAATCCATGGTCCAGCGTCCTATATGTAGATCAGGGGGGTTGGACTCATGTATGGGGGGGTGGCACCCGAGTGCCCCTAATGCACAGGCCGCCACTGTCACTCAATTAACTACAACAACCTCAAGTACTATAGCAAAGAACCCTTGATTACTCCTTACTATATGCACAAAATAGGAACTATTGTATTGCTCAATAATTTAAGTAGGAAACTTTTCTGCAGACATTAAACACCATCTAGTCCTCTTTTCCAGTAAGAATAAGTCAGATAATATACAATACATTTCATATCTAATCTTGCATTTTGTAAATATTAAAATTGTGATGCCCCATTAAGCTTATACGACTATTCTACTGGAAGCCATGACTGTAAGATCTCTGAGGAAGGACTTCCTCATAGCTGATGGTTGTCATTCTTGGAGTTGTGTCTGAGATTGCTCAGCTAAATATACAGTATATATGGACGGTATAAATCCCACTGTCAGGTACATCTCTATTGATTGGTAAGCTTATATTTTCAGATCTACATTGTTTTTTTTTTGTATGTTGCATGTACAGTATATAAACTATTATTTATACTCTCTCCTTAGAAAGCACAATTACAATGGAGGAAAATCCCAATATTATCTATTATTATTCCAACGTTACCAATCTTGCCTTTATAAGCTCCAGTTTGGTAAGAAGTCCGGCTGAGGGATCCTGGACTCTAAATGCTTGGGGGAACGGATCACTTACTGTTCAGATATTGGGATTTACCGGTAAGTTTTATATCATTTCATATATTGTAACAATACTTCACTTGTCAACCGGACAAGTGTCAGAGAGAAGAAATGAGCAATTGAAGCCTGTCAGATCAAAACGTAAAGCAAATATTACAGCTTATTCCTCTATCCCTAGACTTAAACCCCTTTCACACTGAGGCGCTTTAAAGGTGCTATTTAGCTAAAAAGAGCACCTGTAAAGCACCTCAAAAATCCCTCCCCATCCACCCCAATGTGAAAGCCGGAGTGCAGGAGTTACAAAAAGTTCTGCAAGCAGCATCTTTGGAGCGGTACAGAGAGCGGTGATATATGAAAACAATGGGGCAGCGCTTGCAAATTTTTTTTTCTGGGTCTCTAGGACAGAAAGTGGCATTTATAAAAGGGGGCTGTTAACCCTTCTCTACCCAAATCTATTTTTAAAAAAATGGAGGCGCATGCGTGGCTCTCGGCGATGGTGGACGCACAGTAGGAGAGCTAGTCACTGATCCCGCTCTCAACAGCCCCTGTAAAGCTACGATTGTAGCAGAACTGATCCAGGGGTAAGTGGATTGCTTACCTATACCCCAGAGCACCTGATGGTGAAGATAGGGGATCAAAAACCCCCCTCCGATCACGGTCAGAGCCACGGCCTGGTCCGGGAGCGCTTCCTTACTAGGCCCGAATCCCCGGCCTTGAGTACACCACCCAGCCCGGCCGAGCAGGAGCGCAGCGCGGAGCTGGAGGATGAAAGTCGCCGGTCCCCCCCTGTCTTAACGTCTTGCTGTGTTAACCCCTGAGGTACTGGATGACAAATTATAAGCATTATTGCACAATATCACCCACAACATAGCTCAAGAAATTAATAAGTTATCACAAGATCTGAGGGGAGAGCTGGACCAAATAGGGGAACACACAGATGCATTAGAAAACAAGTTTGACGAAATGACTGACTATCTCCAGGCTTTGGAGGAGGAAAAAGCAGCACTTAAACATACAGTCTTCCAGCTTCAATTACATCAAGAGGATCTGGAGAACAGGGATAGACACCAGAATTTACGGGTCAGAGGAGTCACAGAAAACATAAGTGACAAGAACATTAGATCATATCTCCTGGGCCTATTTAATACTGTAGTGCCTGATAAAGCAGACATTGATTGACGCCTGGACAGAGCACACAGGTCTCTTGCCCCCAAGCCCCCGGCCGGGGCAAGGCCGAGAGATATCGTGGTGAGATTTCACTACTATGAAAGCAAGGAAGCCCTCACCCAAGCTATTCGCAACCGCTCCCAGATTGATTATAAAGGAGAGAGAATCCAGATATACAGCGACCTCTCCCCCATGACACTTGCAAAAAGACTCTCTCTGAGACCGGTAACTATGCATTTGCAATCACACAAAGTCCCTTATTACTGGGGATTCCCTTTTCGCCTCAGCGGCATGAAGGAGGGGGTTCAATATGTTATGCGAGATATCAAGGAAGGTGATGCTTTCATTAAAACCTTGGGTGTGCCACCAATGCCAGTCGAGGAGAACCAACCCATGCCTACCACCCCACGAGACCACTATCCAGGATCTGGACCCCGGTGAGGGTGCCGGGGAAGAAGAACCTACTCTTCCACTCCTCAGCACTCCCAAAATAACAGACCACCAACCTGAAGGGGCTTGGGACAACTTGAGGTGTTTTGTTTTTTCCTACGTCTGCTACTGACCCCGGTAGGGGTGCTAAGCTCTCCACTCATCTCTCATTGTTGGCTCTTGGCCCGAGTTTAAAGTTTTTTTTGAGTTCTCTACACAAATCTTTCAGATTACACAGATTTTATTCCCTCCATAAGAGTGATCTTTTGAGAGGGCTGTTAAGCCCTTTGGCATTTAAAGAAATTATTTCAAGAGGCATCAAGGCAGCTGAGGGATGTTTAAGTAGCTAGAGATGCACCTGCGGATATCAGGGAGGCCGCACCTACCACAATGTGAATTTGAGTATATTGTCCAACATGTACAGATAAATGCATTTTCAATGTACAGTGATAGCAGCATGTGCCATCCATGGTTTGGGGTCATAGAATGAGGTGAGGGGAGGAGAAGAGAAAAAAGAAGAGGTAGTGACAGAAGAACAGACCAAATAATGTGCATAGCACAGTTTTACTCTGGGGAGGAAAAAAAAAACAATGTTAAACCGAACAGTCCTATAAAAGGAACCAGTAAATTAACAGACAACTGGTACTGATAATTCAGCATGGGGGGGAACAAGTGCTGCTGTATATTTATAAGGCTGCAAGTGATTAATAAAAAACCCAGGGGGGTGCAGTTTCAGGTATTGTTCACAAAGTGCCATGGCTCAGTTAGGCGGGTTAAGGGTGTGTCGGAGGTGAAATTCCTCGGTGAGTGAGCTAGGCCCCAGTTTTGAAGTTGTTTTAATCCTTGTTTTACATGTAGTATAGTGACTGATTTACCCTGGAACGTGACAGACACCATGATGGGGAAGCCCCATCGGTATGGGATATTGTGTTCTCTCAGAACAGTGGTGAAGGGGGAAAATTCCTTCCTTTTTTGTGCTGTGGCTGCAGAGGAATCTGCATAAATCTTTAAATTGTTGTATGCATCTGGGAAGGTAGGAGTGTGTCTGGTAGCTTGTAAGAGATGCTCTTTAGCTTGGTAGAAAGTGAGGTGGGTAAGGACATCTCTTGGTTTGTCCTCTGGGACATGTGCTAGTTTAGCGACCCAGTGTGCTCTGTCCATAGAGAGGTCCAGCTTTGTAAGAGTTGAATCTAAGACAAAGAAAAATTGCTGAAGGCATGAAGTAAGGTTTTCTGAGGCGATGTTTTCTGGAATGCCTCTGATTTTAAGATTGTTGCTGTGGGAACGGTCCTCTATATCGATCACTTTAGCACACATGGGTTGTATCTCTTCTGTCTGGGCTTGATGTGCGTCAACCAATTAATTATAGGCTCCAACGTAATTGTGGATTTGTTTCTCCATAATGTCAGTGTGGTCGCCTAGGTTGTCAAATTGAGATTGCACGTGGGATGTTGATTTATAGAGATCATTCCTGATGTCTTTTTGCAGTGAAAGCAACATTTGTTTTAGTGTATTCTCAGAGACTGGGTTGTCAGTAGTGGGTAGATCAGCCAGAGAGGCAGCATGTTACTCATCTGAGTCTGCCTCATGGTCAGCAGTAGCAGAGTGCTTGTAGGTGAGGTGTGTTTTACTCACCGGTGCCGGCTGGGAAGGTGAGGAAAACGGTGATGAAGCTGCTCTTTTCTGGGAATCTGTAGAACATTTCCCTGGTGGTGTAGTGCAGTCCATAAGCGCATCTGAGGAGCGGGTAGGAGACTGTGAGGAGGCTCTGTGTATGGCTGTGTTCCCCATTATGTTTCTTGAGCGGGCACCATCTTGGAAGTCTCTGTGTTGTGAGCCGCCGAAGAAATCTCTCAATTTCAGGAGGCTGTTTTTTCTTCCTGGACATGTCTGTGGTGAGCCCCCAATCCTGGCTGAGGAAATAGCGGTGTTAGGGTGGCGGGTGTCAGCTATATTAAGCAGTTGTTCTCGCGTGGCTGCAGGAGGAAGAGGTTATGCGACCATCTCATATTGCGGCCAGGCTCCACTCTCCTTGCTGCTTTTTTATCTTTTTCGCTCTCCCAAGAGTTTTTCCAGCAGCTGTGACCCAAAATGTGGAAGTCATATCCTTCCCTTTATGTCACCGTTGCACTTCAGCAGGTGCCTGATTTCCTGTTGTTGTTAAACAATCTTTTTACCAAGTGTTTCAGCTGGTTTCAGGATCTCAGTGCTGTAAGGATTAATTCCAACCGCTGCTCCAGGAGCATTAGGCAGCCAATAGGCAATGTGCAAAAGCTATAATGTGTAATTAATAACCCCAAAGTTATATATCAGATTCAAACATTTGTTATATGTATGATGTGATTTAAAATAAATGGTTGTAGTAGAACAAAAACTAATTTTCATACTCTTATATCTTTTGCAGGGTTCAACATATCAGGTAAGGCTGACTGATGAAGATATTGTGATCCACTTAGATGTGTTTAAACAGTGTCAGAGTTAGTGTGAAAAACATAGAGTATATGCAGTATATATATTATATATTTTTATATATACTATAAATAGGTACAATAGGAAATGGGCATCTAGAAATTGGGGGGCTTAAGCAATAAATCATACACATGGTTGTACAGTTAACCCCATTCTGTCTCTTTTGACATCTCTCACTTTCCCAGTTTTGGTCCTACTACTGTAGTCAATATACCTTTCTGACATATAGAGGTGAACTTTAATGGAATGCATCTATAGTCCCAGACCTCCATAACAACCCCAAGCACACTGGGGGGTCAGAGGTTGGCATAGTGAGTATTACAGAGAGAGTGGGCAGACCACTGTACAAGGAGAATGCTGCACACCTTGGAACTGCTCATGGTGCAGGATGGATGAAAGGCAGCCACAGCCCTGGCTCCTCCTGATAAGCCACACCCACAAGACCCCAAATTAACGGTTATGAGGTTTGGAAATGTAACACGAACAATTAACACTTGTCACCAAGGTGATTGAATTTAGGTGATTTAATTTGCCAAATGGATACATTAATGCTGTGGTATCACTTGGAAAAGCACTGAAGCATTGTGAACATTCATTATAAAGCAAGAAAATGAGCATAAAATGTCTTCAGCTCCTTCTCTTCTCCTCAGATGCATTTTGACTAGAGTTGAGCGAACCCGTGGATGTTCGGGTTCGGTGGGTTCGGCCGAACTTCGGAAAAAAGTCCGGGTTCGGTACCGAACTTGACCCGAACTTTACCCCAAACCCCATTGAATTCAATGGGGAATCAAACTTTTCGGCACAAAAATGACTGTAAAAGAGTCCTGAAAAGTGCTAGAGGGCTGCAAAATGATTTTAGAACAATAATCTGTCCCTTACAGCTACAGCAGGAACCTCTTCCTATAGAACTAGGAGATGATTTTAGAACAATAATCAGTCCCTCTAAGCAGTAGACTCTACCTAGTCCAGAATCAGATTGTTCTGTAATGCAGGGTGAGATCTGCAATCTGTCCCTAAAAGCAGCAGTAGTAGTAATCTCTACCTATCTATCTATCTGCAATCTGTCCCTCACAGCACCGGCAGCATCCTCTCCCTACACTAGCCTGAGAGCATGTGACATGCAGCACTGTGACTCCAGCCTCATATAGAGGCTGGGTCACATGATGCACCGGCCAATCACAGCCATGCCATTAGTAGGCATGGCTGTGTTGGCTTCTAGGGAAAACTAGTGAAACGCTTGTTGATTGGCTGCCCTGCAGCTATTCAACAGACGGGATCAAATACCCGAATCCAGAACTCGAACCCAAACTTTTTTTCAAATGTCCAGGTTCAGGTCCGGGTCACAGACACCCCAAAATTCGGTACAAACCCGAACTTTACAGTTCGGGTTCGCTCAACTCTAATTTGGACCTATTCGGGGGCTTAATCATAGAAGCAATAAATTCACTTCAATAAAAGGAGTTATTGAATCTTTAGTTTCAGCTCTGGACCCACATTCCATAATAACTAGATAAGATATAGAAGGACATTTATTCAGGACTTTACTGGTGCTCTATCCAGTGAGCATATACAGGTGCATCTCATAAAATTAGAATGACATCAGAAAGGTAATTTATTTTAGTAATTAAATTGAAAAAGTGAAACTCATATATTTTGTATAGATGCGTTACACACAGTGATATATTTCAAGAATGTATTTTTTTATTTCTTTACCACTTCAATACTGGGCACTTAAACCCCCTTCCTTCCCGGACCAATTTTCAGCTTTCAGCGATGTTGCAGTTTGAATGACAATTGCGCGGTCATGCGACACTGTACCCATATGAAATTTTTATCATTTTTTTTCACACAAATAGAGCTTTCTTTTGGTGGTATTTAATCACCCCTGGGTTTTTTATTTTTTGCGCTATAAATTAAAAAAAGACTGAAAAAAAAAACAATGCATTTTTCTGCATTTCTGTTATAAAATTTTGCAAATAAGTAATTTCTCTTCATAAATTTTGACCAAAAATGATACTGCTACATTTCTTTGGTAAAAATAACCCAAATCGGAGTTTATTTGGTGTTGGCGGACAGACAGATGTGACGGGGACTGTGACAGATGTGACGGGGACAGACAGATGTTTTGTGTATGGTGACAGATGTGATGGGGACATACAGATGTTTTGTGTATGGTGACAGATGTGATGGGGGACAGACAGATGTTTTGTGTATGGTGACAGATGTGACGGGGACTGTGACAGATGTGATGGGGGACATACAGATGTTTTGTGTATGGTGACAGATGTGATGGGGGACAGACAGATGTTTTGTGTATGGTGACAGATGTGACGGGGACAGACAGATGTTTGGGGACTGTGACAGATGTTGTGTATGGTGACAGATGTGATGGGGGACATACAGATGTTTTGGGGGCTGCTTTATGGGGACACTTATATGTATGGGGACAGGGGTATCAGTGTGCTTGGTGCACTGTGTGGGGGGCGATCTGTGACAACTTTCTGCATGAAATCCTCATCAAGCAGAAAGCTGTCACAGAGCTGCAGCTCCCCCCCCCCGCACTGAGCTCTCACTGAGCTCGGCGGGGGGAGAACTGTCACAGAGACGTTCGTCTCTGTTTACAATGTGACGGCTGTGATTGGACACAGCCGTCACATGATCGGGAGGGCCAGTCACTGCGCCCGTATCCCGATCTCTGCTCAGCTGGATCCTGTGATCATAATGATCACAGGATCCAGCAGCAGCGCGGCGCGTGGCCGCGCTGCGAGCTCCCGTTCTGCAGGACGTAAATACACGGGGAAGCTCCCACCCGGCCGTATATGTGCAGTGGCCGGGTGGGAGGTGGTTAAACTAATTAATACATTATTTTATTTTTATTAAATTATTTACATTTTGACGATTATGGCCTACAGCGAGTGAAAACCCAAGATTCAGTATCTCAGAAAATTAGAATATTACATAAGACCAATAAAAAAAGGATTTTAAATGCAGAAATGTTCGCTTAGTGAAAAGTCTATCCATGTACAGTATAGGATGCACTCAATACTTGGTCGGGGCTCCTTATTCATGAATTGCTGCAATTTTATGGAAGCCCAGGTGGCTTTGATAATGATCTTCAGCTCATCTGCATTGTTGGGTCTGGTGTCTCTCACCTACCTCTTGACAATATCCCACAGATTCTGTATGGGGTTTAGGTCAGGCGAGTTTGCTGGCCAATCAAGCACAGTGATACCATGATCATTTGGAAGTGTGGGCAGTGCCAAGTCCTGCTGGAAAATGAAATCAGCATCTCCGTAAAACTGGTCAGCAGAGGGAAGCATGAAGTTTATTTGAAACAAACAGACAGATTTCTCAGAATACAGAATCACATAAATAGGTTCATCAGCATTCAGTGTACATAGAGCATAATTTACAAGCCATGTGCATAGCTACGTCGTCTATTAACCTGCACAATACCCATCCATACCCCTCCCAGTAAGATTTTTCTGTCCGCCCATCCTCTGGGTTATGTTACATAGGTAGCATATCTTTTAGCCTATAGCAGTAGTCAGTCCATTATAAAGTCCACCGGGGAAAGCCCCGGGGTACTCAGCCACGGTTCCCATAGGTCATTAAATTTAAGGGGCCTACCCCTATGTTGAAAGATATACTTTTCCAGTCGCAGAGTGTCACCCAACTGTCCGATCCATTCCTTGAGTGTGGGGGGGGGGTTCCCCCAACTTCCAATGTATTAGTATAAGCTTTCGGGCCTGAAATAGTGCCCTGGCTATGGCCCGCCTATGTTTTTCCTCAGTAAGAACATCATCCAGAATGCCCAGTATACATGGCCTAGGATCAACTGGGATGTCGACCCGGAACACCCTGTTAATGGTGCTCACCAACCCCGTCCAGTAACGGTGCAGCTTTGGGCATCTCCAGAGGAGATGTATGAGATCCCCCCGATTCCTGGAGTACTTCACTTTTTAGTAAAATGCAGAACCAAGTATAATTTTGTGGTGCTAACTAATTTGTATGAATTTGTTAATGATAACAAGAAAAGCTATAAAATAGATCCCCTGCAGCCAGCACCAATAGACCCCACAGCAACAATAGCTCCCCCATCACCGATAGACCACACAGCAACAATAGCTCCCCCATCAACAATGGACCACCAGTAACAAAATAACCTCCCCCCTGCAATTATAGAAACCCAGCAGCAATAACAGATCTCTACGGCCAACATCAATAGATCCCTACCTCAACGGTAGAGCCTTCCTAGCAACAACTGCCCCCCCCCCCCAGCAACATAAGACCCACCCCCAGCAACAGTAGACCTTCCCAGCAAAAATAGACCCCTCTGCAAAAATAGATCTCCCCAGTGACAACAGACCCCCTTGCAGCCAGCATCATTAGACCCAGCAGCACACCCCAGCACCCCTGGCAATTACATATATTCAGTGCTGAGGGTGCCAGAACTGCGTTCCCTCTCATTCCTGCTGATAAACCCTAGTAACAGTACTAGAAAAAAAAAATACTGGATTGGGCACAGGCCTGAGAAGTAGATTCATTGCTGAGATTTTAACCCCTTGCCAACCCACTCACAGTACTTTTACTGGGAGCAGGTGGAAACTACGGGCACCATAACATTCCGGTATGTGGCGGTGCACGTGTGCACTGGTGTGCCCCAATCCCATGACTGCTATGTCTGGTGGACAAAGCGGATCAAGGTGCTTGGTACCCTGCCACTGTGAGTGGCTGGGGTATAGTGTAATCACTATGATTGGTCATAGTGATCCCATGATTACAATGTCCATAAAACAGTCATGAATGGCTTCCATTGCTTACTATTGTAATGCTGTGATTGGCCCACAGTTATCAAATGATTAGCTGTAGACAATCACAGATCCCAATAGTAAGCATGCTATCATGAACAATCTTTAAAAAAAAGAAAAAAAATGTTTAAAAAATGGAATAAAAATGATTATTATTTATTTACTTATTTTACATGCAGTCACCGGTCAGTGTCCCTGGTCACAGCCACACCAGTTATATGATGATGCTGTACTTCCCTGGGGACAGAATGTACTTTTTTCTTTTTTTTTTATTAATTTCTTCATATTCCAAAAAATTGTGAAAAAAATCACAACTTAAAAAAAAACATGCCATGCCTCTTGCTAAATACCTAAAAGGGGTCATTTTGGGGGGGTATTTGTACTGTCCTGGTATTTTATGGCCTCAAGAAATGAGATCGGCCATCAGAACATCGGGATTGATACATTTTCAGATATACAGTATATCCCATAGTTTGTGGACTCTATAACTTTCCTACACACTAAATAATATACACTTATTTGGGTTATTTTACCAAAGACTTGTAGTAGACTACATTTTGGCCTAAATTTATTAAGAAAGAGTATTTGTTTGCACAATTTTAAAACAGAACTTAAAGTGGAGTTCCACCCAAAAGTGACCCCACAATTGGCATGTCAGGTTTTTTTTGGGGGGGGGAGAGCAGATACCTGGTTTTAACAGGTATCAAGCTCCCACTTCCTCCCCTGGTACCGAGAGGAAGTTCACCTCTTCCCCCCTCCCTCCCGGCAATCTTCTCGGAAAAGTCACAGGTCCCAGAAGATTGCCCGGCCGCTCAGAACGCTGCAGCGTGGCTTGCGCATGCGAAATGCACGCCCGGCTGTGGAGCCACAGCTGGGTGCCCACAGTTGCAATGCCAGCCGCATCGCGGGACAGGTGAGTGTCCGAATATTAAAAGTCAGTTGCTACACTTTTTGTAGCTGCTGACTTTTTTTAAATGGGTGGAATTCCGCTTTAAGAATAATTTTTTTCAAAATTGTTGGTATTTTTTTGTTGTTTACTATATATAGCAAAAATAAAAGAAAGCTCAATTTGTGTGCAAACATGATATAAATTCAATTTGGGTACAGCATGACCGACCAATTGCCAGTTATAGCAGCACAGTGCTGAAAAGCAAAAAATGTCCCGAAGGTCACAAAGGGTTTAAAACCTTCTGGAGGTCACGTGGTTAACATAATACATAATTATTATTTACATTTTTTGTAATAATAAAATTCTGTTTTACTTTTCATTGTATATGTATGTGTACGCTCACTGGATTGAGTACCAGTAAAACCCCCAAATGAAGGTTCATCTAGATCAGTGTTCCCCAACCCAGTCTCAAGGCCTATCAACAGGTCATGTTTTCAGGATTTCCCTCAGATGAATCAGCTGTGGTAATTACTAAGGCAGTGAAACTGATCAAATCACCTGTGCAAAACAATGGAAATCCTGAAAACATGACCTGTTGGTGGGCCTTGAGGACAGGGTTGGGGAACACTGCTCTAGATCACATCTTCAGAGCTGCAGAACAAGTCCAGTAGGTCTGACTAACACTACCAGGACCTGGATTAGCAGCTGCTTGGCTCAATTCACAAAGCTTTAACAATTTTCATTAATACAATAACCTCTTATCCAATTTTAATGTATTTATTTATTTTTTAATTTTAGGAAATTGCTCGGATTCTGATTGTCACCCGAATGCAACGTGTGGAGAGTTTGGTGGGGACCAGCAATGCACATGCAAAGTTGGATTTGCAGGAGATGGAACGTATTGTGAGGACATAGATGAATGCCAGGATCCTTACGCCAACATTTGTAATTATGGAGGTGGTACCTGCGTGAACACCATCGGATCTTACACCTGTAAATGCAACTCTGGATTTGAATATAAAGAAGGATTTGGCTGTGTTGACATCAACGAGTGTGCAGACAGCTCTCTGAATAACTGTCTTCCACTGGAGGTGTGTACCAATGGATACGGGTCTTACAACTGCACTTGTCCCTCTAAATATTATGTACCGGGATCTTATTCCTGCATTGACCCTTGTTACAACCACACCGTACTTAATGACCCCTGGCGCAGCACTTCTAACATTTATAATTCCAGCGACCACTGGAGCAACATGGATTGGTACCATTGTGACTCTGGCCTGGTTGGCTGGTATCGGTTCAAAGGAGAATACAACCTGCAAATCCCTGAGCATTGCACATCAGAGTACAGCTGTGGCACATACATTACGTTGTACCTGGGCAGCGCACACCCCAATGTCGAAGATGGTATCGTCAACCGTACCGCTTGTCTCAGCTGGTTTCGGTGCTGTTGGGTGTCCACTACAATTTCCGTGAAAATGTGTCCTGAAGGCTTTTATGTGTATAAGTTAAAGAGCATACGAGCCTGCCACCATGCTTATTGTACAGGTATGTATTGACCTCAAGTGAAACAACATTTACTATAAATAATAGTTTTTTCTTACCACACTATGGAAGATCTTAATGTTTTGGTTCTTAAAGGACTATGGAAGGACCTGAATGTTGGAAGATCTGAATGTTTTGGTTCTTAAAGGACTATGGAAGGATCTGAATGTTGGAAGACCTGAATGTTTTGGTTCTTAAAGGACTATGGAAGGACCTGAATGTTGTAAGATCTGAATGTTTTGGTTCTTAAAGGACTATGGAAGGATCTGAATGTTGGAAGACCTGAATGTTTTGGTTCTTATAGGACTATGGAAGGACCTGAATGTTGGAAGTTCTGAATGTTTTGGTTCTTAAAGGACTATGGAAGGATCTGAATGTTGGAAGACCTGAATGTTTTGGTTCTTAAAGTACTAGGGAAGGATCTGAATGTTGGAAGACCTGAATGTTTTGGTTCTTATAGGACTATGGAAGGACCTGAATGTTGGAAGTTCTGAATGTTTTGGTTCTTAAAGGACTATGGAAGGATCTGAATGTTGGAAGACCTGAATGTTTTGGTTCTTAAAGTACTAGGGAAGGATCTGAATGTTGGAAGACCTGAATGTTTTGGTTCTTATAGGACTATGGAAGGACCTGAATGTTGGAAGTTCTGAATGTTTTGGTTCTTAAAGGACTATGGAAGGATGTGAATGCTGGAAGACCTGAATGTTTTGGTTCTTAAAGGACTATGAAAGGACCTGAATGTTGGAAGACCTGAATGTTTTGAAAACATTGTGTCTACTATGCTTCAGTTTGTGAATGAACAGGAAGCCTCTCAGCACAGAGTGCTTCCCATTCATTAACTTTCTAGTGCAGCTGAGCCTGAAAAGAAAGGCACGTGTGTTTGAGCTTTGGGGTGCACACCCTAAGGCCCCATTCACACCTGAACGTTTTGTAGCTTGAATATGCTCGAAGCCTGAAGCTACAAAATGCTATAGGGGGAAGAAAAACAATGATTCTCTATGGAGATGGTTCACATCTCCACTCAAAAACACCTGAAGCCAAAGCCTGAAGCTCAAACAAGTTGTCACGCGAATCGGGCAGATTTGTGCGTTTGTATCCCATAGAAATTAATGGAAATGCGTGGTTCGGGCGTTTTTGCACATTTTTGCACGCGTGTTTGCAAGATTTTCCACTGAAATAAGAGCTACAAAAAGCTGAACTACCTAGCAACAAATGGTGCAATAGATAAAGTATTCCCTATTGGGTAATACAAAAATGCCAAAAGCCCAAAAACGCTGCATGCAAACACGCAAAAATGATCCAAAGTCGCGCGTCAAAACACTGGTAAAACCTCAAAGATGCGTCGCTCAGGTGTGAATGCAGCCTAATGCAATAGGCTGCATACACCTATGGGCAGCATGATGATAGGGTAAGGTCCTTCACTGTATAGTCTCACGGGAAGTGATGTAGAGGAATTGTATTAATATGTTTAAAAGTAGTGGCAGCTAGTGTTTTTTTTTTTTTTTGGGGGGGAGTGTTGAGGGAGAATGGGTGGTTGTTTGCCGCCCCTCCCAAAAAAAAACCCCCACCAGCCACCACTGCTCTTAAACTTATTAAAACAAGCTTAACACCTCTCCCCCGCGGTTTGCCAGTCACTCTTACCCCATCTAGGCCGGTAACGTCCTTTTCGTCCACCAGTGTCCTTTCAGTGGGCAGCTCCTCCCCTCCTCCTCCTAGGCGTCCAATAGGATCGCCTGTCCTTTCAGCCAACCGGGTGACGGGTGTCAAAACCCACTTCCTGATTGGCCGGGAAGAGGATCAGTGTTACAACAGCGAATATTCATAACACACCTGGGTGGGCTGAGAGCGCACTCTCTGCGCCCTGAGCCCACCCTATTTTGAAGCCTATTAAAGCTCGTTTACACTTTGCTTCAAAACAGGGCATCAGACAAGCTTTGTTAAAGCTCCCTTAACGCCGGTCAAAGCTCCGTCACTAAATAAAATGGTTGGGTTACACCCCTGTTTACACCTTGCGTTGGCTTTGCTGCGCTTCAGCTTCACATCAAAAATTATCCCCCATGTAGCTTTAGCCAGGCTTCAAAGACTCTCCAACGCCTCCATAGAAGTCTATGAGGAAGCTTGTTTGAAGCTCGCTTGAAGCACCTGTGGCTTTTCAGAGGTTTTAATTCAGCTTTAGCTCCGCTTTGCTTTGGAGAAATTGCAGGTGTGAGATATCAACAAACACACAGGGCATCGGCCAAGCTTCAACAAAGCTTCAAAAGTGCATCACTGAAGCCTTGTCCAAGCCTTGTTGAAGCCTCTTCGAAGCACCGCTGAAGCCTCAAAAACACATCATAAAAGCTTGTTGAAGCTGTATGAGCTTTAATGAGTGTTGAAGCTGAAGCAAGTGTGAACTAAGCCTTAGAGCGTGTGTATCCCTATGCATGACTAGGCATTTTTGTATTATTAATATAATCCATTTCCTTTATACATTATTAATTTTCTTTTTTCTCCTTGGCGATTAGTCTTTCTCTCCCTCCCGCTTTGTTCCTTTTTTTTTTTGTTTTTACAGGATATGGGAAGGGTATGATGTTTAACGGGGAGGGAAAAGAAAATGGCACAGAAGGAGGGGGGAGGAGAAGGAGAGGAAAAAAAAGTTGTGGGGGAGGGGGTTATGTTAGATTACATTTTTCTGTAAGTTAATTAATGCTTTAACTCAGAAATGGATTGCAAAATGGAAACTGGATCTAGGTGGAACCTGTTTAATCCATTGTTCTAAATCGTATTTAATTAAATATATATATATATATAATACAGAACGGCGCAGATCTGTATAATATATTATAGAAAATAATACCATTTAGATTGGGCGCTCTTCTTATTCTTACCATCACCTTGTAGCATTGCTGCGTTTTCACTGAAAACAGCTCAGTGTTCACCGTGTCATGTGACTTTGGACAAGACAAGTCGCAGCCCATTGTTTGCAATGGCGCCGTTCAGATCGGTGCGACTTAAAGTCATGCCGATTTTGAAAAGGTGCCTGCGCTAAGACATGTGCGCTGCCCAAAAAAATTATTCATTTTAGTTTTCTTTTCATTCGTTTTTTTTTTTGTTTGTTTTTTGGGTCATTCTTTATGATCGCAATGCGTACATTCGTAAATTCGTAAAATTCGTACATTCGTAATTTCCTAAATTCGTACATTCCGAAAATCAGAAAATAAGATAATCCAAAAATTCAAAAGAAGGGACATCCGAACACTTGAAATAATATCTAACTAACTAATAAATAACTATTAAATTATAGGTATTGGAATTTCCTTTCAAATTTGGCTGTTAGTGAACGTAATGAATACAAATTTATCCGAAGTTATGAATTATCCGAAATAACGAATGCCACATCTAAACAAATGGAACGGAAGGAATTAATAATAAATAATAATAAGGATAAAAAGTTATTATTATTGTTATTTATTATTATTAATTTGTTACGCTCCATTTGTTTAGATGCTGCATTCGTTATTTCGGATAATTCTTAACTTCGGATAAATTTGTATTCATTGCTTTCACTAACAACCAAATTTGAAAGGAAATTCAATAATTTAATAGTTAGTAATAGTTAAGTTATTATTAGGTCGTTTTTCGGGTTTTCAAATTTTCTTTCTTACTTTCGGATTTTCATACTTTGGAATTTTCACTCTTATTTTCAAATTTTCGGATTTTCAAACTTCCTAATTTATAAATTTTCGAATTTACGTATTTTCGAATATTCAAATTTATGAAAAAATTCATTAAACGGGTTTTCATTGATTCAGATATTTCTGAATTAACTAATTTGTTGAAATTCTTTAAAAAACTAATTTGAAATGAAACAAATTACATATGTCTAGCCTGCACTACTTTGGTGCGGCTTTCGATGCAAGTCTGGCCTAGCCACTTAAAGCGGTTGTATACCCCTTTTTATAATTTTTACCTACAGGTAAGCCTATAATAAGACTTACCTGTAGGTAAAATGAATGTCTCGTAAACGTGTACAGTTTAGGAGATATTCCCCCTGTAAAGAGGTGCTGACGTCACGGCGCATGCGCCGGACCTTGCTGGAAAGTCCAGCCACTCTTACTTGTGATAGTAATATATGGTGACCGGTACTCTTTATGGCTTTAAGGGCTCCGGGAGTTAAGTGGTTAAGGCCGGACGTCGCTCTGGTCCTCCAAGGGCATAGAGTCAAGTGGAGGCCATCTTGCCCCCACGCAACTTCCTACCCATCAATCCAGAAGGTCGGATCATTTTCGCTGCTACCGATGTCTCTGGTAAGTGCGGAAAATGACCGGTGGGAGGGCACCTCTCCCGCTGCCCATAAAAGTGATTCTGTGGTGAACCCGCCACCGGGACCACTTTTATCTGAAAGCGGATCGCCTGCTGTATAAAAATATACTGGGGTTATGGCAGCTATCTGCTTCCATAACCCCGGTATATAGCATCAAATGCATGATGTATATATACAGTGGGTGGTCCAGAAGTGGCTAGAGAATATAAAGTCAGATCAAAGTTATGCTCCAAAGTTGCACTGGAAAGCATGCGACTTTGGAGACACGCAAATGTGAATGACACCTAATATACAAATTCAATAGTATTATTTTTAAAATAAATGATTCAATTGTGAAACTTACAGTCTTTATGATGTAATTTCAGAGGTTCAGGCAAACACCACTACAGCAGCTCCTTCAACAACATTGAGTACGACAGTTCCTAACACCTCCTCCTCGAACATCCTAAATGTTACTAGTATGACTGCATCTACGCCGCTAGATAACACCACCATTACTATGGGGCCTCCTCCTTCAACAGCAGTTAAGCATTACACGTGTACAGCGAGAGCTACAGTGAGAGGTAAGCTTAAGTCTCCAACCCAAATTTTCTTTTGCAGACAGTTGGCCAAAAAGGACATCGATTGTTCAACTTTTTTCATCAAGCTTCTCGCCATTATAGTATGATCTGATTTTTTTTAACAGCAGTTCTTTATAATTAACACTTTGCTAATGATGATAAAATGCATTGCTATGGGTGAGGGCACCACGACAAACCATCATATAACAACAGGGTTTAAAGATCCCCAAGAAACCTTCTAGAGGAACATCATGGACATAAAAACTTCAGCTTTATTGAAAAATAGTAAAACAATTGAAACTACAAAAACGACCACTTGTTCAAGGAATTTAAAAATTGACAACGTTGTCAAACAGCTCTGAGAGCCTGCCGGCAGCACACCGCACTCTTACACCCCACATAACATGGGATACCCCTGCAGGGACGGATAGACTCATCCACCGACCGTGGAATAGAGGAGTGAATGGTGGTACATGATCTTCTGAGAGACACTCAGTCCACACAATATAATCCCTGGAAAGACCAGATGGGGGCTGTAATAGTCAAATCCCACAGGACTCCACTGTAATGGGGGGTGACCAGTTCACCCAATAAGGATGGATCATGCAGGCTGGATGGATTAGATGGAGCGGTAGGAGGATTTGGTGGAAGCAGCTGGTTAATGTCACAGTTTAAGACAAACGGTGTAAGCTAGGATTAACCATACACCTTTCAATGCAACAGACACAGGTCAATGATTCCAGTCTGTGGGGGTCTGCACAGGGCCGGCTCTACCACTAGGCGGAGTAGGCGGGCGCCTAGGGCGCTCTGCAGCCTAGGGTGCCTGGCCACTGTTGATATGTCACTGGCTGCTCTGCATTGATTCATGTAAAAACGTATTATTACATGCCATTTGAAAATGTATATAGAAATAGTGACTGATCTGCCAAATACCCCCCTCCGCCCCCACCTCCCATGAGGCTGTATTTGATGGGCACAGGTGAAGCTGTATTTGATGGGCACAGGTGAAGGTGTATTTGATGGGTACAGGTGAGGCTGTATTTGATGGGCACAGGTGAAGCTGTATTTGATGGGCACAGGTGAAGCTGTATTTGATGGGCACAGGTGAAGCTGTATTTGATGGGTACAGGTGAGGCTGTATTTAATGGGTACAGGTGAGGCTGTATTTAATGGGTACAGGTGAGGCTGTATTTTATGGGCACAGGTGAAGCTGTATTTGATGGGCACAGGTAAGGCTGTATTGATTGGTGCTGGTGAAGCTGTATTTGATGGGCGCTGGTGAGGATGCATTTGATTGGCGCTGATCAGGCTGCAATTCATTGGCGCTGATCAGGCTGGGCAGGGAAAATGGGGTGGAGTCAGGGGTGGAGCCAAGGGGGCGGCAAAATGAGGTTTCGCCTAGGGTGTCAAAAATCCTTGCACCAGCCCTGGGTCTGCATAGACAGGTCAGTGAATGAACAGGTAAATGTCTGTATACCATTCCACAAGCGGTGTGAACCCGCCACACACAAAAATGCTCACCACATTGAACAGCCCTTCATGCAGTGTGAGCCCTGTGTCAGCCAGAGAAAGCATCCGTAGTGCAGTTGCTGGCTGCCGCTTAGTCCATCACAGCAATCAAACTTCCCGAAAGTCCAACAGGGTGGGTAAGCAAGTCGACAGGGTCACCCAAGCTGGGGGTGACATCACTGACGCGATTCGCCAGACAATCAGCGAGCTTCTTAGGAGCTTCAGGACCAGGACAAACCAGTGCCTCCCTAGGGATGTATTACATTTTTGTGGAGCTGAGATTTAATTTGCTATGTACTGTAGAGTGTTCAAGATGGTAAAGCGCTCCCCTCTACCTAACTCATACAATACCACACTAAATAAATATTTTATGTGAAACCTAAATCACGAGCAGTGACACAATATGAGTAAAAAAATGAAACAGCGAAAAATAATATATATAAATATAAAAAAAAACAACAAGGTGAGTGTCACTTTAAACCACATCTATAGTAATACACAACAATATACCACCACTACAATGCAAGTGCCTGTAAATATAAAGTGCTTGTGCATTTAGACCAGTGTTAGATACACTGGGGTAACATAAAAAAAAAGTAATTTAGTAATCTTGAGGTGCAACTTCAGCAGTTCTGTCTCTGGAATGACATGAAAGGAGTCATGAGCTGGATTTACAAAGCCTAATGGGCAAGTCAAAGCCCTCTGGGTGGGTACTGATGACCTTGAGAAGTGAGAGAGTAACAATAGGGAACTGGGTTCCAACACAGTGGTGCTCCCAAGAAGAAGAGAGGGATAAGGGAAAATGGCTTAACAGTGAGGTTCAATGCATGGCTTTCACAATTGACTGCTATGGAGCATCTATTATATGTAATTGGCCAACTATGCCAAGTAACACAGGGTAGTATGTCTTTATGAAGTGATGTGTAACTGCCATCCTTAAAGGGCAACAGTAAAGTGTGAAAATTACAACTTTATGTGGACATTCTTTTCTTGTGAATATAAAGGCTAATGGCTAGGGATGTCATGGGAAGGCCTATGGAGATGGCTAAGAACTACCGGCAGTGGGTTGTAGTCCTATCCAAGAAGATGCAGGGCGGGGGCTTGAGTGATTTGGCACCAGCTACCACCCAATCAGTTACATACAGTAGCCATGCGATGACAGCTCTAAACCTGTAAATGGTGAAATCCTTGTCATTATCAGGTTCATTAGTTGCAGAGGAGATTAGGTAATGGTCATCCTGATGCTATATCCCATGGTCCGAGGCTCAGTCGATCACATTTATATGAATGTTGTGCAGAGCAAGGGGTAAAGAAAATCAATACCAATCTCACAACAGCAATAGACTTTTAAAAAAGGTATCTTGGTAGGCAAGTAGTGACGGCTCTAGGTAAGATATGGCACCTTATGAGGGTGTCCACCATGTGGTCCATATCAATGACGAATAAGCGTGATGGAATGTGATCAAAAGAGACTTGTTTTTACATAAATAATTTCTCTTTCAGAGGGGACTTCCTTTACTGTACTAACAGATACGTATCTCACCTCTTTGGGTTTCTCATCCAACCTGGAACGTGTTCTGAATCACTTATCTTCAAGATTTCCCTGTGTTACCCATCAATATACCTCGATAAAACTAGACTATGCAGGTAAATATAAAGTAATTTCTTTAATTGTTTCCTTATTGGTCTGCTCTGAGATTTTTTTCCAGGAGAATCTGTGCAGGTGAACCATTATGTTTTCCCGTTCATCTTCTCTTTGTCTATGTGTTTGGACATCTTCCTTGAATGTCAGTTAGAGATAACTATTAAAGGAAAAATGGGTACTGATGGGGAGAGACCAAAAGAGTTACTGCCTTCCCCTTGGTAACTATGGAGTGTGGCAATATCTCCCAAAAGAAGGGTTTAATGGCAGTTAAACTTTTGTATAATTAAATCAATAATCAATATCCTAGAAAAAATTATTTCAAAAGTTTATTAATGTTGACTTGACATAGAAATTAAAAAAAAACAAAAAAAAACGGGTAAATAGCTCTGGTTGTAGAGACATGGGACATGTACAGAAGTCGTGCACAGTTAATCTAGCACAACACAGAGGTAGCATACTGTACAGCCAACTGGCTGCATATCCCCGACGCGTTTTGACCATACAGGAAAATGTTGGTCTTCCTCAGGGAGAGATAGTCCTCTACAACGATATTTGAGAGAGGTACAGTTAGACCATAAATGCAACATCGATACTATTTACAAATATAGAAAAAACAGTTACAAAAAAAATACAATTGCTGGAAACACTTGATCACAACATACCAGTCCTAGCGGGCCAGAGCATAATAAAATATAGATCTGTATAAAACAAGGCAGTGAGAAGCTTGTTGTAAACCGTCCTCCAGGGGCCCCCCTCAAGAACGAAGGTTCGTCACCATCGACTGGAAAACTTAGGAGAGACTACACTCAGTCCCCTCAATTAGAGAAATAAGAGGAGGTTGCGATCCATAGTGTACTAATGCCTCCTATAATAATAGATACAATGATAAAAAATGACTACTACATTTTCAGAGTGAGGTAAGAAACACCTGAACAGGCTATATAGGGAAGTTACTATTAACAGTAATATACAAAAAGAAGCATGTATGGTATAGAAACACATCCCAAAAGAAGGGGAAGCATTATATATATATATGTACTTTCGTTTGTAAGTGATAGGGTACTTACTAGTAGCCAATGGTGAACCTACTAAGGGCATCCCCAATCCAATGATTGAAGTCAAGGTCCATTACTACGGAGTGGGCCTGCTTGTATAGTCCCGTATAGTTAGAGATAACTAACCTGTATTGTCTCAGTATAGTATTTCAATGTTAACTTGCACTAAGCACATCCATATAGATCAGGATTTCTCAACCAAGGTTCCATGGAAAGCCTTGGGTTCCTCCAGAGGCTGCTAGGGGTTCCTTGTACAATGAGCAATTTCTGCCTCTCAGATAAGTTCCAGGTGACACCATTCATATTTTGAGCTATTTGGAAGGGGGTAATTCTTCCCAGTGACCACAAGTGTATTGGGCATTATTCCCACTGACCATCACACTAATGTATCATGAGTTGTAGATATATGAATTTTTAGTAGCGATTCCCTGAGACTGGAAAGTTCCTTGAAGGGTTCCTCTGTTTTGAAAAGGTTGATAAAAACTGATATAGAACATTAAGAGTTCAGTGCTTTCTTTTTATTTTATAATTATATAAAGCTAAATTCGGCAAAATATACCCCTGTAGTGGCCTCCCTCCAAACAGCAGGGGTTAAATGATCTGGGGGTGCATGAATAACTTGTAAGGGCTTGCTTACCCTTGTGTTGGTCTGTAGTGTATCGCTTTTAAGAGGGTGTTTGGTAGGCATTGAGGAGGTGTTATGTTGCCTCCTCACCACCTTTTGTAAACCATGCATCACCATTGTACATGATTGCTCAGCATTTGCAGCATGGTCACTTGCATGGGTCACATTCCACAGATGGTACAGCCAACTGAAGTCAACAACAGGGGTCGTTTTTACAAAGCATTGCAGCATGTACAGTATATACCCTTATGTGGCTGCCCCTGCAGCTCAGGTAGAGTGGTTGAGGGGCAGTAAAAATGTAAACTTTTCTTACTGCCCCCAATTGCAAGTGTAAACAAAACCTATTACGTGCCTTATTTCTGAATCCAGTAGAGCCCCTCTAGATGTGTGATTGGCCCCACAAAGCCTTCTCTCTAAGGTGCTTTGGTCCCCGGTTGCAAGCTTTCCTCCTCCCGTACAATGCAGGGATAATAGCCCTGTACTGTACGTGATGATGCAGAAGGAACCCCTCACTTCCACCTACAGCCTGGAGCTTCAGCCTGAGAAGAGAATGTTGCTGGAGTGAGGAATAGGGCAAGTAATAAAATGTATCCTTGCACCCTAGAAGCAGTGGAAAACCTAAAGGATAGATGTTTAGCTGAGTTCAACTTTAGGTTTATAGATTGTTAATTCAATGATTTATATCTGATAACATCTTTGTTTTTTTCACATAAACAATACATGACAATAGATTCCCAGAGCACTGGGAACTGGAAAACATCAATAGATTGTTAAAAAGATGACTACAGGGGGGGGGCGTGGCCGGCTGCAAACTGTAATGGACGGCTAATTACAGAGCTCCGTACAGCCTGAGACCAGCAACCTTATCTACGCTTCTTTTAGCATTGGAAATCCCCTCAAATTTTTGGGAGGGACCCCTGTAGGGATCTGCATTATCAAGGAGACTTGCGGGGGGCCGAGTTCCAACGGCATCAGAGGCTCTGTTCGGGAGGTGACCAGGGAAACTTGTGGCGGAGCCGCCGGCATAGCAATCCCGACTTCAGTACCGTTGGAAGGAGACACTCGTTCCCAGAGGTACCATCCGAGCGCCGTCCTCCGGTATTTCCCTCGGATACACGGGGAGGAAGAGTGGATACCTCCCAGCAGCCTTACCTCACGATCGTAGCGCCCACCATCTTGAGGCCTGCCTCGTCCCGCTGCGGAGCGGTGATCAGCATCGGACCACCCAGAGCTGCGGATATCTGACAGGGGAGGCCGCCTAGCGTGGAGGACTTCATAGCTGTCAATTCTATTGAAGAGCCCTGTGTGTACCCTGGAACGAACGGCCGCTTCAATATTCAGTGAGAGCATTAGGCAGTTGTCCATTGTAGTGGGTCTGTTGGCTCATACAGAACAGAGCACGGGTACTTGACAAGGGGGGCTTCCTGACCTGGAGGGATCCCTCACCATCTTCTGCATTGATAAGCTCTGCGGGTGGCCCTCACGGAAGTGCCGCCGGCTCCAATCCTTCAACCCCCGCACCCCAGGAGGACAAATGAGAGTAGGTAAGCACCTGTGCACCTGTCCACACCTGCGAGCCTACTTCTTCACCTAGGAATCACAGGGGAAAGGAGTGAGATACCCTCACCAGCTTCACCTCATAAGGGCAGCAACAGCCACTTTGGTCCCTGCTTCTCCACACAGTACATTACAAAGTGTCCTATAGCTATCTGACTCAGTGGAGAGCTTGGCAGGGGTTTATAAGGAGCTCAGCATTATTAAATCGAGTGGCAGTCCCAAATTGCTCCCTGCAGCACCGTCGCTGGCAGTACAGGGCACACAGGAGGTCTTGGCCCCCCTATATTTAGAGGAAATACACAGTTCTATGCACGGTAATAACTCTCCTTGGGATCTTATACAGCACGTCTCTGGAGTCAGTAAGTAATCTGACTGCTGCAAAGCACCTGAGGTCCTGCCTGTTTCAGTGAAGCACAGACAGAGGGATATTTAGCTAAGGGACATCAAGCACTGGCACCGTAACCCCCGCACTGAAGGGCATAGTACTCATCTGCAAGTGTGAAGGGGTATGCCCAACGCTAAACCGCAAAGACAGGGTTTGCATCACCACATACCGGACTTCTTTCCAGTTAGAGGAAGCATGCAGCAATCACAAAAGGGTCAAACTGCAGCACCAGCCCATGTTTTGCTACCACCAACAGGGGGTATACCAGATCCTTGCACCCAAACGGAGGAAATGGACAGCACGGAACATCCTGTCCCTCTGCCACAGGAGGCTACAC
>BLSH010538994.1:211303-259607 GCA_018402905.1 Glandirana rugosa
TAAGACTCTATAAACTTTTTACTTCAAGAAAAACTCCAGTTATCTGCCAACGAATTTTTCAAATATCTCAGAATTCGATCCGTACTCTCTAAAGTTACTTGGTCGAATAACCTTCTTCTCTGGCATGCATTCCGATTTTACCTCAACTCAAATATCAAGCAAAAGGGCATTTCTTACTTCTATAAACTCCTAACCAATCCTCAAATAGCCAACAAATCAGACCATGCTCAATTGGGAGAAACTACTACACTGCACATACACCTCACAGCAATGGCTTCAAGCACTTCAACGTCCTCTGAAATACTCCAAATGTCTTACCCATTGGGAAGGGGTACAAAAAATATTTCACAACTGGTACCTAATGCCTACGAAACTTTCCAAGATCTATCCATCGCTGGAACACAAATGTTGGAGGGGTTGTGGTCAAGCAGGGTCAGCTCTACACATCTGGTGGTCATGCCCTAAGCTGCAACCCCTATGGCTGGGGATCGAAAGCTAGTCTCTGACATATTCAACAGGCCTATAATCCTCTCTCCACAACTTATTCTATTAGGGATGGACCTAGAGTTATGGCCCTCATCCACTCACGCGATATTGACACACATGCTCATTGCCACCAGACTCTCCATAGCAAAGAAATGGAGAGCCTTGGAACCTCCTATCTCGGACATCCTTTCCTCTTTATATAACCAAAGCCTCATGGAATACATGTTTGCTAAAGCTCACCTCCAGGTCCCCCTCTTCCTGAAGAGATGGAACTTATGGCTAAAGCATCCAAAGTGCACCCTGCCTTCATGAGCAACACATGGCTTGGAGCTACGTGGCACTTTGACTTAGGCTACCCTGAACTCGATATGTATCCTTAACTGGATAAGTACAATGTTTGTGCGGAGGGGTTCGGGTGCACGGCACCGACTTCACTGGGCGGTGGGCCCTGACCCCTCATTGACGCTCATACTTACACTGTTGTCTTATGATTCCACATTCTCTCTATTGATTTCTTTTGGTTACCTGTATTCTCCGCTCCACTTAAGCAATGCCTTATACCAGTGGTGTCAAACTCAATTTCATTGTGGGCCACATCAGCATTATGATTGCCCATAAAAGGGCCGGTTGTATCTTTAAGACTATATGTCCAGAGCATCCCCCTCACTTACATTAGATGTCAAGAGTCACCCCCCCCATACTGCTGCTGGGAAGAAGCTGGATGCATTTCTGGAAAGCAGAAAGTACAGGGTCTGGAGGACCAGAGGTGGGCTGGAGCTCCCCTGCAGCTGCAGGAGAGGTGCGAGGGCCACATGAAATGGCCTGGAGGGCCGGATTCGGCCCGCGGGCCTTGTGTTTGACACCTGTGCCTTATACCATGTAACCCGTTACTGCAATGTTATATGTATTCACATGGATATTACTGCTATCACCTGTATTTGAATGTCTTTGAAAAATAAAAATCTTTCAAAGTAAAAAAAAAAAAAGATGACTACAGGGCTACACATGGGCCACTGTTATCATTGTAAATATTTAATCTTCAGTTTCTAATTAACTGCTGTTCTGTTTAGAAACAAATGAAACCATGACGACTGAGCAAAGCTATTTCCTGCAAAACATAAAATCAAACTACGAGGATGCTCAGACATATCAAAATCTGCTTGGATGCAATCAGTCCCTCCTTTATGGGCTGAGGAGAGCTCTGGAGATTTCCCCCGCTGAGTCCATGATTGCCGTATTCACTTCTGGTTCCATGACAGATTATGAAGACACTCAGCTCCTGTCTGAGGTTTACACATTGCTGGAGGAAAAGAAGTCCCAAGTAAGAGTTTTCCATGTAAATTCATATATCGTCTACGTATCTCTGATCTATAGGTAAATATGTTTGGTATTCTTGTCCAGGTTTACTTCCTGCTGTACCCTGGATATTGTACCATGAATGCCACCCAGGAGGAAATATTCAATAACATTTCATCAATTAGTTTTACAAGAGCCTCTCTGGTGAATGTTTCTTATTATTATCAGGTAAGAAATTGTTTTGTTAAATATATAATGGTACAGTCTGAGTACTATTGATGCCAACAGATTTATATTCTACACTCTTATAGGAAACTTAGATCTCAACTTGAACATACTTCCCTGTAGTGGACCTGCATCCCCTCTTCCCCTGATCTCCCCCTGCTCCCCACACCTGCTATCACAATTTGAAAACAGTGTGACCATACGGGGCTCTACCACCATAGCCACATCATTCATTTACAGTGTCCTGTAAAATAATAGAGCTTGTGTTGGACTGACTGGATAGGTCACTGGTCCTGAGTGGGTATTTGTGTGGGCAAAAAGAAAAAAATGTCTTCCGATGGATAGTGTCCAGTGATGGATGTGATGATAGGCCCTCTCGGAGATTGGGCTACTGCCTTTTCTGTGTGACCTTCAGGTCATTTCAGCATGTAGACTTAGATAAAAAGAAAGCAGTACCCGGTGTCCAGAGAAATTTGACTTCTAAAATATGGTCTTTAATAAAAATTATCAACGTGTGCCTTTCGGGGGAATAGACTCCACCTTCTTCAGGGCTGTTGCTGCATACTATTTGGTGGAAAGATTTCCATAAATGGCTATGTTGGATCAAAGTTTCTGAATGGTGGGATGCCAGCTTTCTTTGTATAAACAGCCTAGTGTGAATTAGAATGAATAGAGTACAAGTACCGTCAGTCATTGCGGCTTCTGCCTTGAAGTTTTCAATGAACTAGGACGGTGCTGGTGAGTAGTGTTGAGCGAACCCGGACTGTAACGTTCGGGACCGTACCGAACTTTCGGGTGTCCGGCACCCGAACACGGAAGTTTCAAAAAACGTTCGGGTTCTGGTAGTTGATCATGCATGTTGAATAGCTGCAGGACAGCCAATCAACAAGCGTTTCACTGGTTTGCCCTTACAAGCCATCACAGCCATGCCTACTAATGGCATGGCTGTGATTGGCCAGTGCATCATGTGACCCAGCCTCTATATGAGGCTGGAGGCAGTGACTTCAATGGGGTTCGGGGTCCAGGATAACGTTCGGGCAATGTTTGGTGCCGAACCCGGACTTTTTCCCAAAGTTCATTCGGACCCTCCGAACCCGAACGTCCAGGTGTTCGCTCAACTCTACTGGTGAGCACTCTTGTAATTCATCGATCTTCCTGCTCTCAGGTAACTACCTGCCCATATTGGAGATACAGTTAAACAGCTATCCGGAGAGTATTCAGGGGCCTGACATTGCACCTGTGATCTGCAGACTCCTTAAAACAAATGAATGCATATTTTTCTTACCTGCAAAAAAATGTGTATTTCATTTTTTTTTTCAAAAGGTGAACTTAGACTTTAACTCTGCTTTAAACAAAGTGGCTGGAGATTACCATCATCTATATAAGACCCTTTTTCTTGATGAGCGTCTGATATGGTTGTTAAGGGGGAACCCCCCAAAAGAAATATTAAGGAGTTCCTCATACAAATCCTTCTTTAAACCCTTAACCATGACAGAGGTCTGGCATGGATTTTAAGGGGGGGGGGGGCTCATGCAAAAAAAAATGCTCTTGGTCTCCCCAGAATTCATACCAAACCATTTATAATGAGATATGGCCACTAGATAGGAAAAAGGGAAAGCTCCTCAGTGTCCTCTAGTGATATTTTCCCCATTCACACTTTCTCAATCTGCAGAGAATATAGCCTGAGAACTTTGGATTTTTCTCCTTTTGCGCTGAATGAAATTACATCTAGTTTCCACCGCATGAACAGCTATGCAAATATTTTTTAAAGATGGACGCCTAAAAGTTTCCATGACCCAACCCACTGAATGTAACTCCTCAATCATTGGACTGTTGTTAATTATGGAAAACGTAACCCCTAGTCACATTTAACAACATTAATCTGTACTTTTTCTCTTATATTTAGCAATTATTACACTCAATGGAATTACTTTTAATGAAACCTCTGAATTCATCTCTGATGATCCTGGACATAAAATTAAACATCATTGACCAATACACTGAACTGTTCAATGTCACAACAGCCTTATCATATTTACTGATCACAAGAGACGACAAATTCACTATTAATTTCACTGATCCGAATGGTAAGAACATTATTATAGATTTACAGAAAAATCATATAAATTTGTTGGCCAGCTTAAAGGGGTTGTAAACATCAGACAGTAATATGAACAAAGCATGTCCCTCTATCGTGTGTACTTGTCTTGGTCCAGAGCA
Source organism: Glandirana rugosa (assembly GCA_018402905.1). NCBI lineage: Eukaryota > Metazoa > Chordata > Amphibia > Anura > Ranidae > Glandirana > Glandirana rugosa. Next base: position 215,531 of record BLSH010538994.1, read on the forward strand.
CTAAGTCTCACTTATGTCTGCTGCCTCCTATCTGTATGAGTCACTTCTGACAGGCTTTCCTGACACCAAGATATACATGGTGACAGGAGAGGGACCTCCAGCTGATTGGCAGCCCCAGCTCTGTTCCTCTGTGCTGTGTAAAGGGGGTGTGTCCCTTGTCACCAATTAGCTCTCAGAGCTCTCCTCACTAAGCTCTTAAGAGTGTAATTTCAGCTCTCCACCCCTTTTTTTCTGAACTCTCAGATAAAATTATAACTTCTGCATTTGTATACAGAATTGTATACAGCACTGAATGTAATGCTGTTAAACACTGGCACTGCAGCCCTGCAAATTCAGGTGTTCAGTGAAAACCAGAACGGTTGATGTTCAAGACTGCACCGATGCTCGTCCCAAACAGCTCACCCATTACTATTAGTGATAGGGGAAGAACCATTCAGAGAGCCCCCTGGCTTAAAATAAGGGCAAGGGTGGGACTTTTACTACCATGTACAAATACGAATTTCTAATGCCAATACAGACATGACTACATGCATGAGTAAACATATTTTTATTTTACATACTTTGCAAGCGCACGCTTCATTTAAAGTCGCACCCTTGCCCTTATTTTGTATTGACAAGGATGGAGGTAGTGGCCCCCTTTGGGCACTACTTTATTTAAAGTCCCAAAACTCTTCCTTTGTTTCGTTGGCTGTGGTTAAAGGGGATCTTCACCCTGGAAAAAAAAAATCAAAAGGTCAGCAGCTACAAGTACTGCCACAACTGGGAATTAATAAAAGGACACTTACCTGTAGCGCCATCCTCACCTGAGCCAGTTCTCAATTGATCTTCGGGTCCCTGGCGCCAGCATGTTTAGTCTGAGAAGCCATTTGAGACTCCTTTGTGAATGGTCCTGCAGCCTCCTGGAACCTGTGATGTGTTCCAGAAGGATGAAAGCAAAGTGTGTGTGTGGGGGGGGGGGAAGGGGTCAGAACTTCCACTAACCTAGGTGATCCTGGAGGAAGTGGAATCAACTACCCGTCAAAACCAGGTACCCTCCTTCCCAAAATAAAACAACAAATACAAAATTGATATCAGAGGCGAAGGAGGCAGAAAAGCAGAACTTCCCCATGTGGATAAAGTTCTCCTTTAAGTTCATATAATGTAGCGAGAAGGAAGAACCATTCAGAGAGCCCACTGGCTAAGGTTAAACTGCTCTCAACAGACAGGGCTACCCTCCAATAGTCAGTACTTTTAATGGCAGCCAGTAAAAAATGTGCACTTTTCTACTGCCAGTGACAGGAAGAAGGTTGCCAGTAAACTATATGGTTGTGAAGCTCGACCAAGACTATCTGAGTGCCTGCTATGGTGTGCTCGGGTGGTGCCAGCGGTGTGTGTCTGGCGGAGGCAGTACCTGAGGGTGTCATGTGATGTCATAGTGCAGGGCTGAGCAGAAATGCCAGAGCCTAGTGTGTGTGTTGGGAGCAAGGTGAGCCAGGAGTGGGACTGTCAGTGCTGTTTAGACTGAAGTGGACTGAAGGGACCACCTGGCATGGAGAGAGACTGTCACTGTGACTCAGGAGGGGACGTGTCGTGTCGGTTATCTGTGCTGCTGCACACTGCTGTCAGTGTCACTGTGAGAGTCAGTTTATGTGCGTCTGCTGATTCTAATTTCTTCCCCTCCTGAGTCCTGTCCCTGAGCTACTTACTTACTATATAGCAAACAAAATAAGAAACCTTTTTGCCTTAATATCTACCTTAAATCACATTGCCCCCCGGCAGTGCGGCACTGACAGCACAACCCCCCACCATCCCGGGCGGCCAACATCATGGCACTGACAGCACCCCCCCTGCAGGCGGTCCAGCATTTACCTAATCGTGTGGCGGGCTGTGGTGTCCTCTCCTCCTCCTCTCCCGGAGTGCGGTAGCGGTGGCTCCGGTGTCCTCCTCCACTTTGCTGGGTGTCTCCTCTTCCACCTAAGCACAAGGCATCCAATAGGATTGCCTGATGCTTTGGCCAATCTGGAAAAGGGTCTCACGACCTGCCTCCTGGTTGGCAGGGAGGAACTTTAGTGTGAAAATAGCAAAAATTCATTGTCACACAACTGGGTGAGATTGGGGCGCAGTGCTCTGCTCCCCTGAGCCCATCCTTTTTTGAAGCCAATTAGAGCCTCAGGCTCCAATCACGTGCTTAAAAAAACTCCCCCTCCCCCATTGGAATCCATAGTCCAGCGCCCTGATGTGTAGATTAGGGCTCCAGATACATGGATGGGGGGCGGCACCTGTGTGCCCTCTATGGACGGGCCTCCACTGCTAAATACTGAAATTTGCACTTAAAACTGTCATTTTGTAAAAATGGCTGTGCCAGTAAATGTCGGGTGTCATGTCAGTAAGTTTCAGTCTGGTAGGTTGGCAACACTGTTCCAATGGCTACCCAGCAGCTTACCAGAAAAAAATGTACCAGTAGAAGGTCATGGTGGTGCTGATTCTATTGGTCCATAATTTTCAGATCATGGCACTGACAGCACCCCCCCTGCAGGCGGTCCAGCATTTACCTAATCGTGTGGCGGGCTGTGGTGTCCTCTCCTCCTCCTCTCCCGGAGTGCGGTAGCGGTGGCTCCGGTGTCCTCCTCCACTTTGCTGGGTGTCTCCTCTTCCACCTAAGCACAAGGCATCCAATAGGATTGCCTGATGCTTTGGCCAATCTGGAAAAGGGTCTCACGACCTGCCTCCTGGTTGGCAGGGAGGAACTTTAGTGTGAAAATAGCAAAAATTAATTGTCACACAACTGGGTGAGATTGGGGCGCAGTGCTCTGCTCCCCTGAGCCCATCCTTTTTTGAAGCCAATTAGAGCCTCAGGCTCCAATCACGTGCTTAAAAAAACTCTCCCTCCCCCATTGGAATCCATAGTCCAGTGCCCTGATGTGTAGATTAGGGCTCCAGATACATGGATGGGGGGCGGCACCTGTGTGCCCTCTATGGACGGGCCTCCACTGCTAAATACTGAAATTTGCACTTAAAACTGTCATTTTGTAAAAATGGCTGTGCCAGTAAATGTCGGGTGTCATGTCAGTAAGTTTCAGTCTGGTAGGTTGGCAACACTGTTCCAATGGCTACCCAGCAGCTTACCAGAAAAAAATGTACCAGTAGAAGGTCATGGTGGTGCTGATTCTATTGGTCCATAATTTTCAGATCAGAGTTTTGTCTAAAACTGTTAAATATAATGTACTACTGAAGGTATCTTTTGCACTTATACAACAAATTTATGCCTCGCTTTTCTTCTTTTATACCAGTTTATATATTATTTGTGCAAATAAAGAATTGTTTATGCTCTCTCCTTAGAAAATACACTGATATTGGAGAAAAATCCCAATATCCCCTATTATAATTTTAGCGCTTATGATCATGTCTTCATAAGTTCCCGTTTGGTGAAAAGTCCGGCTGCAGGAACCTGGACTCTAAAAGCTTGGGGGAACGGATCACTTACTGTTCAGATATTAGGGTTTACTGGTAAGTTCTATCAGTTTATATATTGTAACAAAACTTCACTTCTTCCCTGTCTATGACTCTTTAACCACTTCACCCCGGAAGGATTTCCCACTGTAGGACCAAAGCACTTTTTTTGTGATTCGGCACTGTGTCGCTTTAACTGACAATTGCGCGGTTGTGCGACGTTGTACCCAAACAAAATTTGCGTCCTTTTTTCCCCACAAATAGAGCTTTCTTTTGGTGGTATTTGGTCATCTCTGTGTCATTTCTGATCACCGCAATAAACAAAAGTAGAGCGACAATTTTGCAAAAAAAATATTTCTTACTTTTCGCTAAAATACAAATCCAAAAAAAATAAAATAAAATAACAAATGTACTCATTGGTTTTGGCCAATTTATATTCTTCCTTATATTTTTGTTAAAAAAAAATTGCAATCGGCATTTATTGATTGGTTTGCGCACAGGTTGCCACGTTTACAAACCATGAGAATTCATTTCTGCCGTTTTTCCAATTTTTTTTTTTGTACTAGTAATGGTGGCGATCTGCGATTTTTATTGGGACTATGATATAACAGCGGACATGTCGGACATTTTTGACACTTTTTTGAGACCAATGACTTTTATAAAGGGACCAGAAATTTAAATATCCACTGATTACTGTGTAAATGTCATTGGCAGTGAAGGGGTTAACCTGCAGGGGGCAATCCAGGGGTTACCTGTGTTCCCTAGGTGTTTTCTAACTGTGAGGGGGCTGGGCTACCATGGGCATAAGAGATCTAACTGATCCCAGTGACAGGGATCAGTAGATCTTTTACATGCCGCCTGACAGAGCGGGGAACCGCCGTGTTTACATCACCGGTTCCCCATTCTTTCTCTCTGCCAGGTCATCGCGCCTCACCTGCGGACATTGGGTCCACCCGAGCCATGGGCACACTCCTCCAGAGGCACGATTATATACGGCAATTCACAAGACAGCACCACATTGCCACAGTAAATATGCAGTGGCCTGTTGGGAAATGGTTAGGCCTCATTTAAACAGCCAGCTAAGGTATAGTAAAACAGGTACTTGAGTTGCAACTTTACTGCCCCTCCTCCCGGCAGCTGAGCCGCAAGTTAACATGGTTATCAGCCATGTCTGTACACAGCAGTGTCTGGGAGACAGAACCTCTGTCAAATGCATCTCATGAAAGTGCACAGGACCGTGCCACAACTGCTCTTCAGCATTTTGTAATGCATGGGGTTGGTGGCATGGTGCTGCAAGCTTTCAATGGATGACATGGGCTCTGATAACTGTAATCACCTTTACTCTGAGCACCCATTCTGTGCTTCTAGGATTTTATCTCACATGCCTGCAGGCTCCCTCTCCTGTTGAGCGCTGTCTCACCTGTTTCTTATTATGCATTTAAATTTACTTGATTTCATATAGACTATTAGTGTGCATTGACAATTTTTTTTTTTTAGGAATGGGGCTGCTTTAATGGTATAGTAGTTAGTTGGATGCAATCATGGCCTTAGGCCCCTTTTACATGGGGCAGGCTCCGTTTTGATCAGCCGGGGATTTGTCCACTGATCCCCTGCTGATCAGAGCAGAGCGGGCGGATGAGAGGTCCATGCCCCCTCAGTTTATGCAGAGCAGACACGGATAGAGACCACTTTGGTCTACTGTATGAGCAGCCGGGAGTACATGGACTACGCTGACTGTTTACACCCGACCACCTCTGATCCACCTACGCGAAGGGGGCTGGATCCACTTCCATTTGTTTTTAGCAGACCGGATCAGATTAGAGGTAGGCGGGTGTAAATGGGCACAATCCTGCTTATAACCACGGTCCATAGGACTATCCAATCAGGTCCACCTAAATAACTGACAGGCAGACCTGATCGGGGCGGATATGGGAAAGGGGCCTTAGGTCTACATGTGCAGATTTTGAATAAAAGTTTCCACAATCAGAAACCTACTAATTTCCCACTCTGTGACTAGGATCACCTATCTGAACTGATATACATTAGCCAATAAAAGTGTATTATGTGTTTGTGCTGTCATGTAACAGGTAAAGATTGAGTTTTGTGTGGATAGGAATTGGGTTGATGCCACCAATTTTACAGGTTTGAAATGGCAAAATTGCCAAATGACCTCCAGGAATAGAACAGTCTGGTTCCATCCCTCTCAAAAAGGCTTTCCCCATTCTCCGAGCAGCCACCATTGTGAAGTAGAGCAGTCATTACAATGTTATTTCAATTATTTTTGGCCTACAGTGGTTAAGAAGCTGTAGCATTTAGGATATGCTATGTTATCTGAATTGAATCTACAAATGTTCCCATTCACAATTGCAGAACTTATTGTTTTTGTTTCGCAGTGGAAGGAAACCATTGTAGGCTGAACATACAAGTTCTCTACATTGAGGATCTTAACCAGTTTTAAGCCAAGATCCTGCAAAAATGTGATACCGGCCATTGATCCATCAGAATCATGTGGGCAAAGGGCTATGTTCTGTGTGAAGTGTATTCATCAGAATCCTTTAGATGCCGAGCAGAGGTCTCAAACTGGTTGCCCTCCAGCTGTTGCAAAACTACAAGTCCCAGGAGGCATTGCAAGGCTGACCGTTACAAGCATGACAGAGGCATGATGGGACTTGTAGTTTCGCAACAGCTGTAGGGCTGCCATTTTGAGACTCCTGATTTAGAGTCACCTCATTAGCTGTAAATTGTAGAATTATGATTTGCAATGGACAGATGATATAAAAATACTAATTTTCTTAACCTCACATCTTTTGCAGGGTTCAACACATCAGGTAAGGCTAGCAGAGGATTGCATTGTGATTCTGTTAGATGCATGCATGCTCTTATTAACCGCTTTACCCCCAGCCCGATTAAGAAATTTCTGTCATACATTTAATTCATTACAGAAAATTATTTACAACCCCCTCAAAAATATATATTTTTAAAAATAAAATTGAGTGATAAAATGCTGATTGTGTAAATTTTTTATGTCACGCGATAGTTGCGCAGCCATTTTTGAAATCCAAATTTGCAGGGAAAAAAAGTATACACTTCGACTCATTTTTTAATACCATTTTTTTGTAAAATATAAAAGATGATGTTACACCGAGTAAATAAATACCTAACATGTCACAGTGCTATACTAAAACGTAAAAAGTCTTTACAGGTTACCAGAGTTACAGAGGAAGCCTAGCACTAAAATTTAAATGTATTTATTTTATTATAAATAATTTGACAACACACCAGGCTTTCCACCATGGGGTTGGATTTTGTACACTTGAAAATGGTGTTATGCAAGCTTTCACACATTCTATCGTGTTCTTGCATGATCAACATTTGTCTAGACACATTTTGGGGTACCATGGTGAATGGATACTGGGGACTGAGATGCCCTTGTAGATATATTGATGCTGGGGTAAGTTCCCAACACTCAACTGAGAAGGCCAAATAGATGAGCGGTCAACGGACTTCAGCCAATTTCAGTTGATTATGACTTGTAGTAGCTATACCATTGCCTAGATCAGTGGTCTCCAAACTGTGGTCTAGGGGCCAGATGTGGCCCTTTGCTTTCCTTTATATGGCCCTTGGGGCACTATTCCACCCACTGACACTAATGATGGGGCACCATTCCCCCATACTAATACCATTAATGGAATACTACTCCTCCCATTAAAAGCATTGATGGGGCTCTGATGCTGGGGTATTTTCTACTCCAACTATCCACAGTATACCCCCCTAAAGCTTGAAGGACAGTAAACATGCCCTTTTGTAGACATGTGCACTTCCAAAATTTATTTTTTAGTTTTCCTTTCATTCGTTTCTTTAGTTTTTCTGGAAATTCAAAAATTCAGAAATTCAAAAATTCGGAAAATCAAAAATTCAAAATTCCTAAATTCGAAAATTTGGAAATTTAAAAAATCTGAAAATACAAAAATCCAAAAATAAGAAAGAGAATACGAAAATTTTTAGAGAACGAAAATCTGAAAATTCAAAATAATAACTAACTAACTAATAAAAACTAACTATTAAATTATAGATATTGGAACTTCCTTTCAAATTTGGCAGTTAGTGAAGGTAACAAATACAAATTTATCTGAAGTTAAGAATTATTTGAAATAATGAATGCCACATCTAAACAAATGGAACGGAACTAATTAATAATATATAATAATAATAGTAATAAATAGTCTTTATTCATTGTTATTAAGTTATAAGAAGTTATAATTAAGTTATTATTAGTTATTATTTCAGATTTTCAAATGTTAGGGTATTCAAATTATTGTATTTTCATTCTTATTTTCAGATTTTCGTTCTTTTGAATTTTTGGATTTTCATTCTTATTTTTGGTTTTCCGAATTTTCAAATTTAGAATTTCCGAATTTCCCAGATTTCGAATTTTCGAATATTCAGGAAAAAATGGAAATTCAAAAATGTGGAGATTTCCAAATTAACCAATTTGTCGAAAATTCATTGCAAAACGAATTAGAAGCTAAACGAAGTGCACATGTCTAGCCTTTTGCTTAGAAGTTTGAAGACCCCTGGCCTAGATGAAAAAACTTCCTATACATAAGGTTACATTTTCAAAATGTGAACACAAGGATAAGGATCTTTATTTAATCATATGCATGTAGGTTTCAAATCTCATTGGTCTAAGATGAAAACAACTGTAGCTTAAATAGGGTCCTTAATCCTTATCCTGTTGTGTTAGCATGGAAGTTCACCGTTCAAAAATTCCTTGATGTTAGCATTATGAATTTAGTTTATGGTCTACCATCTATTTCTAACTATAACCTCTCAATAATATATTGACTTTTTATTTTAGGAAACTGTTCAGATTCTGACTGTGACCCGAATGCTTCGTGTGGAGAGTTTGGTGGGGACCAGCAATGCACGTGTAACGTTGGATTTGCAGGAGATGGAACATATTGTGAGGACATAGATGAATGCCAGGATCCTTACACCAACGTTTGTGGTTTTTATGGTGGTGGAACCTGTGTGAACACCATCGGATCTTACACCTGTAATTGTAACACTGGTTTCAAGTATAAGGAAGAATCTGGCTGTGTAGACGTTGATGAGTGTGCCGACAGCTCTCTGAATAACTGTCTTCCACTAGCCGTGTGTACCAATGGATACGGGTCTTATGCCTGTTCTTGTCCTTCTAAATATTATGAACTTGGATTAAATTCCTGTACTGACCCTTGCTCCAACCACACCGTACTTAATGACACCTGGCGTAGTACCTCAAACATACATAATTATACTGACTATTTGTATAACTTTGATTGGCCTCATTGTGACTATGGCATGTACGGCTGGCGTCGGTTTAAAGGAGAACATGATCTGCGAATCCCTGAGTACTGTGTCCCGTTATACAGCTGTGGAGTTCATGCGCCTATGTGGCTGAATGGCATACATCCAACCATCGAACAGGGAATCACCAGTCTTACTGCCTGTGCCAACTGGAATACATGCTGTATGTGGTCAAGGCCCATTTCAGTGAAGATGTGTCCCCAAGGCTTTTATGTGTATAAAATACAGAGTACACCACAATGCTGGTATGGCTATTGTACAGGTAAGCATTCACTTACGTCCAACATACGAGTATTTACTTATGTCCAACATACGATTTTGGACATCCGGTCATACGACCGTCGCACCGCGTGTACGAGGCATTACACATGGTGCGCCGGTCGTACGACCGGACGTCCAAAATCGCATGTTGGCTGTTGTGTCTCGTGTACGGATTTGCAATAAGCGATCGTATGACCAAGCCCAACGTAGTGACGTGTAAAGAGGAAGTTCAGGTGAATGTGATTTGTGAATTAGGAATGTAGGTTTCCCAGAATGGACACTTCTGGGCGTTCCTGACTTCTGAGCATGCGTGTTTTGCACGTACAACTTTGTTGGCCCAACTTCTCTGTACACACGATACAATGGTCGTACAATGCCTTGTTGTACAACAAAAGTGTTCTAGTCTGCTCATCCAACTTCTGTTGTATGACCGTCGCACATCGGCTGTTGTAATCACGTGTACTAACGGTCAGATGATTGTACAAAAAGTTGTTGTACGACGGTTATACCGTGTGTATGGGCCTTTAGAGTTGAAGCTGAATTCCAGGTATTATTTTTTTATTATTGTTATACAGGATTTATATGGTGCCAAAAGTTTGTGCAATGCTTTACAATAAAAAAAAAGGGAGACCATGTGATTACAATGCAGTTCAGTACAGAAGGAATAGGATGGAGTTTACAATCTACAGAAAGGAGGAGGTGGTACAAATTCCCTATGATACTATGTGACCTTCTAAAGGCCAAAATCTTTTGGTTTGTGATCAATGAACGCCTCTTTGCTATTCTGCAGGATACAATTTCTATATTTGGTAAAACATGGAACTCCTAGATTACATTTTTGACAGGCGCTACCACTTAAATATGCTTGGAAGCTCGTTGGGGCAGATGCAATTTCCTTTCCTCTCCTCTCCTTTTGTACTTTCTCTTTCTTCTTACATGTGTCACGTGCGCACCACTGGAGTGTGACAGGTGACACCACTGGAGTGTGAATCGCACCAAGGGTTGCAAAGCGCACCACTAAGGTTGTGGACTTATGGCTGACTGCTGCTAATGAGTTCCGGCTGATATGGGAAGAGGGCCCCCTGGACACTGAAACACAGGGAGCTAGTGTATCGGTTTCCCCAGGGCGCGGAGTCTAAGAGTCAGTGGGTGTTCACCAGTGCCTCTAGTGGTAAGGATGGATTTAGCTGCAACTGGATCTAGGTCGCGGCCCCCTGGGTCCCCTAACTCACGCTCGGCTGGCTACAGGTGGAAGAGAAGAAGCAGCAGTGCAGGAACAGCAAGAATAGTCAGAGGGAATAGCAAAAAGTCAGGGCTACAAGCAGACAGGAGAAACAGAGAACAAACGGAAGATCTAGGTATCAGGCAGGCAGGGATAGTCAGACAAACCAAAGATCTGTACACGTAATAAGAGCAAACAATAGGAACAACCACACACAGAGCCAAACACGGACAAATGTTGATCAGTAATGCAGGCCTGCACTGCCAGGTGTTATATCCTGTTCCCAAATAGGGCCTGGGGTTGAGGAGCTGAGGAGAGCTATTAAAGCAAAGAGGCCTGGCCTTTAAATGGACACATGGAAGGTGGTAGGCAACAGATAAGACATGAATGTTTACTGTGCTTTTATGACAGCATGTTTCATACCATCCGGGAGAATCACACGGTCGCTGGCTGATCCCTTAGGTTTTAATTCGAGAGGAAAAAATAACAGTTTCGAAAATGTTGTTGAGTTGCTGAATAGAGAGACTATGGTGTCCTTCGACCCTTTTTTTGGGGACACCCTTCATCTTAATGCTCCTCACTTGTGATATTGTATGATATGCAGAACTCGGGGAACGATATCACTGTTGTAACTCTTTCTGTACTGAAACACTTGTTTAAAAAAGTTTAAGGTTGATATAGCTTTGTAATTTGGTACTCTTATTTCAAACTGTTAAAACAAAAAAAACAATAGCTGCGGGGGATGACCTGATGTGGGTGGCTGAAGTAAAGTTTTTAGGTGGAGGTGGGGTAGGCTTCCCTAATAAGTGATTTTCAGGGATTGTGTAAAGGCGGACAGAGTGGGACCTAACCTGAAATACTGGGGTAGGGAGTTCCAGAGGATGAAAGAAGTGATTGAGGTGAGCATCAGAGGAGCTGCATAGGGAACTAGAGAGAAGGAGGTCTTGAGAGAAGTGGAGAGGATGATTTGGGTGATTTATTGAGATGAGGTTGGTGATGTAGCTGGGGCAGAGTTGTAGATATCTCTGTTGCTGTTAGTATTTTGATAATCATATATAAGCCAGTGGAGGGATTGGCAGAGAGGGGCAGCAGCCATGGATCGGTTGGAAAAGCAGATGGGTCTGGCAACAATAATGATGATAGGCTGAAAGGGGGATAGCTTGTGTAAAGGTAGGCCAACAAGAAGGGAGTTGTAGTACTCAAGGTGAGAGATAACCAGGGTTACGTTGGTTCCAGCTTGGGCCAATGCAAGTAGTGTATGTATGTGCCATACCTGTGGATTCCCTGTGGAAGTAGGCACTGCTACTACAGAGATTGCCACTAGCTTCTGTGTCCCATGTCTATGCTCAGCATGGGCACCCTTCAGAGAACCCTTGGAATTTCTTCACTCAGTGCAAAATGTCCTCTGATTGGATGAGGTGGAGATTGTGATGTCACCATCCCACCTCCCCACCTCATCCAATTAGAGAATGTTATGCATGCATTTGTTGAGAGAATGCAACGTTTTCTCTGAATGGTGCCCAGGCTGGTAAATGTAGAGTTTGAATGTATCTACCATACCTGAGGGATTATCCTGGAAGCTACTACAGTGACCTCTGCTGTCTTACGGGTCTCATGCCAAGCTGCTGCTATGCTACAGCATGAACATAGGAGATTTATTTGGCATAGGTACCACTCAGGGAACCCTTTGCATTGCACAGTGTTCTCTGATTGGACAAGATGGAGAGACAGGGTGGTGGTGGCATCACAATATCCACTTTCCAATTCAAGAACGCTTTTCATTCATTGAGAAAATGCAACGTTCTCTCTGAATGGTAGCTGTTCAGAACAAGCAACCTTCTGTGTTCAGTAAGAAGAAGGGCAGCTACTGGGCATTGGACCCAGAAGATAGCGGTGATCACTGTAGTAGTGGTGACAAACAAAAATTACTTCCTTGGGGATACCACAGGTATGAAACATGCATACACACACTGGTCCAAGCTGGACAAATGTAACTATATCAAAATTTCCATAGCCAAACTTTTGCTATATTTTGATATACTGCACATAGTTCAGTTTGGCCCAAACAAATGATGTCCCTCATTAACATGTGAGGCCTCTGGATATGCAGTATAAATTGCATACTGCCCTGTGTTCCGGGTTTGAGCCGAGACTTCCAGGAGAATCTAATATTACAGTGGTGCTCAGCCATTCAGAGAAAGCCATGAATTCTATCAATGAATACAAAGCTCCCTCTGATTGGCTCAGCTAGAGTTTGTGACATCATCAGCCCACCTCTCTGACTCTGCCAATCTTGTGGCAAAAAGCAATAAAGCAATTGCCATAGTACATAAAACCACCAGTGGTTTTGGGGGGGGGCAGCAAACAGTCCATCTGACCCCCCCCCGGTCGGTTGGGTCACATGCACCCACACCCCTTCCCCCAGTCGGTTGGGCGGTCCCAGCACTTACCCCATCTAGCTCTCAGGCAGCGCTTTCTTCGGGGCAGTGGCTTAACCCTGTGTCTCCTCCTCCTGGTGATTCATGGCGGCTTCTCCTGCATCTCCTCCTCCTCGGCGGCCAATAGGATCACTTCTCCTTTCAGCCAATCGGGTGACTGGTCTCAGGACCTACTTCCTGTTTGGCCGGTAGGAGAATCAGGAAGACAATAGCAAATTATTGGCTATTGTCTTCCTGATTCTCCTCCCGGCCAATCACAACTGAGCCCATTCTTTTTCGAAGCCAGTTAGATTCTCAGGCTCTAATCACGTTCTTCTAAAAAAAAAAAATGGTATCCATGTGTTCGGGTACCCTGCATGTAGATTAAGGGGCCAGACGCATGTATAGGGGGTGCGGCCCCCATGCGCCCTGTACGGGCGGGCCTCCACTGCATAAAACAAGCCTTTTTTTAAAAAAAACAAAACTTTATTGAGATGTCACAGACAGTGTTTGATTGCTGGCCGTGCAATATGAGCCAGTGGATTGTCTTGCACTGCACTGCGCTGCAAAAAAATGACTGCATGCAGTACTTGTTTTTGGGTGCACCATGACTAAACACCAATGCAAAGAAGTGGTGTTAACCAGGCACATAGGAGACAATGCATTTTACCTTGTCCATGCAGAGGAACAATGCTGGAATAGCCGCCAAAACGCAGTCCCACTGCATGTGGTGTGAACCTTTCCTCGCACAATCAGGATGAAAAAATTGGCATGCTTTCTCTATTATGTGTGAGTCCTACAATGCCATCTAGTTGTCATTTTTTTTATATAAAAGCCTCATTGAGAAAAACATGTGATTGCTCCATTTTCAGGCTTATGACCAACGTGGGACATAGAGGTGGGTATGGTTCTGTTTTTTGGTAACCAACAGATATCAACATTTATGTATCATCATGAAACACAACACTGAAAACAATAACTCATTTTTGCAAAAAAATTGTGAAACTAACAGAACTTATAATGTAATTTCAGAGAATCAGGTAAACACCACTACAACAACTCCTACAACAACTTTGAGGACAACACTTTCTACAACTTTTCAGACTTCGTATCCCACTACAGACACCCATGTTACATCTTATTTTACTTCTACGGCATATGATGACTCCACATTCCTTACCATGGGAAGTTCAACTACGGGGTCCCCTTATACGACCTCAGTCACAAATACCAGCTGTTCAGTCAGAGGTAAGCATTAGAGCATGGGTGCTCAACCTGTGGTCCTCCAGCTGTGATGGAACTACAAGTCCCATGATGCATTGCAAAGCTGACAGTTACAAGCATGACTCCCAAATGCTGAGGCATGAAGGGACTTGTAAATTTGCAACAGCTGGACGGCCACTGGTTGAGTACCCATGCATTAGAGGCTTTCAACCACCAAGAAACAATACTCCTGAGACTTAAAGGAAGTGACATCACTTCCCATGGTTCTTACTCATTTCAGGACGCTGAAACATCTATAAAGAAGTTTTTCAGGCCCCGTTCACACCCAAGAAGAGCGATTTTCAGGCATTTTTAAGAGTTTTCCAAGTATTATGAGCTTTTTAGAAGCGTATTACAAGCATTTTACAAGAGTGTTGAAGCTTTAAGTGTTTTTATTTTAGGCAATTGAAAGCACTGGGGAGATGAGTGTTGGAGAGCTGCTGTTTTGCCATAAAACATGCTACAAACATGCTACAAAATGCTCATAAAACTCTTGTTAAACACTCATGTTGACTGTCTTTCAGGCATTCCCATTGTCTATTGGGCCAATCTGCCTAAAAAGAATCTTGTACACTTTTTTTAGCAACCAGCGGTTTGCCAGGGGTGTACAGGGGTCACCATTGCCAGCTTCTTCTCTGCTACCTATTGCAGACATTCAGCGGCTGCAGGAAGGAAATGGAGGGCATTGTTTCCTCCACATGCCACTCCCTATCCCTGTCTTGCTGTCCCCGGCCCCTGTGCACTTCCCTAGCTCCCCTCACCCACCCGCAGTGCTGCCAGGTTTCCCAATCCCACCTCCCGCTGGCTGCTGTGGGGGATCTGTCAGGGTGGAGAGTGGGGAAATGGCCAGTAAAATGGTCTTTTACCTGCCCCTTCCTTGCCCTAATGCATAGTCAGTGATCAGTACCAATCACTAAATTTTTTGTCATTCATTTATGGCTGAGGCATAGTAAACTGTGTTTACTATGCCTCAGTTTATGAATGAACGGGAAGCCTCTGTACAGAGATATTCCTGTTCATTCATTCTGTGAAGCTGAGGCTGTAGACAAAGGGACTGATGCATCTGTTCTCAGAGTGAGACATCAGGGGTCTGTTTAGATGCTTGATATGTCACCAAAGCCCCCCCAACGGGGGTCCTAAAAGAGATGTAAAAAATAATAAAAATAAAACAATACAAAGAAAAAACTACTGACACCAGTGGTGGAACTACTATTGCACTCGCACCTGGGCTCTGGCATTCTGCCACCGTGGGGGAACCCCACGACAGCAGGAAGGTTGCTCTCTGTGGGACTGTAATAAAGAGTCCCACAATGGGAGTAAAGGGCCCCAGGATCAGTAGGAAGGGCCCTGGCCGGGTACCAGGGCAGCCCTTCATGGTTTCTTGCAACAGGGCCCTAAAGTTTCTAGTTACGCCTCTGAATTTTGCTAGAGGCAACCAAACAATCAGACGTCAACAAGGGCCATTGCAATGAATATGCTTTTGTTTGAGCGTATTAAAGCTACAAGCTTCAAGAAGAAAAATACTCAGGTCTGAACGGGGCCTTAAAGCAACACCACAGATCCACCAATGTTTGATAGCAACATGCAAATATTAGAAAGGTTTATATTCTGAATCCTAAACCTCCATAGGACGTGGGGTGGGTGTTGGACATTGGACAAATTGTCAAGTGTGCCATGTAGAAAGTAATGGACTTCATGAATTCATGATTTGTAATCTTGTTTCTACCTAGGATCCAATGTCAGCTCAGCGGACAATCTATGTTTTCCTAATGAAGAGTGCAGGATTGTTAATGAAGTATCAGGATGTTATTGCACTCCATCATTAAATGATACCACTGTCTTTGGATTTGCCATGCCTCAAGGTAAGGAGATAGGTTCATAAAGTGGACTGTAGTAGATGTGCTTATATATTATTCCAGCTTTTCTTAGTGGCAATTAACACACCAATAGCTAATAGTAGACATGCCACCAATCCAAGTCTGCATGAAAATCTCTTCCCTCTAGAACTCGTGATCCCTATCAAAGAGAACCTAACCATGCTCCATTAATTCAGCTGGAAAGCAGGAAGTTGCACACCGATGATATCATAATACATCCAACCTTTATAAAGTAAGACAAAGCACACTGCAGCCCCACCTAGGACCACGCATCCCTAACATTTCAGCAAACACAGGCTAAAGTGGAACGTGACCTGAAATCATCGATATGCAATGTCTTGATTTGCTGCTCAATAGCTTGTATTGGTCATATTTAACTGAACTTATTTGTTGAAGATGTTTAAGTATTCATTCAAGTGGTGTCCTTTAGCTAAGGAATCCACTTGAATGAGTCGCAAAATGTCTTCAACATTACAGAATAGTTCCAATTGAATGGGACTAATGTCTACTAGATGCATTGTACAAGAAAAAAGAATTTGGGTGGCTGACCATTTAATTTACCTATATAGTCAAAGTCTGAGGATTCCCCTCCAAATGATGGAGTCCAGGTATCCCCAGTAAAGGGGGCTGTTAAAGTAGTTGTAAAATACCATCCCTTCCCCCAAAAGAAAAAAAACTACAAAGCCAAGGCATAATGAGCTAGTATGCAGCACATACTAGCTCATTATGAAATACTTACCTTGGAACGAAGCTGTTGCAGCGGTCTTGGCACATGCTTCTTCTGAGTCTGCGGCTCTGTCCAATCACAGCGCGGGCTCCAGCAATGTGATTGGCGGAGCCACGCTGAAGTCACTCCCACACATGCGCACGGGAGCCGTCATTTACAGCATGGCAACACAAGAAATGGCACCCGGGGTAGCCCCAGGTGCTGATTCTTCAGTGCGCATGTGCCGATGACGTCGGCACATGCTGATTCAGGGAATATCTCCTAAACCATACAGGTTTACGAGATATTCCCCGGACCCACAGGTAAACCTTATTGTAGGCTTACCTGTAGTTTAAAGAGGTTGTCATGTGTTGACAACCACTTTAAGGCTACATCATTCAAAGTCATTGTAGACAATTGTGCTCTTCCAGCCTTGTGGTAACAGTTTGGTGAAGACCCTTTTCTGTCCCCCCATGACTTCCGCCTGTATACAAAGCCAGCTCCATAAAGACATGCCTTGACCAATTTGGTGTGGAGGAACTCAAATGTCCTGTACAGAGCTTTGACATCATCCCTACTGAACACCTTTGGAATTAATTGGAATGCCTTTTGTGAGCCAGGTCTTCAACATCAATACCTGACCTCACAAATGGGCACAGATTACTACAGACGCCCCCTAAAATGTTGTGGGAAACCTTTGCAGAATAGTGAAGAATGTTATGACCACAAAAGAGGAACCACACCATATTAACAATCATGATTTTGGCTTGAGATGTCTAACAAGCCCATAGAGGTGTCCAGGTCAGGTTTCCACAAAATTTTGGTTGTATGGTGTATACCAGTGGGTGTCAACTTACGAGCCAAATGTGGCCCCTGACATCACCAAAGGTCTGCACATAATGTTTAATATATGTGATGCTTGAGAGGACAGTCAGAGACTGCAGACCTATTAAGGGAAATGAGGGTCAGAGACTGTGGGCATGCTACATTTTTGACTGGGGATATCCTGCAGAAGACAGTATGAAACTGGGAAGATGATATTACCTTAATCAGCATTCTAAATACAGATTGCTGAGGTCCAAGGGCCGCACATTATATATCAAAGGGCCACATGCTGCCCTCGGCCGCAGGTTGTGACTTTTTAGTCTTTTTAGTTTATTCAGAAATAGATATTTTGATTTTTAATACTATATATGAAAATACTGTTACCTTGCCTGCTGAAAGACCTTGCTAGCAAGCAATCAATATTCTGCAAACTTAGCTTACTAATCCACAGGTCAATATGTTGCATTACTGTATAACCACTTAATGGACACATGTTGCAAAGTTTTCCATTAAAACAAGGACAATTTGACCGGAATAAATGAAAGGTGTCAGTTGAAATATTTTTCTAAGAGCCTAAAAATGATTTTCTTTGATTAAGGCTGATGTTATCAAGATTATCAAGAGGCAGTGACCTAATAGATATTGGTTTGTTGAAAGTGTATGCAATAAACAGACATCTGATCAACACAATTTATAGCAAATTGAACAAAATGTTGACAAATATACGTTAAAATTGTTCATCCACTTTTGATCATATAACATTATATAATATGCAGTTATGTAATGATCAATGAATCTTTCCAAAAGTACGATCTTCTGGCTGATTGACTATGGTGGAGGAACAAATTGCCCAAACTGATTTTGTGGCGTGTGTATGTGATTTTTTTCTTGGTCTCGAAAAAGTGCTGTGGGAGTTGAAGAGCAATGGTGGACAGTGTTCAGGGACAAGTACAATCAAGAAAAAAGGCAGATGCAAAATTGTATAGAGAGCTTTATCAAGATTCTCCTCAAAGTTCACTGTGAAGGTTCTCGTGTAGCCCGGTTGTAAGGGTAGGGTGGTGATTGTTTGTCGCATCCTCCATGTCCCCCATTGGGCACCAAACAAGGGTCACATGAGACGCCTACCCCAGGGTGGTTTCTTCTGGGCTATGCTAGGCATAGGTACCTTATACAAGGGTCAATCTCCTACATATGGGGTACCTTTGCTCCATGCCATTTTCATCACTGCCCTGAGGCCGATGCTGCCTTAGGGGAATACTAGACCTTGAGATGGGCCTCTGCTTTTCAAAACGAACCTACACCATGTACACATGCACTGCAACTGTTCTCCATTTAACTCCCTATGTAAATGTACATCTTCTCTGTAATCTGCATTTGTCCACATCCACCTGTCAAGTGTTTTCCACTACTACTGCCAAATAGTGGAGTAGGTCCTGCCATGCACTCTGTGTGAGCTCCACAAGTGCATTCTACTTAACTCTTAAACCTCCGTACTCCTGTACAGGATGGAGGGTGGGAACCTCTGTGGTTCAAATCCACTCTGCCAGACAAACCGCTGGTGAAAGGAGTGCCAACAACAATTTCCTCACTTCTAGAGGCAGTCCCATCTATAACAGGTACACGCTATTAGCAGGCTGCTTGTTAACACCTCTTACTCTTAGTCACCAATCATGTCTTCATATTACTCTACTCCACACCGATATCTTCATACCACAATGTGTTCAGACCCACTCAGTGAACCATGTGTGCCTGTTACTTGCAATCCCTTTCAATAACTTCAGACCGGAGATGACAACATTTCAGTATTTTACTTGGAAAAAAAATGGCAATTACAGGTGGTCGCCAAGTTACAAACATCTGACTTACAAATCACTCCTACTTACAAAAGGAGGTAGACAACGGCAAGTGAGAGGATATCTATCCCTAGGAAGGGAAATTCACTCCTGTAGGAGTTATTATGGGAAAAAGGGGTCTCCACCGATGCTTTATAACGAAGGTTTGTTTCCACAACAACCCAAAATTTTCAAAATCCAATTATCATTGGGACAGGACGTACGGTGAAATCTTCTGAACAGAAACATAGACAGCAAAACAAACATTACAGGGGTGTTACCCCTTCCCTATGCTATCCAAAAAGCTTTAAAAAAATTTTTTTGGCTGAAGATACACTTAAAAAATGTCCCTGTTCCCACTTACAAACAAATTCAACTTAAGAAAAAACCTACAGTCCCTATCTTGTTTGAAACTCAGGGACTGCATTTACAAAGTCCAACAGTCACAGCCATAATTATTCCCTAGTTCTCTAGCTCTAACTGCAAGCTTGTGTGCTGCCCCAGCATACCTGCAAAGGTAGTGCCTCTGCAATTGCATGTTCCAGTGCCGGTGTCTTCAGGACGAACCCCAGGTTCAGATGTCTTTACATCCCTATGATAATATCCTTTCTCTGTTCCTTATGGTTATCACTTACAAGACACAGGGCCCGTAACCTCCATGGGCCTTTCTCAGGGGACTATCCTTCTCTCTCCCTCCTCTCTATGCTTGACCATGTCACATCTTTATATACCCCAGGATTAGGGGGCACGACCCAGAGAAGAACCCACCAAAAGGACCAAAGAACCAGAAAAGACATTAATCCCTACCCTCCCAGCTGGGACAGTGCCTAACTGGCCATTTCAACCTGCTTACAAGGTCATGGTATAATTAGTAGTCACATTCAGATGGACTTGTTCTGTAATATTGAAGACATTTAACAACCGAGGCAAATAGCTACTTCGGTTCCAGTGAGTGTCACACCCCAGTATTCATAGACATACAGGTGACCCGACCACCTTCATTCAATCACCCTAGAACACAGGTGTCAAACTGGCGGCCCTCCAGCTGTTGCGGAACTACAAATCCCATGAGGCATTGCAAGGCTGACAGTTACAAACATGACACCCACAGGCAGAGGCATGATGGGACTTGTAGTTTCGCAACAGCTGGAGGGCCGCCAGTTTGACACCTCTGCCCTAGAAGGTGTTAAAACAGATATCAATTGCCCAAAAACATGAAGAAAGGCAAGATGTTCTATACCCTTTTTTTGTGTATATGCTAATTTATGTGTATTTTCCCCTAGATATCCGTACTGAATGTGGGATGAATCAAATTACAGTTTCTTATAGTAAATGCAACATTGAGTTGTTGGGATTCAATACTTCATCATTACATTTGAAGGACAATAACTGCACTGGGGTCTTTGAAATAAGAGATATACGGTACATTACTGTCACCACATTGCCTAGGAGTGGTCATTGTGGAACAGAACTGGTGGTAAGTAAAAAGAAAAGAAAGAAGTAGTTATAACAGATATGAAGTATTTTAGTGACATTATGATACCAGTAGAGGATGTTCTCTGACCTCTCAGTGGACTTTGGAGAGGACACTCCAGAATATGTTTATTACTTCATTGAGTTATTCATTACTTTTCCTATCTTTTGTTTCAGGAAAGTAGCAGCTATTTTACGTACACAAATGCGGTGTATTTATCATCCATATTCAACTCACTCACATTTTCCACAAATATCTCATGTACTTACCCAAGAAGCATGGAAAATGTCCTTTGGTTCTCTTCAAGTGTACTTGTAAGGTAGAGTATGTTTAACTATAATAGTAGGGCTGCTGTCACTGGGGAGGGGCTTTTTTTTTTTGTAAAAAAACAGAGGGAAAAATTAGAAAAAAAGTAAATTGCACTTCTTCCAAAAAAAATGCCCCATATTTTGATTGGGAGGGGGGAGACCCCTTTACATCATTGGTCAGTGAAGAAGTGCCCCTTTATGTAACTGAACAGTAGAGAAGCACCCTCCTGCATTGTTGGTCAGTGAAGAAGTGCCCTCTTTTGTGGAACGGTAGAGAAGTACCCTCTTAGATTGTTGGATAGTAAAGTAGTTCCCCCCATTACATTGGTGGTCAATTTAGAAAGCCCCCCAATAAAGCAATGGCCAGTTTGGAATGACCCCTTACATAGAAGGTCAGTGTTCCTCAGTGCATTGGTAATTAGTTGAGAAGTACCCCCTTACATTTGTTGGTTAGTGGAGAAGTCTCCTCTTACATTAGTACTCAATGGACATGGACATCCTTACATTAAAGGACACTGTAGAAGAGTCCCCTTATGTTGATGAACAGTAGAGAAGTACACCCTTACATTGGTGATCAGTGAAGAAGCCCCCCCCCTTACATTGGTTGTCAGCGAAGAAGTGCCCCTTTATGTCATTGTAGAGTAAAAAAGTATCTTCTTACATTGCTGGCCAGTGAATAACTACCCCTTTATATATCTGAACACTAGAGAAGTGCCCTTTTACATTGTTGGTCAGTGAAGAAGTGTCCCTTACATTGGTGCTCAGTGTAGAACTGCCCCTTTATATATCTGAACACTAGAGAAGTACCCTTTTACATTGGTGGTCAGTTAAGAACTGCCCCTTTATATTGCTGAACACTAGAGAAGCACCCTTTTACATTGTTGGCCAGTGTAGAACTGCCCCTTTATGTATCTGAACACTAGTATAGTACCCTTTTACATTGTTGGTCAGTGAAGAACTGCCCCTTTATATTGCTGAACACTAGAGAAGCACCCTTTTACATTGTTGGCCAGTGTAGAACTGCCCCTTTATGTATCTGAACACTAGAGAAGCACCCTTTTACATTGTTGGTCAGTGTAGAGCTGCCCCTTTATGTATCTGAACACTAGAGAAGTACCCTTTTACATTGTTGGTCAGTGTAGAACTGCCCCTTTATGTATCTGAACACTAGAGAAGCACCCTTTTACATTGTTGGTCAGTGAAGAACTGCCCCTTTATATTGCTGAACACTAGAGAAGTACCCTTTTACATTGTTGGTCAGTGTAGAACTGCCCCTTTATGTATCTGAACACTAGAGAAGTACCCTTTTACATTGTTGGTCAGTGAAGAAGTGCCCCCTTACATTAGTGTCCAGTGAAGAAGTGCCCTTACATTGGTAGTCAGTGAAGAAGTGCCCCCTTGTGTCTCTGAAAAGTAGAGAAGTAATCTCATACATTGTTGGTCAGCGAGAGAATTGCACCCTTACATTGGCAGTTTATAGGAGAAGTGCTCCTTACTGTATACCGATGGTCAATGAAGCAGGGTCCCCTTACATTGATGGTCAGTTGATAAGTCTCCCTTTTCATTGGTGATCAATTAAAAAGTGCCCCCTTGCATTGGTGAAAAGATAAGAGGTGCCCCCATACATTAGTGGTCAGTGGTGAAGGGCTCTCTTACAGTGGTGGTAACAGTTGAGAGGGTATCCCACTTATGGTCAGTGGTGAGGTGTCCCTTACATTTGCAGTTAGTAAGAGGCTAGCTAAATGTGGTAGGTTGGAGAAGGGAACCTAACACAACGGGTCTCTTGGATTGGCTCTGCAATAAAGCCTACAGATGTCTTGCTAGGAGAATGAACAGTAAGGATGACGACATTTAATATACAGTATATACTCATTTTACTCAGCGTTACTTAACCAACTTTCTGAATTAGACATTATGGTCATGTTGTTATTGCCATCAAGGTGACAGAAGTGTCTAATGCTGTAATACTGTTTTGCAGTGAAAGTAATCTAACCCTCGGAGGATCTTCATCCTACGCGGTAAGAATGGGCATCTTCCAAGATTCTAATTACACCATTCTCTATGAGGACCCAGGAGGCTGGATAAATATAAATGTACCTTTGTACATTGGGATAAGTGTGAAAAACGAGACTCCTTCCACAGCCGTGATGCTTGTGAAGAGTTGCCTTCTGACCGCTACGTCCGAAACAGATACTGCGACATACAACGTCATCAGTGACTAGTAAGCGTCCTTTTCTATGACACTCCACCTGTAAATTCTGAAGTAACACCTTGCTTCCCATATTTTATATATATTTTAATTTTTTTAATAGTTTTTTTTTAATTTACCATAATGTTTTGCACAGATACACTGAGATTGTTGAAAAGAAAGGCAGAAATCAAAGTCAAGAAACTGGCTAGGGTTAGTCCAAGACCAAACCTAAAGGATAGGTTCTCCTTTGAAACATGTTACATGTTCCACTCTTATTATGGGTAGAGCATGTAACATGTTCCATCTCCTGCCCCCGTTCCTCCTGTTCCTTCCTCCCCCCTCCTTGTGACAGGAGGTGGGGGTTTTCCTCCCCGTCTCGGCCCTGTGGGCTAAGACGTCATTCTTTTCTAAATAGCTTAAATACTGTACTGTTGTCCTTTGAGGCCAACAATGGGGGAATATGTAACATGTTCCAGCTCTTGACCCCGTTCCTCTTGCCCCCCCCACTTGTGACAGGAGGCGGGGGTTCTCCTCCCCGTCTCGGCCCTGTGGGCTGAGACGTCATTATTTTCTAAATAGCTTAACTACTGTACTGTTGTCCTTTGAGGCCAACAATGGGGGAATATGTAACATGTTTCAGCTCTTGCCCCCATTCCTCCTACCCCCCCTCACTTGTGACAGGAGGCAGGGGTTCTTCCTTCTGTGCCCACTATCAGAATTTCGAAACAGTGTGGCTGTGTGGTGGAGCCCCACATGCTTCAGTCACAAAGCTCTGTGAATGAACGAACTACAATTACCATGGGTTTTTTCAGTTAATGGCTTGTAGCCCTCAATGAACTGAAAGGCTGCTGGAGAGCGCTCTCGTAGTTCAATGATTCCTCCTGCCATTCAGTAACTGTCTGCCTGTATTAGCATTGTATGGGCAGGGTGTGTACTGAGAGTCTGCAGGATCCAGGCATTGCACCCTCAATCTGCTGACATAGACCGGCTTCTGCACCGCCATCTTGGTCCTCTTTAGCTGGCTGCCTCTTTCAGCTGCTGGCAGTCAGCCACCAATGCTGTGTCAGGCCTGACCTCCAGTCTGCCCCCACCTGCTCTTTGTGCTCGATCCTATAGCCTCCTGGGAGATCGGATGGAAGTATCCCAGGAGGCTGCAGAACCATGTACATGACATTCTGGCGTTATGGAAGTAGGCCAAAAAAAATGCAATGCTGCTTGGGGAAGGGATGGTGTTTAGATGCTTAACTACTTGCCTACTGGGCACTTTACCCCCTTCCTGCCCAGACCACTTCAGCTTTTAACACTTTGAATAACAATCGCACAGTCATGCAACACTGTACCAAAACATTTTTTATTTTTTTTTTTAAACAGATAGAACTTTTTTTTTTGGTGGTATTTAATCACCGCTGTTCTTTTAATTTTTTGCTAAAAAAAAATTAAAAAGACTAAAATTGAAAAAAAATGTTTTTCTTATATTGTAATTCTAGTACTAAACCTTCTCTTTAACTCTAAACTGGAAACCTGTAAAAATGTTTAAAGCGTCACCTATGGAGATTTTTAAGTACCGTAGTTTGGCGCCATTCCACGAGCGTGCGTAGTTTTAAAGCGTGACATGTTAGGTATCTATTTACTCAGCGTAACATCATCTTTCACATTATACAAAAAAACGAGGTATGTTTTGTTTTGAATTTTTTTTTTAATAATTAAAGTGCGTGTGTTTCAAACAAACTGCATTTAAAAAACCGTTGCACAAATAACGTGTGACATAAAAAATTGAAACAATCGCCATTATATTCCCTAGGGTGTCAGCTAAACAAAATATATATATATATAATGTTTAGGGGTTATAAGTAAATTTCTAGCTAAAAATACTGATTTTAACTTGTAAACAAAAAGTGCCGAAAAAGGCCTGGTCAGCAAGTGGTTAAATAAAAAATACCAAAATAGCGCTAAGGTTCAGCAAATCTTAAAAAGAGCAAAAATAAGAGCACAATGAAAAATCAACAAAAAACGATTAGTCCCGTGCAATAAAAAAAAAATGTTTTTATGAAGTTAAAAAATACGAAGATAAAAAAAAAATGTTTTTTAAGAGTCTGAAGATTTCATCAAGGAAGGGGTTAACTCGGTGTGGCATGTAAAAGGCCTTGCTGCTCCGTCAACCAGCGGGAGAACTCACAACTGCAAAGATAAAATAGAAAGACAGAGTGCGCAAACCTAGTGCAATACCGTTTATTGCTTAGAGATAGAAAGCATCAAAGGAACTCTAAGGCCTCAAGCCCACTGGACGTTTTTGGACGTTTTTACAGCGGCTGTTTTTAGCTTCAGACATTTTTTTCTACAGTCAATAAACTCCCCATCATGTTCTCCTATGTCTCCATGCACACATAGGCTGTTATCAACTGTTTTTGGCTGGGGCGTGTGTGAAGAAACAGCCCCTGTGCCATTTCTTCACTGAGATTGTACCGTGAGTGACGTCACACGACTCTGGCCAGAGTCACAGAGCCGGAGATCGCGGCCCCGGAAGGAAGAAGGGCTGAAGATCTCCGCTGCCAGCACAGGGGACAGTGCTGGACATCACAGGCTTTGTTTGCAGGTAAGTGACACATAATGGGCTACTATGCGATTCGTAGTAGCCCATTATGCTTCTACTTTACAGGGGAATATATAGGAAGTAAACCCCATCAGGGTTTACTTCCTCTTTAAGGCCCCTACACACGGTCCGATTATTGTTCAACAACGGTTGTTGGCCGAAAATCCGATCGTGTGTACGCACGATTCTACGGCTGATTTCCAATCGTCGTCCAACAGAAGTTGGACGACGAGACTAGAAAACTTGTGTTGGCCAAACAAGGAGTTGACCGATTGTTGGCTCGTGTGTACAGAAGTTGATCAACCAAAAGTTGGAAGTGCAAACATGCATGCTCAGAATTAAGGAAGTGTTCAGTCGTGTAAACCTGTGTTCCTAATTCACAAATCACATTCACCTGAACGTCCTTGTTATACACTCAGAACACTTCACTATGTTCAGCTTGTTGGCCGATTACTTGATTCACGTCAGTACGCTAGACCAAACTGCCTTCACCCAATTTGGACAAAAGTTGGACGTTCAGTTGACCAACCATCGTCTCATGGGTACGAGGCTTTATTATGTTACCCTTCTGGATTTATGAACGGTGTACCATTTCTTTATCATGATCAAGGTTATTGGCTGTTTTGTTTCTGAATTCTTGATTCATGTCAGTACGCTAGACCGAACCACTGGTGCCCAATTTGGACAAAAGTTGGACCTTCGGTTGACCAACCATCGTCTCGTGTGTACGAGGCTTTATTCTGTTACCCTTCTGGATATATGAACGGTGTGCCATTTCTTTATCATGATCAAGGTTATTGGCTGTTTTGTTTTGTTTCCGAATTCTTGATTCACGTCAGTACGCTAAACCAAACCGCCGTCGCCCAATTTGGAGAAAAGTTGGACGTTCGGTTGACCAACCATTGTCTCATGTGTATGAGGCTTTAGTCTGTTACCCTTCTGGATTTATGAACGGTGTGCCATTTCTTTATCGTGATCAAGGTTATTGGCTGTTTTGTTTTGTCTCAATTCTTGATTCACGTCAGTACCCTAGACAAAACCTCTGGTGCCCAATTTGGACAAAAGTTG
Organism: Glandirana rugosa; assembly: GCA_018402905.1. Classification (NCBI taxonomy): domain Eukaryota; kingdom Metazoa; phylum Chordata; class Amphibia; order Anura; family Ranidae; genus Glandirana; species Glandirana rugosa. The sequence continues at coordinate 242,343 of BLSH010538994.1, forward strand.
GACGTTCGGTTGACCAACCGTTGTCTCATGTGTACGAGGCTTTAGTCTGTTACCCTTCTGGATTTATGAACTGTGTGCCATTTCTTTATCATGATCAAGGTTATTGGCTGTTTTTTTTTCACAATTCTTATAATTTATGTATTTTAGTTTACTCTTTGCTGATATCATTTTTATCCTTTAACAGCTGCCCCATTCTCAATGACTCCTCCCTACACGTGGAAGGGAATGGAGTCTCCCTGCAAGGACGTCTCTCATTTGATATCTCTGAGTTTGCTAGGAATTACAGCCGGCTTTCTGTAGAATGTCAGATAATCTTGTGTAATACAACATTGGGGACGTGCAGTCCGGTAAGTTGTCTCTAGACTGTAAGCACACGCCGACACATACATTAAACTATGAGAAGGTCCACTTTACATGTCCACCCTCTTAAACCATCTACAGAATTGTTCCGAAACAAACACCGGGATAATGGACAGTGACATGGACATCGCCAATATAACAGTGGGCCCTCTGTTTACTAAAGGTGATATTTTATCTCTTTTATTTATTAGTGTTATATTTTATTATAAACATGTGCAATTTCCTCCCAAGTACTAAACATAAATGCATTCAAAAAGTAACATCTCAGCATTCTTTTCAAACACATTGTATGATTTATTAGTAATTTACAATGCACAATATATATAAAATTCAAGAAAACATATATATTAGAAATGGCTGGTTACATGGTAATTCTGGTATGTTTTTTTTTTTTTTTTTTTTCAAAAAAAGTAAAATTGCTTTTCATTTTTATTTAAATTAAAATTGTTCATCGAATTCTAATAACAAGAACAATTGTGATGATAATGGATGATGATAATTTTGATGAATAATATTTTTTTTCTGATAGGATTTTTTCCAAAAAAGTAAAATTGCTTTTAATTTTTATTTAAATTAAAATGGTTTGTTGTATTATAATAAAAAAAAAATGTGGTGATGACGGCGATGATAATGATGATGATGATAATTTTGATGAATAATATTTTTTTTTTCTAGTTTTATGTTATTATTTTATTTTTCAATGAAAGCAAAAGGTCACTTGGGTTACAGATGCCATAATAAAGTAACAAGGAGGAATAAAAGTAAAGTATCAAAGGTAAATTAGGGCGGCACAGTGGTGTATTGGTTAGCACTTTCGCCTGACAGTAAAAGGGTCGCTGGTTTGAATCCAAACCACGACACTACCTGCCTGGAGTTTGCATTTTCTCCCTGTGCCTGCCTGGGTTTCCTCGGGGTACTCCGGTTTCCTCCCACACTCCAAAGACATGCTGGTAGGTTAATTAGATCCTGTCTAAATTGGCCCTAGTATGTGTATGAATGTGAGTTAGGGACCTTAGATTGTAAGATACTTGAGGATAGAGACTGATGTTGAATGTACAATGTATACGTAACGTGCTGCGTAAATTGACGGTGCTATATAAGCACCTGAAATAAAAAATAATAAATTGGATATGGATGTTTGGGTAATCCGACAGGGCATCTCTGTAAATATAAATTAAAACTAGAAAGGTCAGTTTTCAAAGTTTTCCCAACCAGACAATGTTCAAGAACAGTTAATTGATTCTGCAAAGTGGTGGGAAATGTGCCAAGGCACAGATTTCATATACTTCATATAGCATGAATCCCAAGAAACCCGGTTATAGGGAAACAAGAGAGAGGAAGAGGGAATGAGGAGGGTGGGGGAATCCCAAGGGGCCTACACAACCCAAACTCTGGAAAAAGGTGGACAGTATTCTAGGTGGAACTTGTAGTAGATCATCAAGGGAGTACAAAAGAGTCATCAGATTATGGGGGCAGATAATGGCGCATTCCCCCGACTTGTTCAGAGTAGGCGGTACACTTTGTCGGTGGTCGCCACGCCTCTTGACCTTTGACCTTTGGAGGTCTGCCCCCAGACCTTTGGGGAGGTCGCTTTTCCATGTGATAAATAATAATATTAAAGTAGAACTATTGGCAAAACATTTTTTTTTCAAAATGGAAAGAGCAAGAGGCAGTTATAAGATTTTTTTTTTTTTACATCTCTGTCTCATTGTGGAGATTTCCCTTCACTTCCTGTCCCATAGTCAAACAGGAAGTGAGAGGAAATCTCTGCAAATCAAAGGAATTTCTTGGGGACCCCCTCGGTCCCCATTGGAAGATTTCCCATCTTTTACTTTTCTGGGGACAACCCAAAATTTGGGGGTTTTCTTTTTACTTTGACTTTCAATAATAATGGTAAACGGGACAAATAGAGAGGGAGGAATCGGGGTCACAGGCATCAATAAAATAGAACAAACTTGCTAATCCCTCTCCACTCTGTCCAAAACTAAAAAAAAAGTTTTGCCTTTAGTTATACTTTAAGGTCCCTTTCACACTGGGGCGCTTCACAGGCGCTATTTAGCTAAAAATAGCGCCTCCCCATTAAACCTAGTGTGTCTTTTCACACTGGGGCGGTTCAGGGCGGTGCGCTAGCGGGAGAAAAAACAAACTCCTGCAAGCACGATTTTTGGCTCGGTGAAGGAGCGGTGTATATATCGCTCCTCCACCACCCATGCCCATTGGAATGAACGGCCAGCGCTCCCGAAGAGGCTGTACACCGCTCCAGGGGCGCCAAGCATCGGCAATTTAAACCCCTGTTTAACCACTTTGGGGGGAAGGGTTTAAAAGTGTTCCACTGCTGCCCGAATAGCGCTGTTATTACAGCAGTACAGCGCCAGCGGTTTACCGCTGACGCTCGGGCGGTCCCAGTGTGAAACGGGCCTAAGAGAAAGCAGAAGAAGAAGACGAGGAAGAAAAAAGAATATATGTAATATAGTCATTATTTACTAGCAGGCCAATTTAAATACTAAAAGATTTAATTGCATATAAATACAAGTAAAAAATGAGCTATATTATTAAAAAAAAAATAAATAAATAAATAAATAATTAAAAGATTCATCAAGAAAAACACTGATAAAATTAACTTTGAAACCAAACTTCATACATCGGTGCATTACATCAACCTTTATTATGTTTCACATTACACACCATGCAGTACATAAATGCACAACATCTGCAAAAACATACAAATACATTATAAAACCTTCTCATTTCAGAACAAAAAAAAACATTATATATAGCATCATAAAACACATTCATTTAAAAACAATGATATAACTGTACTTTTTCGCAGTCGCTAATTGCGCGTGCGCATGCTTAGAAATCTGAACAAGCGGCAATCGAACAAGCGCCTGACGAAATCTAAAATCATTTTGTGACCATTCTTCGGCTTTTATCTGGGTCTTCATAAAATGTATACTTATAAAATAAATGGCGGCGACTGTCAGTGCAGAGGAAATGTTTTAAGGCCCCATTCACACCTGAGCGTTTTCTAGCTTGAAGCCTGAAGCTACAAAACGCTGGAGGGGGAAAAAAAAAATAAAAAAATCAATGATTCTCTATGGAGAGGGTTCACATCTCCACTCGAAAACGCCTGAAGCTCCAACCAGAACGGGATGTTTTTTTTGTTGCGGGAATCGGGCAGATTTGGGCATTTGTATCCCCAGAGAAATGAACGGAAACGCGCATTTTGTTGCACGATTTTCAGATGAAATAAAAGCTAAAAAAAAAGCTCAACTACCTAGCAAAAAATGAAGCAATAAATATAGTGTTCTCTATTGGCTAATACAAAAACGCCCAAACACACTGCATACAAACACGCAAAAACCAGCCAAAACGCAGGAAAAATGCTCAAAGGCGCGACACTCAGGTGTGAATGCAGCCTTAGAAGAAAGTGATATAGAAATGTTGGGCTTGTGTTGTCTGCGATGTGGTGGGTGGGTGGTGGGGGGGTGTCCTTACTTTTCTTTCCAAGCTCCAGGCTCGCTATAAGAAGAATTTATACAGAAAGAGTTTTATTGTCCGGTGTGCTCATTGGTGACAGAAGAATAATCCTTATATAATCACTGAGATAAACAGTGGCAAAAACAAGTTTAATAAAGAAAGAGTCATCATTTCCCATTCATATGGACAGAGGTAAGAGTGGAATTAAAAGACTTAAATTGCAATTAAATTGCTGATTGATGTGTTTTGATTCTTATAGCAATTTCAGTCTGTTTACACATTTGAGAAATATACATTCATTGAAAGTTTTATCCACATCGCTCGTAATGCGGAAAATAGGCAGCTTTCACTTTAACCGGTTCCGGACCGCCTCGCGTACGTTTACTGCTGCAGAGTGGCTGGATAGCGCCAATCGCCGTCTATAAACGGCGAAATATAAAAAAAAAAATCTAATTTATTCATTGGTTTTGGCCGATTTACATTCTGCCTCATATTTGTGGTACAAAAAAAATTGCGCTCGGCGTTTATTGATTGGTTTGCGCAACAGTTGCTGTGTTTACAAACCATGAGAATTCATTTCTGGCTTTTTTACTATTTTTTTTTTTTACTAGTAATGGCGGCGATCTGCGATTTTTATCAGGACTGTGATATTGCGGCGGACATGTGGGACATTTTTGACACTTTTTTGGGATCAATGACATTTATACAGCGATCAGAAATTTAAATGTTCACTGATTACTGTATAAATGTCATTGGCAGTGAAGGGGTTAACCTGCAGGGGGCAGGGAAGGGGGTAACTGTGTTCTCTAGGTGTGTTCTAACTGTGAGGGGGCGGGGCTGCCATGGGCATGAGAGATCTAACTGATCCCAGTGACAGGAATCAGTAGTTCTCTTACACGCCGCCTGACCGAGCGGGGAACCGCGGTGTTTACGTCAGCGGTTCCTGGTTTTTCTTCTCTGCCATGCGATTGCAGGTCACCGGTGGACATCAAGTCCGCCAGACCCGCGGCCATACTGCTGGAGAGTGCGGCGGGGCTCGAGAGCGTGCCGCCGGCAGTGCGCTCCCGCCCGCGCTCCCGCCATTTATAAGCGTCAATTCATGTTATCCAGCCGCTCTTCAGCAGTAAATGTACGCGAGCCGACCTGAAACCGGTTAAGGTGCAATAAACCTTAAATTGCTCCTGAGGTGTGATGAACAATTTTGATATCATTATTGTAGAAGGACACTTTCACAGCAAAAAAAAAATGCAAAAATCCCCCCACACACAGACATACAATTCTATATGTTATTATATGATATTATGTAATATTATATTACAGTTATATCATAGTATGTGTTTGTGTTTTTTTCTTTTTGGGGATTGTTTTCTCCTTTTTTTTTACCTTTTTTTGCATCTGTCTCCCCTGAAATAATAATACTATAAGAAAATATTGCAAAAAAAAGGTAAAACATCAAATAAACCTCAGGAGCCATTTTTAATCAATTAATTAAGTTTTTGATAGATAGATAGATAGATAGATAGATAGATAGATAGATAGATAGATAGATAGATAGATAGATACGATCGATAGATAGATGCTGTAGATAGATAGATAGATAGATAGATAGATAGATAGATAGATAGATAGATAGATAGATAGATACTGTAGATAGATAGATAATATAGATAGATAGATACGATAGATACTGTAGATAGATACATAATGTAGATAGATAGATAGATAGATAGATAGATAGATAGATAGATAGATAGATAATGTAGATAGATAGATAATGTAGATAGATAGATAGATAGATAGATAGATAGATAGATAGATAGATAGATAGATAGATAGATAGATAGATCTGAAAGAGTAGGTTGGGATCCTGGTGGGGGAGGGAGGTGGGAAAGGGGGAAAAATATATAACCCACAGTGATTACGGGAAAATAAGGACATTGGGATAGGAAAGGTGATGTAAGAATAAAGATGTGGAAATAAACTTCCCTTTATTTATATGCTAGATGAAATGAATAAAGTTAAAAAAACCACAATGATGAGACCAAAGGGGAAACTTATGAAGGCTAAGCTGAATACCTTTCCCAAAGTTGGCTACTGATGTGTGAAAAAAAAAAAAAAAGATAGATAGATCTGTAGATAGATAGATAGATAGATAGATAGATAATGTAGATAGATAGATAGATAGATAGATAGATAGATAGATAGATAGATAGATAGATAGATAGATAGATAGATAGATAGATAGATAGATAGATACAATAGATAGATAGATAGATAGATTGATAGATAGATAGATAGATAGATAGATAGATAGATAGATAGATAGATAGATAGATAGATAGATAGATAGATAGATAGATAGATAGATAATGTAGATAGATAGATAGATAGATAGATAGATAGATAGATAGATAGATAGATAGATAGATAGATAGATAGATAGATAGATACTGTAGATAGATACTGTAGATACATAGATGTGTAAGGAGAATTCTTGGGTTAAAATTGAAACCATGTATATAAATTCCCCTTATCATCTGATATCTGAATTTCCGTTGTAAACATGACTATATAACTATCAGACTCTATTGAAGTTCGGTAGCATTGAATAGGAATTGCTATTAATTGTGTTCAGATTTTTTTTCTCTTATGACTAATCATGGTGTAAGTTTAAATGCAGAGAAATCAGAGCCAATCATAGAGTTCTCGGGGTGTGAGCGGATATGTGGGCAGAGAATGCGGAGGATATGTCCTGTGATTGGAGAGAATCGGCCTTCATCTACGCCTCGGTCTAAGGAATAGACATCTGTAGAGAGTTCTTCATTCAAGCCTCGGTCTAAGGAATAGACATCTGTAGAGAGTTCTTCATCCAAGCCTTGGTCTAAGGAATAGACATCTGTAGAGAGTTCTTCATCCAAGCCTCGGTCTAAGGAATAGACATCTGTAGAGAGTTCTTCATCCAAGCCTCGGTCTAAGGAATAGACATCTGTAGAGAGTTCTTCATCCACACCTCGGTCTAAGGGATAGACATCTGTAGAGAGTTCTTCATCCACGCCTCGGTCTAAGGAATAGACATCTGTAGAGAGTACTTCATCCACGCCTCAGTCTAAGGAATAGACATCTATAGAGAGTTCTTCATCCACACATCGGTCTAAGGAATATACATCTATAGAGAGTTCTTCATCCACACATCGGTCTTAGGAATAGACATCTGTAGAGAGTACTTCATCCACACATCGGTCTAAGGAATAGACATCTGTAGAGAGTACTTCATTCCCTTGGTCTAAGGAATAGACATCTGTAGAGAGTACTTCGTCCACACATCGGTCTAAGGAATAGACATCTGTAGAGAGTTCTCCATCCATGCCTCGGTCTAAGGAATAGACATCTGTAGAGAGTACTTCATCCACACATCGGTCTAAGGGATAGACATCTGTAGAGAGTTCTTCATCCACGCCTCGGTCTAAGGAATAGACATCTGTAGAGAGTTCTTCATCCACGCCTCGGTCTAAGGAATAGACATCTGTAGAGAGTTCTTCATCCAAGCCTCGGTCTAAGGAATAGACATTTGTAGAGAGTTCTTCATCCAAGCCTCGGTCTAAGGAATAGACATCTGTAGAGAGTTCTTCATCCACGCCTCGGTCTAAGGAATAGACATCTGTAGAGAGTACTTCATCCACGCCTCAGTCTAAGGAATAGACATCTGTAGAGAGTTCTTCATCCAAGCCTCGGTCTAAGGAATAGACATCTGTAGAGAGTTCTTCATCCACACCTCGGTCTAAGGGATAGACATCTGTAGAGAGTTCTTCATCCACGCCTCGGTCTAAGGAATAGACATCTGTAGAGAGTACTTCATCCACGCCTCAGTCTAAGGAATAGACATCTATAGAGAGTTCTTCATCCACACATCGGTCTAAGGAATATACATCTATAGAGAGTTCTTCATCCACACATCGGTCTTAGGAATAGACATCTGTAGAGAGTACTTCATCCACACATCGGTCTAAGGAATAGACATCTGTAGAGAGTACTTCATTCCCTTGGTCTAAGGAATAGACATCTGTAGAGAGTACTTCGTCCACACATCGGTCTAAGGAATAGACATCTGTAGAGAGTTCTCCATCCATGCCTCGGTCTAAGGAATAGACATCTGTAGAGAGTACTTCATCCACACATCGGTCTAAGGAATAGACATCTGTAGAGAGTTCTCCATCCATGCCTCGGTCTAAGGAATAGACATCTGTAGAGAGTACTTCATCCCCTTGGTTTAAGGAATTGACATCTGTAGAGAGTACTTCATCCCCTTGGTCTAAGGAATAGACATCTGTAGAGAGTACTTCATCCCCTTGGTCTAAGGAATAGACATCTGTAGAGAGGACTTCATCCACACAAAGAATTACTTGTAAGTTGTGTAACTACTTAGGAAAAGCCCAGACTGTGTGTGCCGTACGTCCACATCCCAGCAAATCATGTCCAACCATGAACAGAATATGTAGTCATGGACTTTGTGTGGACATACTGTATAGAAGAGGAACTGAGTACCATAAAAAACATCTTTATTATGCACCATTAGAAATCTATTACACAATATACATTACTCTCCACATAGGGGTTCACATGTGAATTGTAATCAGAATCTTTGCATATTGTGAACCCCTAAGACCCCTTTCACACCAAGGCGTTTTACAGGCGTTTCAGCGCTAAAATTAGCACATAAAAAGCACATCAAAAATGCTCCCCATGCATCTCAATGGATGCTTTCACACCGAGGCGTCGTGCTTGCTAGGCGTTGCTAAAAGTCCTACAAGCAGCATCTTTTCAGCTTGTTTTGTGCGCTCAAAACATTGCTTCAAAAACGCCCATGTCCATTGAAATTAATGGTGAAGCGCTTGAAAAGTGCCTGAAAAGTGCACCGAGGCTGTGGGGAAGGTCACATGATCGGACTGCTACAGCAACACGAATTGTCCTCCGGTGGAGTGCATTTGTTGGGATGCACCCAATAGCGATGTCTCTAGAAACATAGAAACATAGAAAAGTGACGGCAGAAAAAGACTGAGTAGTCCATCGAGTCTGCCCCTTTTTTATTTATTTATTTATTTTTTTATTTTTTATTTTTTTACATTAACCTTGTTGTCTGACTATAAATTTATGTTTATCCCAAGCATGTTTGAAGCCTCTGTTTGAGGATATTTTCCCCAAAAAAGTAGCACAAACATCAGGAGCAGCTCATAATACTCCATCTTCAATCTGCACTCTCTCTTCCCCCACGAGATACCAGGAAGTTAACAGGATGTGATGTAGAGGGGTGGGGTTGTTAGCCAATACCAACGCTTCAAAAGCGCTTAAAAAGCGTTTCACTACCGCCATTAGCGGTGCACTATTTTTAGCACTAGTGCTTCTAAAGCGTGGAAAAAAATGCGCAATTAGCTCTTGGCATTTTACAGGCGTTTTTAAAACTCCTTGGTGTGAAAGGGGTCAAAGTGGAGAGTAATTTTTATTGTGTAATAGATTTCTAATGGTGCATGATAAAGATGTTTTTATGGTATTTTGGTTTTTCCTTTCTATATGTCCACGACTTCGTATTCTGTTCATAGTTGCAAAACTTTTGTAAATTCCAAACTTCTCATCTCCTAACTATGTTATAAAAGTGTATTTTTTGCACGTACCCTACCATGCAAACTCCAACTTCTGTCTTTTAACCAGCTCCTGCCGGGCCTATTATAAAATGACGGCTGGCCGGGACTTTCCTCGTTCTGGGTGGACGTCGTATGACTTCCTCCCAGAACACACCTCATGTGTGGCTCTGCCGACGCGCTACAGCATGACCCGTCACCGGTGGACACCGCCGATAACTGATCACTGTACCACCCACTGCCAGTACCATGTGACCGCTGTGACCAATCACCGCAGATCACATTACAATTTTAAACAATGGATGGCTTCCTTTCATGCCATAAATCTATAGTCAGACAATGAGGTTAATGGGAAAACAAAAACAAAAATATCTGGCTATGACTAAGCGTCCTTGTGAGACGTGAAACGCGTCAGCCGTGTGTTCCCATCGGAATCGTATTGTGCCTTTGATTGCATGGATTTTAATCATCTTTAACCACTTCAGCCCCGGAAGGATTTCCCACGTTAGGACCAGAGCACTTTTTGTGATTTGGCACTGCGTCGATTTAACTGACAATTGCGGGTCGTGCGACGTTGTACCCAAACTAAATTTGCGTCCTTGTTTTCCCACAAATAGAGATTTCTTTTGGTGGTATTTGATCACCTCTGCGTCATTTCTGATCACCGCTATAAACAAAAAAAGAGCGACAATTTTGCAAAAAAAAAAAACTGTTTTTCTTACTTTTTGCTAAAATACAAATCACAAAAAAAATATAAAAAAAATGTTTTCATCGGGCGATTTATATTCTTCCTCATATTTTTGGTATGGTATTTGGCAATCAGCGTTTATTGATTTGCGCAAAAGTGGCCGCGTTTACGGATGATGAGAATTCATTTCTGGGGCTTTTATTTATTTATTTATTTTTTACTAGTAATGGCGGCGATCTGCAATTTTTAGCGGTACTGCGATATTGCAGCGGACATGTCGGACATTTTTGACACTTTTTTGGGACCAATGGCATTTATACAGCGATCAGAAATGTAAATATCTGGCAGTGAAAGGGTTAACCTGCAGGGGGCAGTGAAGGGGTTAACTGTGTTCCCTAGGCCTGTTCTAACTGTGAGGGGGCTGGGCTGCCAGGGGCACCAGAGATCTAACTGATGCCAGTGACAGGGATCAGTAGATCTCTTGCATGCCGCCTGACAGAGCGTGGAACCGCCGTCTTTACATTGGCGGTTCCCCGTTCTTTTGCTGTGGTCGCGGGCACACTCCTCCGAAGCCGGGAGAAGCCATAGCACTGTTCTTAGAACAGTGCTATGGCTTCTCCCCGCTAATTGATAGTTTTCACACACAGTTTGCAGATGTTCTAAGAACAGGGATATGGCTTCTCCCGGCTAATGCATACTTTTCTCACAGAGTTTTAAGATGATTGCACAATGTACAATCATCTTAAAACTGTGTGATAAAAGTATAAATTAGCTGGGAGAAGCCATATCACTGTTCTTAGAACAGTGATATGGCTTCTCCCCGCTAATTTATACTTTTTTCACACAGTTTCAAGATAGTCCACATCCACCTCCATTTTTGATTTTTTTTTTTTTTATTATTTTAAGTTATTTCCCTATCCCCATTTCTTTGTAGGGCACTTGTCCGACCCTTACCCCCAGTTTCCTTCCTTTTGCAGACCTCTAGGACTTTCCAAGACTTTCTTACAGCCATTTTTGTGCCTAAAAGTTCGGGTCCCCATTGATTTCAATGGGGTTTGGGGTCCGGGTCAAAGTTCGGGTTCTGTCCGGACCCGAACCCAGACTTTGTCCCGAAGTTCGGCCAAACCAGCAGAACCCAAACTTCCAGAGGTTCGCTCAACTCTAGAGAAGAGGTGATCGTGGTTCAATTTTCTGCCCCTCTCAAAGTGCTGCCTGGGTCCAATGGACCCACTGGGACTCATGGTAGGGCCGGCCCTGGCCTTCTTTAACCATGAACTACTGATAAGGTCCAGCTCCCCCAATAGTCATGTTCTGGACTTCTTACTGCATTGGTCATAATTTTCATGTGTCATATCAGGTCAGGGGATGATTCTTTCTACTATTATAATAGATGAGACAAGCAATTCAGGCATAGGAGAATGTAAGTAGGACCATGACCATTTTATGCAAATTTTAGAACTTTGCACCAAATTGTCTGAACTGTTTTTTTTTTTTTTTGCAAATAGAAACTTTGGATAAAATGAATCAAAGTCAATGTAATATCTAAACGTATTAGGTACATCACTTTTTTTTTTATTTTAATGGACTCATAATGTTTCTGTATTTCCACTACAGATTGGCGAGTTTTTAGAGGTTCCTCGGATGAAGAAAAAGTCTAACGATAGACTTGACTACCATGGACTACATAGACTGACATCCTGATTCTCTGGTGTGTATCACCGGGTTCAATGGTGGAATCAATATACTATACGGGACTGAACTCAGTCAATCATTACCTAAAGAAGATGTGGAGATCGATCTCACCTAACTGGAAACAGTTGGGAGTTGGGAGGCACACACAGAAAATGCTTTTTGTCTTCCTTCTTCAGTTCAATCTTCATTATTGTGACAATTATGTATATGCATAGGATGGTAACGTCCAGGAATGGTGCCCACCCAATGAAAACCCCAATGGAGAACAACAGATCCTAGATCTATCATTGAAAAATAGAGCCAAGAATTGATCTTTATAACTCCACAAAAGACGCTATGTGAATGTGGTATTTACTGTGGAGATCACAATGCCACTAAACCTGGACCCAAAGGCCAAGCTGATGCTAACTTTTTGGCTCATCATGAACATATATATCGGAGAAGGCAACATATAGCTAAACATCTTCCATAAGACAAGAAAAAACAAAAAAATATAGAGATAACCTATATAGTATATGGTGGACTTTATGGGCACACACGAGACTAAAGTTATGATAAAAAATATTTTTTATTACAAATCTTTAAAACATTTATAAAAAATATAATGCATGGATTCTCTAAGTCAGAAGAGCACCAACACAAGGAGTAACAGTCTATAGGATGTAAATGATTTTAACAGAATGAAATACAAAGTACCAAATACTGTAAATGTGTGGCAATCAATGAAGGTCGACGCGTTTCACCCTTAGGCTTCCTCTGGACCTTGTCCTGATAGACTGCGAGTAGAGAATATATATATATATTATACACATGAAATATGTAACAGTATTCATATGACCATATCATTTATCCAAATATACCAAACTCAATCACATAGAATGAGCTGAGATTATGTGGGCCTTACATGACTGCCGGCACTCTATGGAGACCCACATGATATACATAGATAGATATAAGTCTGATTGATACAATTTTTTCATACTTTAGAGATTTGTTGTCTCATATGCATTTAGCCTTACATTCCCTGATCATGCAGGGGCTTAACTACAGGGGTTGCGATTGCAACCGGGCACCATGCTCCAGGGGGCCTGTGTGCCTCCCCTGTACACCTGGATAGGAGGGATGGCGGGGACAGCATATAGAGGAACCAATATCCCCCATTTTCCTCCTAATGGAGGAGATTGGTTCCTCTATATGCTGCCCCCGCCACCCCTCCTATCCAGTTTACTTGTCTTCTGCTGTTCCCAGGGTCCCTGTGTGCTTCCCTGCTCCCCCCCACAGAGCTGCTGTCTTGCCCCCTCCTGTAGAAGATGTGTCATGATGGAGAGATGGAAACGAGTCGGTGAATTTGTAATTTACCGGCTCCTTCCTTTTCTGAACGGACAGACTCAGTGATTGGTACCAATTGGCTTCACTCATAACTGAAGCATAGTAAACTGTTTTTACTATACTTCAATTTCTGAATGAATGGGAGGCTAGGTACACAACTTTTTGTTTATTCGGTGGGACCCTAATAAAAGGGACCCGCAATGGGAGTAAAGGGCCCCAGGATCAGTGGGAAGAGGGAAGGGCCCTGGCCAGGGGTCAGGGGGGCCCTTCATAATTTCTTGCACCGGGGCCCTGAAGGCTCTACTTACTCCTCTGATTTAATGGGTAATTCCACTTTTGTGAAAAAATATAGCAAAAAAAAAATAATAATATAACATATACAGTACCATTGCTACACAAACCATATTGTACTTTATTGCTATTAAAAATTAGTTTTCAATCTGCAGCCGCTGTCATTTACTGTCAAATTTAATACAGTCTAGCAGCTTTTTTTAATCACCCTACTGCTGTGTGACATGACTTTGTTGCTCACTGACATTAATTTTTTTTTTTTATGACATCCTACTAAAGAAATAAATAAATAACTAATGGACAAAACCTCCCTCCATCCTTTCGTATGATTTTTCCTTACCTTCTGAGTGTTTTGGTATCTTCTGTGTGGGGTGGCGGATAGCAGGGTGATCACAATCTCACAAGTGGAGTGTGGAAATAGAATTCACAATGAAGAGTGACTAAGAGACTGTCACATTATAATTAGGGATGGGCCAAACACCCCCCGGTTTGGTTTGCACCAGAACATGCGAACAGACAAAAAATTTGTGTGAACGTACGAACACTGTTAAAGTCTATGGGACCCGAACATGAAAAATCAAAAGTGCTCATTTTAAAGGCTTATATGCAATGTTATTTCCATAAAAAGTGTAAGGTCCTGCCCTAGGGGACATGTATCAATGCAAAAAAAAAAGTTTTTAAAATCGATAGTTTTTTCAGGAGCGGTGATTTTAATAATGCTTAAAGTGAATCAATAAAAATTAAATAATCCTTTAAATGTTGTGCCTGGGGGGTCCCCTTAGTCTACCTGTAAAAGGGCGCATCTCCGTGATATCTAGAACATAGCCAGAGCAAAATGACATTTGTTAAGGAAAAAATGTCATTTAAAACCGCACTCGTGGCTGTAATGTATTGCTGACTCCCGGCAATATAGAAATAAATCACTGAAAAAAATTGTGTAGGGTCCCCCCCCCCAGTCCATACCAGGTTCTTTGGGTTTGGTATACATTTTAAGGGGAATGCCAGAATTTAAAACAAAAATGATGTGAGGTTCCCCCTAAAATCCAAACCAGACCCTTATCCGAGCATACAACCTGGCTGGCCAGAATGGGGGGACAGGTGAGCGCTACATGCCCTCAACATGTCTCTGTGCCCCCCACACCGCAAAGCACCATGTCCCCATTGATGGGGCAAGAGCCTCTTCTCCACAACCCTGGGCTGTGGTTGTGGGGGTCTGAGGGCACGGGGCTTATCGGAATCTGGAAGTCCCCTTTAATAAGGGGGCCCCCAGATCCCGCCCCCCATGTGAATTAGTAGGGGTACATCGTACCCCTACTAATTCACCAAAAAGTGTCATAAAAGAAAAACCATAGGAGACAATTAGGGACAAGTCCTTTATTAAAAATGAAAAAAAAAAAAAAATGAGTGTTCGCCGTTTTAATCCATCGTCAATCAGGGCGCGTGACGGATCCGAAAAAAAAAAAAAGCAGCAACAGCCCCTCCTCCATCGGAGGGCTCCTGCCGACTGAGCTTGCTTTGTTTTGACAGTTAATTTATAGTGCAGGGCAGGGCCACCCAGTGACGTAATTGAGTGACACGCCCCCTGACGTCACATGACATCAGAAGGGCGCAGGGCCACCCGTACGTCACCGGGTGGCCCTGCCCTCCTTATAAATAAACTGTCAAAACAAATCGAGCACAGACGGCGGCAGCCCTCCCATGGAGGAGGAGTTGTGCGTGCCGTCTGCGCAACTATGCGTTATGGGGCGTTCAGCGACGCCAAAGTAGCACTGAACACCCTATGATGTTCTAAATTCGGGGATCGGACGAACAACAGAAGTTCGGCCCAAACTTATGCTCGGGCCGAACCGTTCGCACATCCCTACTAAAGAAGCTGAGGGTAAAAGTGATTGACTGGCCAAGCATGTCTCCAGACCTAAACCCTATTGAATTTGCGGGGATACCTCACATGCGTGGTTTGAACACATATATATATATATATATATATATGTGTGAATCTGGTTACTATGCAAGAAATAAAATACTGAAAATGTATCAATGTGCAATCAGTGAATTGAATAGTGCATAAGATTCAATATGAAAATAAGTCCATGTGCCAACAGAAACAAAAGCATATAGTGGAATGAAGGTGTATTCTAAATCTAATGACATATCCCACCGGGTGGCAAACCATGTGAATTGTTAAGGAATTCCACCATACACATGTGCCTTCCACCATTATCAAGCCTTTTACCAGATGGTACCAGAACCCCAATTACAGAGATCAAACACACATGAGAAATAATGGTGTCTCTAATTGGGATCAGTATGGTCCACTGGGTTTCAGCATATCATATTCCCCAATAACAACGCCACACTTTCAGGTTCCAACTCAGACAGCCACCATAGAGCAGTGGTTCTCAACTCCTGTCCTCAGGACCCACTAACAGGCCAGGTTTGCAAGATAACTGCAATACATCACAGGTGATATCATTTGCTGCTCAGTGATTGCAGTATTCTAGTCTGCATCTTCCAAAGGTAATACTTAAAATCTGGCCTGTTAGTGGATCCTGGGGACAGGAGCTGAGAACCACTGTCATAGAGGAAAAGGAACATAGGGCGCACATAGCCCTAGTACATGTTTATTGTTAAAAACGCCACAAGGTACTGACAACGATAAAAAACATTCAAACCTCATGGGGCCTCGCTGACATTACGCGTTCGTGGCCCCACCCACGTGTCAGGGTGCATCGTCAAAGGAACATGCTCCTGTTCCCATGACGGTCCGCCACGGCACAAAACTAGTTGGGCGGGGCCACAAACATATTACGTCTTTCACGCCCGCTGATGTTGGCCAGGAGAGTCTGCAACCATTTCAAGCGCTCATACACAGCCAGTATTTGGTTGGCTGAAGTTCAGCAGGAATTCCATCTGCCCGTAAACTGCCTGATTTGTGATGCTCACCAGGTGGAACTCAACTTTGGCAATGCTGCACCACTCTTCATAGGGTAATACCATTTACCACTGAAGAGTTTTTTTCCCTTTTAAACCTGCTTTACTCCATATGGTGGAACCTACATCTGGAGAACCATCTCTTTCTTAAGGATCCAGCGAGACCACGGCAGTGGGGGAGGTCCCCCCAAAGAGACCTACAGGCTGCCTTGACCCAATTTGACATATGGTAGGTGGGTCCAACACTTGTGGGGAGTTTGATATACCTACGGAGTGGATTCACTGAAGTCACTTATGCATTGAGCACTAAGCACTTTAATAGAGACCTTTAATTTGCGCAAAGTTCACTTTGGCATAAATATATTATTATTATTTTTTTTTTTCCATTGGAGTGTCACCCACTAGGTGGTGACACTTTTTCCTTTTTTTGTATGCTATGTAATACGTTTTTATAGCACATTGTATTAGGCACATGTCACTTTAGTACTTATAACACTTTGTATATTAGTTTGATGATTTCTAAAATTGCACTTTAAGAATTTAGGTCAGCACTGTTCTTTACACTACTAATAACAAGGATGGTGAGCCTTGACAGTGCATGCATCATTGACCCAATCCCTCTTGTGTTCCTGGTGCAGCAGACTCTGCGTGGCATGATGGACAGGGCACTCGAGGCAGAGCAGCGGGAGGAAGAGGAGGACTTCCTTTCCTCTCAAGGCCCTCATTATGCAGACCCCATTCTTGAGATGCCACAGAATGCACATGAGGAGAGAGAGGAGGAAGAGGGGGATTCTGTCAGTTTTGGAGGCATAAATTCTAGCTGAATGGAGGGTGCGCACCCTGCACACCACTGGGCATTGG
>BLSH010539018.1:41461-59888 GCA_018402905.1 Glandirana rugosa
AGTAAATTGGTGAACTGTTGACCCGTGAATTTGGGGGAAGGATTGGTCTGGTTAAAAGTCGATTTTTACCAAAGACATATAGCAGTATAAATTTTGGCCAAAATTTACGAAGAAAAATTACTAATTTGCAAAATGTTATAACAGAAATAAAGAAAAATGCATTTTTTTACAAAATTTTCGGTATTTTTCCATTTATTGCTCAAAAAATAAACACCCCAGTGGTGATTAAATACCACCAAAAGAAAGCTCTATTTGTGTGAAAAAAAGGACGAAAATTTCATTTGGGTACAGTGTAGTATGACTGAGTAATTGTCATTCAAAATGTGAGAGCACTGAAAGCTGAAAATTGGTCTGGTTAGGAAGGGGGTTTAAGTGCCCAGTTGTCAAGTGGTTAAATGAAACCGGTAATAAGTGCACATCTGTTCTGCAAACTTATTTAAAGTCTGTGTGTCACTTTAAATGAAACCGGGAATAAGTGCACATCTGTTCTGTAAACTTATTTAAAGTCTGTGTGTCACTTTTAATGAAACCGTGAATGAAAACGGTTTCATTTAAAGTGACACACAGACTTTAAATAAGTTTACAGAACAGATGTGCACTTATTCCCGGTTTCATTTAAAGTGACACACAGACTTTAAATAAGTTTGCATAACAGATGTGCACTTATTACCGGTTTCATTTAAAGTGACACACACATTTTGCAGAACAGTGATATGGGTTCTCCCGGCTTATTTATACTTTTTTGACACAGTTTGAAGATGATTTTAGAACATTTCTATGGCCTCTACCGTTAATTAATACTTTTCAGACCCATTTTGAAGGTGATCTCCATTTTTGCTTTTTTTATGTTTTTATTTTTTTTTAAATATTTAAAGTTATTTCCCTGTCCCCATTTCTTTGTAGGGCACTTGTCCCACCCTTACCCCCATTTCCTTCCTTTTGCAGACCTCTAGGACCTTCCTGGACTTTTATACAGCATTTTTAAGAATTTTCATTAAAATTACCAGAACCCCGGACCCGAACCCGGACTTTTTTTGAAAAGTCCGGGTTCGGGTCCTGGTCCCGGACACCCCAAAGTTCGGTACGGACCCGAACTTTACAGTCCGGGTTCGCTCAACTCTAGTCTTGATCTGTTTTCAAGATCATCTATTCTCGCTAGGGCCGTATCCAGTTGGTCTTGCAGCGTTTGTATATGTGCTGAGTTTTGGTTTGTTCTAGCCACCGTTATGTCCAATTTTTGTTCGATTGCTTCCATTCTGGAGCCTAAGTTGTGAAAATCTGCTTTTATGTCTCCTGTGATTTTCGCAGTAGTGTTTGCCAGACCTCTTTCTAAAAGGGTGGAAAATTTCAGAAATAAGTCAGCCGTATTTAGAGGGGTGTCCTGGGCCTGAAGGCTGGGGGTGTGAGCTTCTGGCCCTACATTGGAAAGGTGGCCCACCGAGGTGACTGGAAAGTCTTCCATTGTGTGGCGAAGTAGTGACTCTGTGGAGGCCGGAGACACTGACAGGAGCTGGTGTGCAGTAGGATTTGGCCCCAGGGTGATGGTGAGGGTAGCTGGAGATAATATTGGCCTGTGTTCCAAAGCTGCCTATAGGGATTTTATTAAAAGAATGAGCCCCAACACTGGTCATGGCAGACGGGTGGGTCTGTTCGGTTTCTTGGCAGAGGTGTGTGAGTGACCTCCTCGCAATTGACCCCTGCATTCAGGGTGGTGTTAATGTCTGCTGGATTGGTGAAGTCCTGTGTGCCCTGGTCTGGAAACAGTTATGGGGGAGTGTTAGTATAGCCTTGTCTCTTCCTACCCCTGCTCTTGTACTCCCTTGGGGGGGAGTCTTCAGGCTCTGTGTAAGTTTGTTGCTGGCAAGACTGTAGTGGTTCCCTGGAGCGGGATGCTTGCGCTTTTGGAGTGTCCCAGGAGGCCAGGGGAGCTAGATTGCCTTGCTGTTGAAAGCCCTGGGGGGCTTAACGTGTTATCAGGGATTTACTAGTTTGTTAGGCCGAGGTGGCCATCTTGGTACTCCTGGGCACTGTATTATCACTGGAAGGGGACTGAACAAATAAGTGGTCCCCCAATCCTATCCTCCCCTTGTATGAGGGTGCTTAGAGGGCTGGTTCAGGCCTGTCCTGCTGATTCTATGTGGCAGCTTTCCCTGTTCTTGGCCTGTGTCCTGTGCTAGGCCGCAGCCGTGGCCATTTTGTTACACCCGGGTGGGGTGCCGTCCCTGCACTGACTCCCGGGTGCCTGCCGCTTCAGGGTACCTTGGGGGAGTCAGCTATCCCTTTAGAGCAGGTCCTGGGTTGCTGCTCTCCGTGCCTGGGGCGCCTGGGGCCGGGGTAGGTGCGGAGCTCCCGTCTCAGGCGACCATCCCGGAGCTCCTGCACATGCGTACTCCTACTTGCAGGTTTTTACATGCTGATTCTCTGTGGGTGCTCTTTTGTCATATGGTTGTTATTCACTCCACCTCCCCCACCTATCACAGTAGCTGGGAGAATGTTTTGGCTTTGCCATCTTAACTATTGATACACACTTTTCTCTTCTTCACGTAGGCAGTCCCATCTCTCGGACACATACTAACAATCTATGTAGGCATAACAGCCTGCCACAACTCCTCCACTGAGCTCCATGAATACTGGATATTAAGGGCCAGTCACCCTGGAGCTGTCTCAGTGGCAGTGTGGAAAAAAGAGAAGTCTATCTATGGTCTATTGGTTTGTTCATGTTTATATTTTCAGTTCTCCCGTCCTCTTCCCCTCGAGCTGAACATTGTCTCATTATTTGATATATTGCCTACCTACCTACCTCCCCCGAGACATATATGGGTGACTCATAAGGACCAACATCCATCGCAATCCATCTCACCCTCAGCACCAATTGCTATACACTGCATGCCTGCCCACACTAATTTGATTACCACCTCTTTATGAGGATCGTTATTTGGAATGTGAAAGAGCTTAGATCCCCTAACAAACGTTTTAAAATGTTGCGCCACCTGCAACGTTTAAAAACTGATATTGCATTGCACATCTATCCTCATGCGACTTTTCTCGCATGAGGAAACTATGGGTGGGCACTGTACTGGGCTCGGAGGCAATAGGCCGCAAGGCGGGCGTACTCATCCATATACACAAAAATCTCCCCTGCAAAGTCCTATTGGTAGACATAGATTCGGAAGGGCAAATAGCCACGGTACATGTAAGCTGGGGAACCAGAGAAATTACAAACTTCAGTGTATATGCTCCTAACAATCAAGGGAAACAATTTTTTGCTGACCTCTCTCAACATTTACTGAAACACCCGAATACACCTCATATAGTAGAAGGCAACTTTAATTGTATTCTGCATGTGGAGGATGATTGATCCCCCTCCAAGACAAACCCATCGACCCTCCGACCCACCCCCTCCACAACTCAGCTGGCGGAGGCGATGGAATCCCTTCAGCTCACTGATCTTTGGAGACTCCACCACCCTGCAGACAGGGAATTTACTTTTTTCTCTCCCCCCAAAGTCCTCACTAGGATAGACTACCTCTTTGGCACAGATAATATAATTTCCCAGGTCGCTGACACCGAAATTCACAAAATAGCCATTTCTGACCATGCCCCAGTCATACTTTCCAACTGTCGTCTGTGGCGTTTCCCTTTGTACCTATCTAATAACAAAGACTTTCACTCATAGATAACCAGGACATGGGAGGATTATACCTCCACAAACAGTGATCACCAGGACAACCCTAACCTCTTCTGGGAAACAGGCAAGGCTTTCCTCAGAGGCTGGGTAATCTCATACACTGCGTCATTCAAAAACATACCATGGCAAAACACAAAGATGCAAGCATCAGACTTAAACTGGCTCAGCGGGCTCTGGCCTCCTCAAACACCCCACCCCAACGGGAAGAATGGTATGCAGCTTAAAGCTGATTTGACTATTGGGCAGACACTTTGGAGATATCCAAACGCGCCCAAGCAGACACCACCCTCTTTAAATTCAGCAATAAATCTGGGAAACTATTAGCAAGGTTTTAACAAACCCACTTATATTGCCACACTCAGTCATAAGCTAGGCAACATCCAATCCAAACCAGAAGAGGTGGCTCAGGTTTTGTTGGACCTCTACTCCTCCCTTTATGACCCTGATCCCATCAACACCTCAGCAGCACAAAAAATTCTAGATACACTAGACCTACTGAAAATATCCACAGCTCAACTTGAGGCCCTGAATGCCCACAGCCCAACTCAATGAACTACGGCACGCCATTTACTACCTACCACCTGCCAGGGCTCCGGGCCCAGACAGATTTACAGAAGTATTCTATAAGTTCCTACAAGATATCCTAAGCCTGACCCTCCTTAGGGTCTACAATGGTATATGGTCAGGAGGCACATACTTGTCCACTGGCAATCAAGCCATAATTAAATTGTTGGAAAAAAGGTAAAAGATCCTTTAGGTTCGTATCGCCCCATATCCCTTCTCAATTTAGATGTAAAAATTCTCTCCAAGATTGTCACCCCTACTATTTAATTTAGCATTATAGCCCCTATCTAGATACTTAACATACAAGGTCCCTTTACATGATATTCCAGAAGAAGACCTAGAACTTGAATCCGCCCTATTTGCCGACGACGTTCTCATCTTGACAGCAAACTTGTCCTCTGACATAATCACCATCAAGCAGGTTTTTGACGACTTCAAAACTTACTCGGGTCTCTGCATCAACTATGCTAAAAGTGAAATACTCTCACTAGGCATCATCAGAACCCCCCTTGGACATCTAAGTCCCCCTTTTCCATAGCTAAAACCTTTATTACATATCTGGGAATTAAGATAGGCAGAACCCTTTCATCTCTGTTTTCTCTGAACTATCCCCCCCTCATTGGTAAAATATCTCAGGAGTTACACGGATGGATGGACCTTCCTCTCTTGCTTCTGGGGAGATGCCATTTATTTAAAATGGTCAGTTTTGCCAGACTACTGTATCCATTACAAACCATCCCTCTGCTGTTAAAGCATAAAGATGTACAAACTATTCTCAAATCCATATCCCAATTCATTTGGCGCAAAAATAAAGCACATATAGCACTGGTGGAGCTCTATCTCCCCAGGAGCGAGGGTGGTGCAAATCTCCCCAATATTAGAACGTATAATCTAGCATGTTTGCTCCGCATAGGCCTAGATTGGATAGCACAATCATCCAAGCACATTAAAAAAAGTTCCAGGCACTCCTGAACAATTGCAGGCACTGAAGTAAGATGTTGAACAATTTCACAGGCTAGAGGGCCGCAGCACTCAAACCCAGGAGACAGGTGAGCAGCAGAAAAGAACATAATATGAGAGTGCGCTGGACCACAAAAGCACATATGATCATCAGTGGAAAAAAATGATAAAAACAGTCACTTTATTGATTGATAATGCTGAAACAAACACTGAGGTGGAGTGCTTGTACATTGTACATTGGACATTTTTGTGTTTTATTTGTTGGTCTGTGTGTTTTTATATTCTTGCATTCATAGATTTTTTTTTGTCTGTTTCTATTATTTTATGATGTTTCCCATGCATAATGGAGCCTTGATGTAACTATTGTTCAATTGCATCTTTTAATGTTAAACCAAATATGAGGGTCTTTGCTCCCACTCACTGATGGTGCCCCTCCTCCTTGAGTGTTCCCTTTAAATTTGCTAGCCTGTTCTGAGCCTGGTCATGTGACCTGATGAAGGGGAATACCCGAAACATGTAGTCAAACATGGGCCACACTCTGGACTGTTTTCCTTCAGCTGATAGCCTTTAGATCAGCCTTTGCTCCATCCCTCCTCGTTCCCGGCTCCAACCCCGGACTGCCTTCTCCATAGCTCATCTGTGAGCCACACAGTCAAATGACGTGACACTCGGCAATCCGGAAGCAGAGCGGTGGCGGCTGTTTTCCACCACAGAATCTGAGCTCCGGTAGGCAGCTCAGCCTGGAGGTCCCATCCATTGAGCTAGAGGTAGGATCGTGGTTGCGCACTGCGGCGTCCTCACCCCTTCTTCCCTCCAGTCTTCACCAACTACCATCCCTGGCTCTGAACTCCATGAGCAGGGGCACCCCCTCCTTCCAGGGACTGATACTGGATGCCGGTGAGTGAACTTACACCTGTCTGTGTGCAACATCAGCTGACTGTAATGTACCTCCACTCCAGTGTTTGTTTCAGCATTATCAATCAATAAAGTGACTGTTTTTATCATTTTTTCCACCGATGATCATATGGGCTTTTGTGGTCCAGCGCACTCTCATATGATGTTCTTTTCTAGCACAATCATCCAGATACTCTAACTACAACCTGGAAGCGACGATGGTCCATCCTTATTCTTTGGCAGCCCTCCTACATACCAAATGGAAATCAGCACTCAAGGACATTCAACATAACCTGCTCTTGAGTGACATGGTCATAGTCTTGAGGGAGGCATGCAAACTGTTGAAAGTCCCACCATACTTATCAAAATACCTACCAATCAGGGAACACCCTGGTTTCCCTGCAGGAGTGGAATGCAAATCTTATAGAACCTGGGAAAAACTTGGACTCTCATCTTTTGCATCTCTATGTGATTCGGAAATGGGCCAGCCCTTAAACTACCAAGACCTTGCAAAAGCCTTCACCCTACCCTCAGCCCATGCTTTCTACCATAACCAATGCCTTAGCTTCCTGCAAACCACGGTTAAAGACGGAACCCAATGATTTAAATCCTCAATCATTGAAAATGCTACTCAAGGGGTCTTATTCTAGTTCAGACATCTATAAGCCATTGATACTAGATACAATTTCACCTAAAGCGGCCTCTGTCGTATCAAAATGGAGCAAAGACTTAACCTATAGCAGGAATCTCTAAGAAAATGCTCAAAGGTTACAAATCAGTAATACGCCTCACTTCGAGCGAAGTGTGGAGAGGAATCTAACTAAAAATCCTCCACCGTGCCTTCATCCCACTCTTAAAAGACAAAAGCAAACCAAAGCTTCTAAATGCCATCTGTGCCCTCAAGAGAAACCTTCTCTAGCCTATAATTTTTGGCACTGTCCACGTATTTCATATTTTTGGGAACAGGTCCTCACTAATGTATGGGAAACTACCCGCACCCAATTACTCAAAGACTCCCACTTCTACTACTGTTTGGTTACTGGGATCATACAGCTACTATAGGAGTCACAAAAGTAATTAAATCCCTCCACAGTACTTGGATCCAGATTACATTCTTAGTGGCCCGCCAGACTATACTAAAAAATTGGGTACAAACCTCTCAGCCCTCAATAACAGAAATTAAGAGAGAGCTCCTTCTACTTCTATACAGGGAATGTGTCAGGGAAATTGGCTTAGAGCTGGCGATCCTGCCAGCAATCATAATGGATGCCATGGGCGAATCTAGTGCGAATCTGCGATCGTGTGATGGGAAATGGCGCACACGCATGCGCAATGGCGCAAATCTGTGTTCGCATCGCCGCGCGCGCCCACGCACAACGTGACAGAAGGGAGCTTGACCTGGGCTATAAAAGGACTATGTGTGCCTGACTCAAGTGCTGGATTATCTTCAGCTCTCCTGCGTTCCTGAACCCTGTATCCATGTTTGTTCTGACCTGCTACCTACTCTCCTGGATTATCCCTTGGCTTGTACCTCTGACCATCCATCTGCCTATCTGCTTGTGTTTGACCCTCGACTTGCTGTAAAGGACTTTGCTTCTGCCTGATTCCCTGTGCATGACCTCGGCTTGCTTTATGGACTCCACTTCTGCTTGATCCTCTGTGTATGACTTCGGCTTACCACTTGGACTCTGTCTCTGCCTGAACCACTGTGTTTGGCCCTCAGCCTGCTCAATGATCTCTGCCTTGCCTGGGTGCTGGAACTGGCCCTTCAGCTTATACTCAAGGACTTGTCTTAACCTGTCGGTCCTTAAAGACCCGTTTGGGTGACCCTACGGACTCTGAGTGTCCTGCTGCACCTTCTGGCTGTGGTGATCCTCAGCCGGGCCTTTACTTCTGCTGCCATACACCAGTGCTTCCAGAGTTTCTGTACAACTGTTCCTGGTCACAGTCATCACCTCCTGCACCTGCCTGGCTATTCAGTTCCTGTTGGCAACCTGTGCTTCTTTGTGCGACATACCCTCTGTCTCACCCTCAGGGGTATAGCACACTCAGCTGCAAAGGGAGCCCCTCTCTTGGCTTCAGATTAGGTACATGACAGAATGACTTACAACGGACTCACTCTACTTCAAAAAAACACTTCTACAGCAAATGTCAAACATTTATGGACAAAACTCTCTGCTATAACGACTTCAAGGAACTCTACAACCAGGATGACTGACACCCCGCACCTTCCTCCATACACGAAAAACAGGAGAATGAAACCTTATGATATAACCTTTGCTATTTGATTCTAGGGGTAATCCAAGGTCCATCCAACCCCAAGCAAGTGATTTTTACAATGTGGGTCACTCCCTTGATGTCTATATCTCTAGTTCTCTTCCCAGTTCTCTTCGCAGAGCCTCTTCTCTCTGGGATTAGGAGGGATGGGCCACTGGAAACCTTCTACCCTAACAAAATGATTTTCAGTGTGCAGCATCCCCCTCCTTATGTGGTCTCTCCCCCTATAAGTTTATTATACTACTACTGTATGCCAGATTCAACGTGTTCGATCATATCCTTTGATCCTACACCCTCTGTTTCACGAGTACTCAATATGTTATGGTTTACTCAAAATGTGTTTATCTCGGCGACAATGGTCATGTCCTTGTACGCTACTGTATGTAACCTCTTCAATTCTTCAATAAATACTTTGATAAAAAAATTCCTAATCAAATGTTCAGCCTCTCAAAATCTGCAGCAGTTTTGGTTCAATAGAAGACAAAATCAAGCCCTCTAGGCAACTGCCACTAGCCAATTTTGACTGGCCAAAGAAAAAAATTCCTTCCTGGCCCTACAAAGGCCTGCATTAAACAAAATAATTCCATACAATTGTTTTGAAATCATAACTGTGGACACTATTAGCTGTTAAAAAAAAAAATCAGTCCCGTTTTAGATTTTTGTTGATTTTGACATTGTTACCACATGTAGGACAAATTCCTTGCATTTACTGCTAATAGTAAATCTTCTTTTCCACAAACTCAATAGATCTGTGTCCTTGTTATACTGTATAATCTATAGTATATAAAGTATTTGAAATATTTCTTTTTTCTTTTTTTTCTTGTTCAAGTATTTTATTGAGAGAAGTAGTGCAGAATACAGGGTTAAAGGGAGGGTCTCTCCCAGCTTACAGAGAAGGATACAATGATGCTTAAACAAATATCAATGGTGAATGCCAGGGCGCAGCCCGTATAGACAGTAGAAATATAACAATCAGCCTTAATGGTATGAACCGATAACATGCAACATAGAGAGTCCAAAACCTAAAAATGATTGTGGATAAAAGACAGGTAGAAGAGGACCCATGTGATATAGAGTCTGGAATCTAGAGTGTCAGAAAACGCTGTGATGTGGGTCCCACTAAAGTACCAATTATTAAGGATGTGCAATTCACTGTATCCTAGATCTTAGTGATTAGACAAAGGGGAATGCCCTAAGGTTGAGAATGCACCAGAAATGCTCCGGAAGAAGAGAGGGAGATGGGGGAGAAAGAGGAGAGGTGAAGGAGCAAATAGGGGATAAGAGGGGGGGGGCTATAAGGGGTCAGGCTGTTGCCAGGGGGAAGGGGGGAAGATAAAGGAAGGTGAGACAAGACCTGTGTCTGCGTGTATGATGAGTTAGGAGGGGGGTCGATTAAGGGAGAAGTAATGAGCTTTTAAAGTTTGGAGGGAGGAAGTGCTCAAACCATGGTTGCCACAGACGCTCATATTTAGTGATTTTGTCGAGGATTATGGCTTAGCATGTATCATTGCTCTTGTGATTCTATTTTTGGCTTCCACTGCGTTTAGGTGGGTTGATTTCCAAGCTTTTGCAATTGTTTGCTTGGCAGCAGTGGTAACCTGTAAGAGTTTGAATTGGAGCTGAGTAAGCTCAGGGAGTTTATGATTAAGTAGAGAAACTGCTGGGTCTGGGTCTAGGGTGTTACCCACTAGGGTGGAGAGGATATCAAAAATTTCACGCCAAAAAAATTGAGCGATGGGACGATGCCACCAAATGTGGAGGTGAGTGCCGCTGTCTGAACAACCTTGAAAACAGTTGGGAGGGTAGGATGGGAGAAATGTATTGATCTGGGCAGGGACCAAATACCAGCGCATTAGAACCTTGTAGTTGGCTTCAGTAGCCACTACATTCTGGGAAGTGGATTTAGTAGCTTTCCAGATATCTGACCACTCTTCAGATTCCAGATGCAGGTCTAGATTAGATTCCCAGTTTGTCACATATCCTAGGGATGAGGGGGGAGGGGGGATCTAGTAATGGTGCGTATATAAGTCAAATTAATACTCTGGAGTGAGGGTTGCTTTTACAGATGCGTTCAAACATAGTCAGGTCGGGGAGGGAGGGGTCTGAGCATAAACAGGGTGTGTAGAAATGTTTAAGTTGAAGGTAACAAAATATTTCTGAGTCAGGGATGTCATGGGTTTCGCACAGGGTAGGAAATGACCTAAAGGAATCAGGGGTTGTGAATTGATAGGCTCGGATGAGGTTAGATGAGAACTATTTATGAAAAGAGGAAGGAGAGGACCAAGCAGGGTAGACGGCGGGATTACGGAGGTAAGACATAAGAGGGTTGTGGGGAGACTGGAATCTAGACTTAGTTCTGAGGTTATCCCATAGGTGTAAGGAATGACGGGTGACGGGGTTCCTAAGGAACCTGCGGTCACCAGGGTGAAGCCACAGCAAGTTGGTCACCGAAAGGGGATCACAGTCTACTGATTCAATGGCCACCCATACAGGCACTTCTTGAGAGGCGTGATATTTTGGCAGTTGGGCCAGCTATGGCACTTGGTAATATTTAGTACTCCACCTTGGAGTTTAGATAAATACGTGATTGACCTGGTGATGCAGGGTCTAGTTTTGCCCTAGGGGTATGAGAGGACTCTGCACATTTAAAATATTTCTATTGATATTAAATTTGGGTATAGATTATTTACACCTATTGTATTAGCTGAGTGTTATGTATTTTTCTAGCCTAAACTTGTTTTTTCTAATTTTTATGGTGATATCCCTTAGATCTGAATTTTTCAGATGACCAAAACTACACCCAGTATTCAAGATATAACCTTAAAAATTATTCATAATGAGGCAACATTATACATGCATCAAATTGATAGTCTCCCTTTCTATACAATACATGGCGTTCACTGCTAGGCGATACTCGCTGTGGCGGTGACACTTTCCCCACATCAGTCGCCTGCATGACGTTGGCGGTATTCACTGGTCTCAGCGGAAGATTTTTCCAGGCATGGGCACTCCTGCTTGGTCAGTGGCTTGAGTTTATGCGCTCAATGGAGCACCTTTTCCCTTACATGGTTACTTTAGGTATGTATACAAGAGCGGTTTTCCCTTCCCTTCTCTTTTCAACCAAACAACCCCCCTTTGGGCACACACAGTTCCTCACACCCTATTGTCACTTTAGCCTGCACACATCATTTAATAGTTATTATTTTTCACTACCTCACATTCATATTTTCAGTCCATTACCACATCACTTCTCTTCATATAATATACACCATCCTTTTATAGCACAAGCCTTGCTTTTAATTACCCTTTTTCTAGATACTCTATACCATTTAGCTGACATCCCTTAAGCCACCACATCCATACATATGGTTGTTGTTTTCAGATGCTTTGGGGATTAATACTATATCCCCATGGACCCGTCGGTGGTACACATCGTCGCCAAAGACTCCTCTTTCTCCGCTGCTGTATCACCTCAATATACCGCCTCAGCTCCCATGCTGGATATGGATGCCCGACCTGCCTCAGTGCCTGCTACCACACCGCACTGTCACAGGTGATCTGTAGGTATGGGTTGGGTTTAAAGCCCCCCCTCTCCATTACTATTTGGCTCAGCATTACCCATTACTTATTGTTCTTATACTCTTTTTTAGAAATACTATTGACATATGGCTCCTAATGAGTGGTAGCATGGCCACGTAACGCGTAGAGCCTCAACCTTACAACCATGCGTCATGTCAAAATCATTCACCTGCATTAGCATGTTTTGTATATCTTCTTGCAACTTATTAAGATTACCTTATGGATATGCTGCTAGCCATTTATTACTCATTTTAATATAATTACACAACTATCATGTAATAATATCTCTTCATGCATGTATGTAGGGGCATGTGTATATATGAAATATGTCGCATTCAAATATTTTATTACTATATGTATTACCTCTGATATATGTGGTCATTAGACCTCTATCTTTTGATAGAACAAATAAAATAATTTTTTTATACTACCATGTCTCCTGCTGTCCATATAGCATGCCTCACTTAAAGTCCCAACCTCCTTGTTTTTTCTTCATATTAGGGATGGATGTCCCTCTGATCCAAATGTCAGATACATCAATTAAAGTCCCAACCCAACCCCCGTTTTTCCGCATCAAATTAGGGATGGAGGCGTGCTATTTTGGTCAGCATATCTCTGACACACTACTTATTTGTCAGAATTTTTCCCTTTCCACAGTCTGTGGGTTCAGAAATTGGATAGGATACTGCATTTTTGACATGTCTCATTTTACCCATGCACATGCTGATCAACAACTACCCCTCTATTACAGACACCGGGCTGGGTGTGTTGGTTTCACAGCTGGTTGGCATGGCTGGGACCTTTCCTCACATGGGAGCTGTGTGGCGCACCGTGGTCCCTCCCTCTCCCACCCTGTTCTTCAGCTGGCGGTTGGGCGGGTTCCCTGCTGCGCCTCAACGCCACGCCCACAGGGCGGGACGCACGGCATCGGCTTATCTGACGTCAGCGCGCCCGCTCCTCGTGTACCACTTCTGGCGTCTTTATGAGGGAGCCTCCATGACGTTCACTGCTAGTTGATACTCGCTGTGGCGGTGACGTTTTCCCTCATATCAGTCGCCTGCGTGACGTTGGCGGTATTCGCTGGTCTCAGCGGAAGATTTTTCCAGGCATGGGCACTCCTGCTTGGTCAGTGGCTTGAGTTTATGCACTCAATGGAGCACCTTTTCCCTTACATGGTTACTTTAGGTATGTATACAACAGCGGTTTTCCCTGCCCTTCCGTTTTCAACCAAACAACCCCCCATTTGGCACACACAGTTCATCACACCCTATTGTCACTTTAGCCTGCACACATCATTTAATAGTTATTATTTTTCACTACCTCACATTCACATTTTCAGTCCATTACCACATCACTTCTCTTCATATAATATACACCATCCTTTATTAGCACAAGCCTTGCTTTTAATTTCCCTTTTTCTAGATACTCTATACCATTTTGCTGACATCCCTTAAGCCACCACATCCATACATATGGTTGTTGTTTTCAGATGCCTTGGGAATTAATACTATATCCCCATGGACCCGTCCGTGGTACACATCGTCGCCAAAGACTCCTCTTTCTCCGCTGCTGTGCCACCTCAATATACCGCCTCAGCTCCCGTGCCGGATATGGATGCCCGACCTGCCTCAGTGCCTGCTACCACGCCCCACCGTCACAGGTGATCTGTAAGTATGGGTTGGGTTTAAACCCCCCCCCCGACAACCTAAAGTAGAGATAAAGGAGAATAAGGAAAGATTATAACCTTTATTAGTTTTTTCTATCTACACCTTTCACCTCGTGATCCTGTCAGTAACATGCTTTCTGACACAGGATCAATGTTTATTCACTGTGCTGTATCTATGGAGAAGCAACATTGACAACATAGGATGCACACTCCTTATTAGGACAAAAGAACGCCTTTCCCTTTCCTAGTCTCTATAGCATAGGGAGAAGTGTTTTCTAGATCACAGAGGTAAACTGGGCAGGAATGATGACACTGCTTGTGAATTAGTAAGCAGAGGAATTTTTTAAGCTTATTGCACTCACTGTATATCTGGCAGGATTAACAGTTATTTTTAGCACTGAACCAAAAGAAGCAAAAAAAAGAGTACATGGTTAGTATTGGTATGCTCTTCATAATTTGTGTTTACCAATGTACAGACATTTTTTTTCTTTTGTCCTTGAACTCTCAACTCTGCATTCAATTATTTTGAAGAACTGTATAATTTTTTAGTGAAATCAACATTAGCGATGATCCAAATGTGCCTGGGTTTGATATGAGGTAGGTTCAGCAAACATTACAAAAATGTGGGTGCCAAATGCAAACCCCACTGAAGTCTATTGGAGCCAATTGCTAAACAGTAATGGTTATTTGCTAGGCTAATAAGCAAGAGATTGTCAAAGATTGACATGGGGGGCTGGATTCTGCCTTGGGGAACCTGTACATTTAGTAATGCTTAAAGTGAAACATAAAAAATGCTAAATGAAATGAATGCCTGGGGGATGCCCTAGCCCTGCATGTCCCTGTCTGTGAAGTGCCACACTGTGTGTCTAAATTGCCAGCAAAACAACAGCTCCCAGCCCTTTCAATCTTTATGTAAATGACAGGGATCCTATTCATCTATACCTGACCCTTATCCTAGATGGGAGTCTCACATAGAAATTAATGGGGGTAATATAACATGGGGTCCCTCCATAATTAATACCAGGCCCTATTAGGTTTGGTATGAATTTAAATGAGGTCTAAATTGGAGAATAAATCCATTCTGTTTTTTTTTTGTTTTTTTGATTTTTTAACTATCCCCATCTCCATTGCTTACATGGTTGGGGATTCCTGACCATGTCAGTGAATAAGGCCAGTTACTTATCATTGGTTGTTAAGGACTTAGCAGTGTCTGCATCTGCCAGCATCCTTAACCACCTTGACTGCAGGAAGCTGTCATGTATAATAATGGTAGTAATATATCATTATGTTTGTCTGAGCATCCGAACAGCCAAAGTTTTGACCAAATTTTATCTCATTCCTAATCAACATATAAAATAGCACTCATACTCTGGACATCCATGTTTTTCCTTACGTCCTCAAAAAACCTGATTGCGCTAACCTTTACAAAAAACAGCATGCTCCCCAAAATAAAGTGAGCATAACATGCTGCAAATAAAATGAAAATGATTATCTAGAGTTTTACTTTAAGGTGCAATACCAACTTTTCCAATAAGGTCATGTCTGTGGTTCAGCTCCAACTTATTTCTGTTAAATTATCTGCAAGTCAATTTTAATCATATCCAGCAATTTTTCCTAGCTACCATCTTATTTGAATAGACAGTTTGAGAGATATTTTTTATTCATGTGCCTTGATGAGGCTAAATATGAAATTCTGGAACACGCAGAAGCTTTTAAAGCTCAAAGAAAAAAGAAACATTCAAATGACTACCTTCAAAATATATAAAATGCAAATTAATATTAATGACGACATACAAACAAGATGTGATTGTGAAGATCTATTCGTATTTAAATTTCTGCTGTAATATCTAAAATGATAACCATTTTTGTCAAGAAGTTTTATGAATACCATTCTTTCCCCTTTGAAAGAATATATATTCAATAGAATTATGTTATATGGAATTTAAGCTTTTTTTCAGGAATCCATTAACATGAAAGCATAGTACAATTGACAAAATAACATATGACATGGAATTTATCTATTTTGTAACCTTAGAGAAGCTGTTTATTAATGTTTTTTAGTCATATAAATTACATATGGGTGATGGACCATACTATCCAATCACACATAAGATTTAGGTACAGTCCCAGATAGCAAGCAATTGAGCTGCAAGTTTGAAAATGACTAGACTTGCCAGGTTCACAAGTTTGTTGCACAATTGCAGCAAGTCCGCAATGCATGACTCCAGATCAACTTTCTTTGCAAACATTCTGCAAGTCTGCTGCAAGTTCTGGTTCAGTTATGTTGTGCAATAGTCACCCCACTACAGGGGTCATTCTGACTTGCAGAGCACTTGATGTAGACTCACCACTGCAAATTTGCTCTTGCTAGAGACTTGTCACTCAAATTTGCTACAAATTGGAAAAGTGTCAACTAGAACTTGTGCTTCAAGTGCTCTGCAAGTGTACAACTTTCCACTGAAAATGTGCAGCAAGTTAACCACTTGCTTACTGGGCACTTAAACCCCCCTCCTACCCAGACCAATTTTCAGCTTTCAGTGCACTCACACTTTGAATGACAATTACTCAGTCATGCAACAATGTACCCATATGAAATTTGCGTCCTTTTTTTCACACAAATAGAGCTTTCCTTTGGTGGTATTTAATCACCGCTGGGGTTTTTTTATTTTTTGTGCTATAATTAAAAAATATTTTGAAAAAAAACACTTTTTTCTCAGTTTTTGTTATAAAATTTTGCAAATTAGTAATTTATCTTCATAACTAGAGTTGAGCGTACCCGAACTTTACAGTACTGGACTTTGGGGTGTCCGTGTCCCGAACCCGGACATTTGAGAAAAAATCCGGGTTCTGGTTTGGGGTTCGGGTATTTTTCGCGCCTTTTGAATAGCTGCCGGGCAGCCAATC
This sequence comes from Glandirana rugosa, assembly GCA_018402905.1. Taxonomy (NCBI): domain Eukaryota; kingdom Metazoa; phylum Chordata; class Amphibia; order Anura; family Ranidae; genus Glandirana; species Glandirana rugosa. Next base: position 57,994 of record BLSH010539018.1, read on the forward strand.
AACAAGCATTTCACTTGTTTGCCCTTGGAAGCCATCACAGCGATGCCTACTAATGGCATGGCTGTGATTGGCCAGTGCATCCTGTGACCCAGCCTCGATATGAGCTGAAGTCACGTAGTGCTGCATGTCACATGCTCTCAGGCTAGTGTAGGGAGAAGATGCTGCAGCCGCTGTGAGGGAAAGATTAGCGTTCTAAAATCATCTCATAGTTAGTATAGGGAGAGGTTCCTGGTGCTGGTGTGAGGGATAGATTAGCGTTCTAAAATCATCACATACTGCTATAGGGAGAGGTTCCTGGTGCTGGTGTGAGGGATAGATTAGCTTTCTAAAATCATCTCATACTGCTATAGGAAGAGGTTCCTGGTGCTGGTGTGAGGGATATATTAGCATTCTAAAATCATCTCATACTGCCATAAGGAGAGGTTCCTGGTGCTGGTGTGAGGGATAGATTAGCGTTCTAAAATTCTCTCATACTGCTATAGGGAGAGGTTCCTGCTGCTGCTGTGAGGGACAGATTAGTGTTCTAAAATCATCTCATACTGCTATAGGGAAAGGTTCCTTCCTGGTGCTGGTGTGAGGGGTAGATTAGCATTCTAAAATCATCTCATACTGCTATAGGGAGAGGTTCCTGCTGCTGCTGTGAGGGATAGATTAGTGTTCTAAAATCATCTCATACTGCTATAGGGAGAGGTTACTGGTGCTGGTTTGAAGGATAGATTAGTATTCTAAAATCATCTCATACTGGTATAGGAAGAGGTTCCTGCTGCTGCTGTGAGGGATAGATTTGTGTTCTAAAATCATCTCATACTGCTATAGGGAGAGGTTCCTGCTGCTGCTGTGAGGGACAGATTAGTGTTCTAAAATCATCTCATACTGCTATAGGGAGAGGTTCCTTCCTGGTGCTGGTGTGAGGGATAGATTAGTGTTCTAAAATCATCTCATACTTGCCCTTGGAAGCCATCACAGCCATGCCTACTAATGGCATGGCTGTGATTGGCCAGTACATCATGTGACCCAGCCTCGATATGAGCTGGAGTCACGTAGCGCTGCATGTCACATACTCTCAGGCTAGTATAGGGAGAGGATGCTGCAGCCGCTGTGAGGGAAAGATTAGCGTTCTAAAATCATCTCATAGTTAGTATTGGGAGAGGTTCCTGGTACTGGTTTGAGGGATAGATTAGCGTTCTAAAATCATCTCATACTGCTATAGGGAGAGGTTCCTGCTGCTGCCGTGAGGCATAGATTAGTGTTCTAAAATCATCTCATACTGCAATAGTTAGAGGTTCCTGGTTCTGGTGTGAGGGATAGATTAGCTTTCTAAAATCATCTCATACAGCTATAGGGAGAGGTTCCTGCTGCTGCTATAACGGACAGATTAGTGTTCTAAAATCATATCATACTGGTATAGGGAGAGGTTCCTGCTGCTGGTATGAGGGTCAGATTAGTGTTCTAAAATCATATCATACTGGTATAGAGAGAGGTTCCTGCTGCTAGTGTGAGGGACAGATTAGTGTTCTAAACTCATCTCATACTGCTATAGGGAGAGGTTCCTGCTGCTGCTGTGAGGGATAGATTAGTGTTCTAAAATCATCTCATATTGCTATAGTTAGAGGTTCCTGGTGCTGGTGTGAGTGATAGATTAGCTTTCTAAAATCATCTCATACTGCTATAGGGAGAGGTTCCTCCTGCTGCTGTGAGGGACAGATTAGTGTTCTAAAATCATATCATGCTGGTATAGGGAGAGGTTCCTGCTGCTGGTGTGAGGGTCTCTACTAAAATCTTGTGATTAGATAGGGAGTGTCGTCGTCGTCCTTGGAGAGGGATATCGTCATACTCTACTCAAATCTTGTGATTAGACAGGGAGTGTGATCGTCGTCCTTGGAGAGAGATATGGT
>BLSH010539018.1:79700-89841 GCA_018402905.1 Glandirana rugosa
ACATAATTGCCCCCTTCGAAATGCCCTAAGACAACCACCATTCATCTCCTACCCCAAAGCTATGGGGAATACCTCTGGCCTCTTATCCCCCTCTTCTCTCCCATTCCTCTCCGTGACCCCATCTATTCCACTCGTCCTCACCCCCATCCTCCCCCAAATCGAATAACTTCAGGCATTTTGAGGTGGAACACTACACCCACACGGTCACACACACCCCACCTACTACAGACCCATCAATCTCCCTTAACGGTCCCCAACCCAACAATTCCAAATATATACCGCGCTATAAACAGACACAAAACCATCACTTAGGTCCCATCTTATAGCCATAGCTTCGGACAATTTAAACAAACATCACAAAATCTGGCTACCCTGGATTCACTACCAAAACACAGACAAATATCGCGCCATATATAAACCTTAACAACCCAACCCCTGGCAATTCCCTCTAACTACCCAGACATCATCCACCCCACACACACTGGCACACCCACATCACAAGGTGGAGTTTTACGGACTTCAATAAGCTAAACCCCCTCCTACCCCCACTCCTGCTCACCTTATCTACCCCAGTGCCTCTCCTTACCCTCTCTTCTCCCCCTATTCTCCGGTCTCCATAAGGGGTATCGAAACCCCATCCTCTACTTACCACCAACAGAATCCCGTAAAGCTTCCCCCGTTAATACATCTCACCTTATACTACCCTGTCATTTAAGGTATTGTTAAGAGCCTATTTCTATATGATCAGAGTTGAATGTTTTACTTATGTGGCTGTTACGATATTACTGTCAGTTTTAAAGGCAATTTCTTGTGGTAATCGTTTCTCCTTTTTCTCCACTGAGACTGTATAACCCTGTTTCTATCTCAATAAAATCTTTGTGGAAATAAAAGCCTCCCAGCATACCAATTATCCCCCAGACAGTGGATTGGCAGTAAAGAAATGTTGTATTTGAGCAGTTATATTGTCATGAGAGGGGAATAACTGTAGCCAAAAGGCATTCAATTTCCACTGGGCCCTAGGGAGTTAAGAAAGTGGCTGAGCCTGCAGCCCAACCACCAGGGGGAAATGATCAGACACACCGCATGTAAGATATTCCAGGTGGGAGATCAGGGAGGTACTAGATGAGTTGCCAATGCAAAGGTCATTTCTAGACAGAGACCCATGACCCATTTAGAAAAACATGAGAATTGTTTGTCCAGGTGATGTTTGAATCTCCAAATATCAATCCAACCCCCTTGAAATAATTTTACCTAAAGCTGAAGTTCTGCCCCCCCACAAGACCGAGGCACAGGTGGATGCCTATCTAACTGGGGATCATGATAGCAATTGAAATCACCCATAATTATTAACGGGGTGTCTGGTTTGTCAGCCAGGTACAACAGAAGTTCCTGTATCACTTCCCCTGAAAAAGGGGGTGGTATGTACACAAAAGCTAACACAATAGTAATAGGATATATCTTACAATATAAAAAAACAAAACGACCAGTGGGATCCACTTTAGAGCCTAATTCCCAAAAGGCCAGATCCCAATGAATCAGGATGCTGACCCCACGGAAATATGTCGTATATGTAAAATGATAGCTTCCCAGAAGCCATGGATAGTTAAGGCATGAAACCGAATCCAGTGTAAGGTGGGTCTCCTGGAAACATATTATAGCAGGTTGGAATTGTCTTATACATGCAGAGATCATAGTTCTTTTCAAAGGGTCATGCACACCCCGGACATTCCAAGATATCAAAGGCACAGTAGCCATGGTTCAGCGAGAGTACTACCATATGGGCTGTGGCATTCCCGTGATCCAGTCCAGACCCAGAAACCCGGGCATTGTGGTAGCCATACGGATTGCATGTGGGCCCTGTATGCCCCAGGCAGCCATCTGGGAACACACCAACATAGCTGAGGCCAGCCAGAAGCTTGTGAATGTCAGTGCTGTAAAGGGATATCCACCAGCCAGGTGGAGAAGGTAAAGTACATCATGATGCTCAACATAGAGCCAAAAGAAGTCTGTGACCAATGGTAGTAGGCATAAAAGAACATAAAGTACTGAACACGGCTGACCAAACAATGGTCGCCATAACTAGTTGTGTCAACATGACAAACTGAGTCAAACAAATGTGACTTGGCCTGTGAGAGGCGGCTGCTTCCTAGACTTCCTGTATCTGTGACCCGGCTTGCCTGACCTTGTGAAACTCTGCCTGCACCGACCCTCAGCTTGCCTATGATGACTCTTCTGCCTGATCCCTTGTACTTCAGCTGCCCGCCTGTTAACAACCCTGCCTGTACCCGACTACCCCCTTGCCTGCTCCTTCTGTACTGCACTTGCCCATCTGTTACCAACCTGGCCTGCATCACCAATCTTCTGTCTTGCATGGGCTCCTGGAGGATCCTCACAACATCATCTGCATACCTACCAGCCCTCATGCCCCCCTGTGCTCTGGAACCTCCTGTTTACTCTATCAGGGGTTCCTGAACCAGGGCTGTAAGAGAGGTTGCCCACTGCATAGTCAGACTCCACCACCAGGTACGTGACAGAAACGGACAGCCATGTCTGAGTCTGAGCAGAGGCCCTCTCTGTTTCATGAACTCTCTCAGCACTTAGATGGTCTTTCTCAAGCCGTTCAAACCCTACAAGCAGGATACACCCGGCTGGGGGCCCGTGTCCTTGAGTCTTCTTCTCCGGCCCCATCGGGGGTCAGCCGGCTCACAACGGACTCCATGGTCTCTCTTTCCTCGGAACCCACAGTTCACTTGCCTGAACGGTTCTCAGGGGACCGTAGGAAATTCTGGGCCTTCCATAGCACCTGCGAACTGTACTTCAGCCTTCAGCCTTGCACCTTTTCCCTGGAAACCACGAAGGTGGGGCTGGTGATCTCTCGACTGCAAGATGAGCCCCAGTTGTGGGCCCACCGGCTCCTGGTACAAGGGGAGCCTGAAATCTCTGACCTTTCCCGTTTTTCCAGGCAATGGCTAGGTTATATGAAGATCCGCACCAGGTGGCCACTGCTGAAGCCACGCTCCACGTCCTCCGACAAGGCTGCCGCTCGGCGGAGGGTTATGCGTCAGAGTTCAGGCATTGGAGCATTGACACGGCCTGGAATGAGGCAGCTCTGTGCCACCAGTTTTGGCTAGTCTTAGCCGATTCTCTGACTAAAAAAAAAACCCTAGTTTGTGGGACTTTAAAGGTGGTGGTACAGAAAACACTTAGAAGTATAGTTAGTCTGAAAAAGGCATATTTATTGTACATGAATCCATTAATAAACTTGCATACAAAAAGAGAAAAAGACATCTATATATATCACTGTATAATCTGTTAAAAACACAGAGACGGTAACAACTTGTTTAGCACCAGCCATTAGCTATATCTGTATAGAAAATGGTCACATTCCACACTCCTACACAAAGGGAAAGAGCCCGACGCATTTCAGGTTCAAACCTTTCGTCAGGGGCTTATTTGTAGAACGTGTTTAATCAGAATGATCTATAAAAAAGGAGAAAGAACATAATGAGATAAAGATATCATGACACTGCATCTAACATGAGAGGGGCCCCCAAGGAAAGGAGAAAAAAAAATACATAAGAATGATAGAAAATTGACATCTTCTGCCACATGGTCCCCAAGGGTAACCCAACAGTACTCCCGGGATCCCCGATGGTGGAATGTTTGTGCCCAAAAGAGTAATGCCTACCTGCTTATGTCTCAAACAGTTCTTTAACAGCATGATGTGCAAAAGAATAGGAGAATTATGAGTGAGAGAAGGGGGGGTTGTTGAATGGACACCTTCTATGTTGATATAGTGGAATCTTCCAAACACTTGGTTTCTTTTACATTTGCTTTTTCACCTAAATAAGGGGGAAGCAACATAGAAAAAGTAGGTGAAAAGCACCCAAGTGTCGAATGACACATGCGGCTCATTTTACATTATAGGGCCGTGGGTCATCGCCTAAAAAGCAAAGTAAATAACATTGATATCAAGAAGAGGAAGGCAACAAGGTATAAAGAGTAGAGTTGATTGAACTTCTGGAAGTCTTGGTTCGGCAGGTTCGGCCGAACTTATGGACAAAGTCCGGGTTCGGGTCCGGACTTGACCCGAACTTTGACCCGGACCCCGAACCCCATTGAAATCAATGGGGACCCGAACTTTTAGGCACAAAAATGGCTGTAACAAAGTCCTGGCAAGTCCTAGAGGTCTGCAAAAGGAAGGAAAATTGGGGTAAGCGTTGGACAAGTGCCCTACAAAGAAATGGGGATAGGGAAATAACTTCAAAAATGGAAGTGGATGTAGAGTTGGAGGTTGTGGAGGTGGTGAAAGTGGCGGTGGAGGAGGAGGAGGTAGCCAACACTGTTTTTTTTTATTTTTGTGCAAGAAATGTAGTTTTTAGATTTTTTTTTTTAAACCAGCTATGTAGATGCACTTTTTAATTTTGTGCAAGAAACAATAATCTGTCCCTTTGAGCAACAGCAGGAACCTCTCCCTATAGAACTTGGATATGATTTTAGGTTCTAAAATCATCTCCAAGTTGTACAGGGAAAGTTTCCAGCTGTTGCTTTAAGGGAAAGATTATTGTTCTAAAATCATCTCCAAGTTGTACAGGGAAAGGTTCCAGCTGTTGCTTTAAGGGAAAGATTATTGTTATAAAATCATCTCCAAGTTGTTTAAAGCAACAGACTCTACCTAGTCCAGTCAGATCATTCTGTGCAGCAGGATGAGGTCTGCAACCTGTCCCTCAAAGCAGCAGTACTAGTATCTCTCCCTAGTCCACAATCAGATCATTCAGTAATGCAGGATGAGATGTTCTATAATATTTGCAATCTGTCCTCACAGAGCCAGCAGCATCCTCTCCCTAAACTATACTGAGAGCATATGACATGCAGAACGGTGACTCCAGTCCCATATAGAGGCTGGGTCACATGGTGCACTGGCCCATCACAGCCATGCCATTAGTAGGCATGGCTGTGATGGCTTCTAGGGAAAACCAGTGAAACACTTGTTGATTGGCTGCCCTTGGCAGCTATTCAACACGTGTAATAAAATACCAGAACCCCGGACCCGAACCCAAACTTTTTTTGAAAAGTCCGGGTTCGGGTCCGGGTCCCGGACACCCCAAAGTTCGGTACGGACCCGCACTTTACAGTTCGCTCAGCTCTAATAAAGAGCCATAAGTTAAACCAATACTGACCATCCAGAGGAGGGAGAGATATTTCCTCCACTTATGATTGGCAGCACCACCACCAGTTCAGCTCCAAAATGCATAGGAAGAGGGGGGGAAGAGGGGGAGAGGTGGGTATGGTCCCCAACACGCGCCCCAATAACACCCTCAATTTGTGGTTCAATTAATCTCCAAAAGGGGAGAGCTGTGGCTTGGTCCTAGTGGGTCCGTATAGGGCTCCCAGGGGACCCTGGGGACAGCGGGATCGATCGCTCGAATCCCAGATAGCGGTGGTGCCTAAAAAGGGTAACAAACAAAAAAAGGCATGCTAGTATACAGAATTGTCCCATAAGGGTATACATAAACATAGAGCCATGTTTCGTTAGATCTCCCCTCACGTTGTGGACCGCATGGCCAGAAGATTTTAACCCCCCTGAAAATGTCCAGAAGGCCCCCAATCTGACTCAGCCCAGAGTAAAACACTCCTTCTAATAGGAGAACCCGCCTAGGTTCATACCTGGTATGGAAGAATGCTCCTGCCTGCACACGTGGCTGACACCGGCCCGCCGCGTGCAGGCCGAGGGTGAGGCGGTCCTTAAATATCCTGTGTGGATGCCGGTGCATGCGCTGTATGGCGCCGACCGGGCCCACAGGATAGACGTGGCTATCGTCCGGCTGCGGCGTATTGGAGCAGAGGGAGTAAGCACCAGGGAGAAGGTGGGTCCTAATTGCATACACTCACTTGGACCCATCAGGTGCCATATGAGCCTACAGGCAACACAATAGTGTGGGGAACGACGCCCACCACACAGCGGCCGAGGTGGGCCACCCCAGAGACGCTACGCCCGAACCAGAACATAAACAAGAACAAGAAACGAAACCGAAAAAACCAAATGTGACAAAAAACAATAAATATTGATAAATGGTGGGCTGAAAAAAATGCTAAATGTGAGGAATATAAAATATATTTGAAAAAATAAAAATAAAAAAAAGGGGGGCAAAATTAAGGGGAAGGAAGTGGATGTGTAGAAAAGGCCAGGATAGGATAAAAGTGTCCCCATGGTGTCTCCATGGGGTAAAAGTTAATGAATGGTCTCCATCTCCATGCGTGTCCATGGAAAACACACAAGAGGGGGGAGGAAGAGGGAAAAGGGTTCATGCGACAACCAAACTCTGGGGAAACTGAATGGGAAAATACCCATCTCAGAGGAGGCTCTGTAAATCAACCATGTCCCTCCCATCCTCCCGAAGTGAAGCCCTCAAGAAAGGGGCGAAAGCTAGCAGAACTGTTCAAACCCAGAGGTTTGGTCGCTGCCAGTGACACTATCCACTGGGTTTCTCTTTGTAGGAGGACTTTGTCCAAATCGCCCCCACTAGAATCGAAATGCACCCTATCTAGAATGACAAAGCCAATTTTAGGAAAAATCCCCCTGTGGGTGTCCCGCACATGTCGTCCCAGGGGAAGGACAGGATTGCTCTTCCTCATGCTAGTTATATGTCGGGAGGCCCTTTTGTGAAACTCCTGGATTGTCTTTCCTATGTAAAAACCCCCGCATGAGCAGGTCAACATGTAAACTACCCCTGCCGTCTTGCAATTTGCAAAATGGCGGGGTCTGAGGATCTGGCCATTTGGTAGCTTAAATTTGGGACAAAATTTACACCCCCCACACATAAACGTCCCCTTAAAGTGGTTGTATATTCTCCTATCGTTTTCAGCTAAGGAAGCTGACATCTTAGTCTCTGTTTAATCTGCAACTGCCATGATGCTGCACATGTGATCCATTATGACACCACCCATTGGATGGTTTGCTAGTTTGGTTGAGAGCAAAATCAAGGAGACAGCTAGCATTCCCGGAATATGAACTCTTTTTTGACACTATCAAATTGATGGGTAGACAACCGCTTTAAGTCTACATGGATCTCCTCTTTTTTCCCCCTGGTATTCACTCTGTGTGAGGCCCTCCCGTAGGGATTTAGATTTCCGAAATGCGATTAGGGGATTGTCGGAGAGGAAGTGTTTGAGACTGGGGTCATTTCTTAGAATCTGCCAGTGTTTAGCTACGATCTGTCTAATCCTCCAATGTTGTTTTGTATAGGTGACAATAATCCTATCGGATTTGATTGGACTCTGCTTTTCCTTCTTTTTGATGATCAGCTCTCCCCAAACAGCAATGTCTGTTTTTTGCTCGTTTGTACACTTTTTTGAGGGTTGAATTGGAGTATCCTCTATGTAGAATTCTCCTGTTGAGTTTGTTTGATTCTTCCCGGAACGTTTGTTCGCTCAAGCAATTACTGCGAAGCTGTAAATATTGTCCGCATGGTATTGATATCACTAGGTTCTCAGGGTGAGAACTCGTAACACGGAGAATTTGATTTCCCGCTGTTTCCTTACGGAACAGGGTACTTTCTAGTTTACCCTCCTTCCCGTTATAAATCACCACATCCAGGAACGTCAGTTTGGTTTTGTCTGCCACCATTGTAAATTTCAGGTTCAGGTCATTCCTATTCATTTCAAATAGACATTGATCCAGGAACCTTCTAGGACCTCCCCAGATGAGGAAAATATCATCAATGAATCTGAACCAGACCCAGATATGACTGGTCAACTGGTTCAGACTTTCATTTGACAAAATCTGAAGGATGAATTGGCCCGTGTGGGGGTGCCGTCCACTCTGGAGAGGCTCATCGATCTGGCCATTCAGATCGATCGGCGCCTCAGGGAACGCAGAGCGGAGAGTACCAAGATGAGCCTCCGACCCTCCTGGATGCTACCTCTGGCCTCCGGTTTTCCAAGTATCGCTCTAGCCAGCTCCACCATACCCACCTCTCCTCCTCCGCTGCAGTCGGAGCCTAAGCAGCAGGGTGTGGTGCACCCGGCACTGACCCCTGAAGAGAAACAGCGCCGAGGAAGCCTGGGTCTCTGCCTCTACTGTGGAGAGCCAGAGCACTTCGTGTGAGCCTAACCTTCCAAGTTGGGTAAGTGCCTTGCTGTCTCCCCTCAACCTGTACCTGGCAATGCTGCTCACCTCACCCTCTCCTTACTTCTACAGCTCCCTGGTAGAACCATTACCGTCCATGCCATCATCGATTCTGGACTTAACTTTTGCTGCACAACATGGGATCCCTCTGCGTCCCAAATCCCGCAGGATGGCTGTGCATCTGGCTGATGGAACAACCCTAAAATCTGGTCTAGTCACACAGGAAACCACTCCCCTGACCACCACGATGCTCGGAGGTCATCAAGAGCTCCTCACGCTTGATGGTATCGCCTCTCCCATCTTCCTTGTCAACCTTGGTCTACCCTGGCTCCAGGCCCATAACCCCACCATTGACTGGACTGCAGGGAACATCCAGTTCCAATCACAGTACTGCCACGAGCACTTTCTTCCCAGGACTCCCGGAGTGGATCCTTCCCTACTATGCATGGACCTTGACCCGGAGCCTGGTGTCTGCCAGGCCATCCCCAGTGTCTACCATGCTTTCTTGGATGTGTTTAACAAGAAGGGGGCTGAGGTCTTTCCTCCCCATAGACCATATGACTGCCCCATTGAGCTTCTTCCCGGTTCTGAAACCCCTTTCAGAAGGATTTACCCGCTTACAGAATTGGAACTCGGCACCCTCAAATCATATATCGATGAGAACCTCAGCAAAGTGTTCATCCGTCCGTCCACTTCACCAGCTGTAGCAGGTATCTTTTTCGTGGAAAAGAAAGACCATACGGTGTGCCCATGCATAGACTACCGGGAAATTAATAAAGTTACGGTTAAGAACCGTTATTTGCTTCCGCTAGTACCGGAATTGTTCAAGCGCCTGGGGACTGCTACCATCTTTACCAAACTGGACCTCTGGGGAGCTTACAATCTGGTACGGGTCAGAGAAGGCGATGAGTGGAAGATGGCCTCCTGTACCCGTTTCGGTCATTATGAGTACTTAGTAATGCCGTTCGGTCTGTGCAATGCACCGGCCACATTCCAGCGCTTCATAAATTATATCTTCAGGGACTTCCTCAACCTCTTTGTCATCGCTTACTTGGATGATATCCTGATTTTCTCACCTTCCCTGGGGCTTCATCACATTCATGTAAAACGTGTACTGGGTCGCCTCCGCCAACACGGCCTTTATGCTAAACCTGAAAAGTGAGAGTTTGAGCAGCGAAGCATACAGTTCCTTGGACTTATCATTTCTGTCGGAAGCATCAAGATGGACCCTCAAAAGGTCTCTGCCATCTTGGACTGGCCAGCTCCAGCTGATAAGAAGGGAATCCAGCGCTTTGTGGGATTCGCAAACTTTTATGGGAAGTTTATCCGGGGATTCTCCTCCATGAGCTCACCCATCACTCAGTTAACCACTTGCCGACCGTGTAACGTAGTTACACGTCGGCAAGTGGCACCCATTGTTGTGGGAGGACGTTATATAACGTCCTCCCACAATCGCGCTCCCGCGCGCCCCCTGGGGCGCGCACCTGGGAGCATCCGTGACCGCCGGGTCTAGGAGACCTGGCGCATCACGGATCCCGGTAAATGGCCGCTTGGAGCGGCAGTTTACCATGTGATCGATCCGTCAAATGACGGAGCATCACATGTAAACAAGCCGGCGGAAGTGCCGGCTTGTCTCCCCCCTCTCCGCACCGATCGGTGCAGTGTGACAGGGGAGGGGGGAGAGGGGGGAGAGAGGAGATGCAGCGGTGCTGTGGGCAGGATCTGAAGTGCCCACAGCACCGCTATGTGACAGGCAGGGACCCCCTGATCACCCATACACACTCATACATGCCCACCCATCTGTCACACATACATACATGCCCACCCATCTGTCACACATACATACATACATGCCCACCCATCTGTCACCCATACATACATGCCCACCCATCTGTCACCCATACATCCATGCTCACCCATCCGTGCCCACCCATGCATCCGTGCTCACCCATCCGTCACCCATGCATCCCTGCTCACCCATCCGTGTCCACCCATCCGTCACCCATGCATCCG
>BLSH010539018.1:97832-108379 GCA_018402905.1 Glandirana rugosa
ATTTACGGTAACCGTTACTTCCCCAATTGGACCTCCCCCGCGAGATTCCCAACTGACAGAAGGGAGTCACTCAGGATTGACATACCCCCGACCCGACCGTCCCCCTCCCCTCAATAGTGCCGAGGTTATATGTCCCTCGGACACTAGTGTAGGGAAGGGGGAGTCAGTCTTGCCTCTAGGTACAAATGTATGTGCCTGGAGGTCAAGAGAGTGACGCCCCCCTCGTTAGTCTCTAGCTCAGGTAGGATGGGCTAGGGACCGAGGGGGTCTTGTGTCACTCTCACGCTCGCGTGGAGGCCGTCGCGCGCGTGAGTGTTAGCGGCGGCCGCGAGAACGAGTATTGTGAGAACGAGTATTGTGAGTGCGCGCGCTGCCGGAGGTGCGCTCGCACTCTCACTGTGTTCTGGGGGAGCCAGGGATCGGGTAGGATGGACTCGATCTCTGATTGCTCCCCCCGCAGTGAGAGAACTGGAGGTCCGTGTATGTAAACATGGATCTCCGTTCTGACTGAGGGGGAAGGGATGTGATCACAGGCTCCCTGTATATTGGAGCCGTGATAACTCCCCTCCCCCTGCCAGCCCAGCCCCCATACAGTTAGGACTCACTGAGGGAAGACAGTCAACCCTTAGAGCGCCCCCTCCAGGTTAACCCCTTCATTGCCAATGGCATTTACAGAGTAGTCAATGCATTTTCATAGCACTGATCCCTGTATAAATGCCAATGGTCCCAAAAAAGTGTCAAAATGGTCTGACATGTCCGCCACAATATTGCAGTACCGCTAAAAATCACAGATCCCCGCTATTACTAGTAAAATAGAAAAAAAAAAACATAAATTAATTCTCACCATTCGTAAATGCAGCAACTTATGCACAAACCAATCAATAAACGCTGATTGCGATTTTTTTTTACCAAAAATATGAGGAAGAATATAAATTGGCCAAAACCAATGAAAATAATGTTTTTTTATATATTTTTTTGGATATGTATTTTAGCAAAAAGTAAGAAATATTTTTTTTTGCAAAATTGTTGCTCTTTTTTTGTTTATAGCGGTGATCAGAAATGACGCAGAGGTGATCAAATACCACCAAAAGAAAGCTCTATTTGTGGGAAAAAAGGACACAAATTTTGTTTGGGTACAACGTCGCACGACCGCGCAATTGTCAGCTACAGCGATGCAGTGCCGAATCGTAAAAAGTGTTCTGGTCCTAAACTGGGAAATCCTTCCGGGCTAAAGTGTTTAAAAAATATAAAGGGGATGAGTCACCTTCTGATTTCAAACACTACAAGGAATATAATAAGAAGTGCAAAAACGCAATCAGGGCCACGCAAAAAAGATTATGAGAAACACATAGTGGAGGAGAGTAAAAAAAAATCCAAAGAAATTCTTTAAATATATTAACAACAAAAAGGCAAAATAAGAGCACATTGCACACATAAAAGACAACAATGGGAGGATGGTTACAGATGACACAAAAAAAGGCAACTGTTCTAAATGCCTTCTTCTCCTCAGTTTTTATGCAGGAAAAAGAGGGGTTTACTAACCGCGACCGTACTGTTAGTGACCCAGCACAGGACGTACCCTCATGGCTAACAGAGGCTGGAGTCAAAGAAAGAATAGATAAACTTAACCACTTCAAGACTGAGCCTGTTTTTTGGGTTCGGTGTTTACAAGTTAAAACCATTTTTTTTTTGCTTTAAAATTACTTAGAACCCCCGAATATTACATTTTTTTTCTAACACCCTAGAGAATAAAATGGCGGTCGTTGCAAAACTTTATGTTACACCATACTTGCGCAGCGGTCTTACAAGCGCAATTTTTTTAAAAAAAAAATCTGTTTTTTAAGTTAAAAAATAAGACAACAGAAAAGTTAGGCAATTTTTTTCCAAATTGTGAAAGATAATGTTACGCAGAGTAAAATGATACCCAACATATCATGCTTCAAAATTGCCTCCGCTCGCGGAATGATGACAAGCTTTGCAACTTAAAAATCTCCATTGGCAACGTTTAGAAAATTCTACAGGTTAGCAGTTTTGAGTTACAGAGGAGGTCTAGTACTAGAATTATTGCTCTCACTCTATGATCGCGGCGATACCTCACATGTGTTGTTTGAACACCGTTTTCATATGTGGACGGGACTTACGTATGCTTTCGCTTCTGTGCGCGAGCTGGCAGGGATGGGGGAGCTTTAAGTTTTTTGTTTTTCTTAATTATTTATTTTACTTTTGACTTTTTATTTTTACACTGTTCTTTTTTTTGTTTTTTAAATGTTTGATCACTTTTATTCCTATTACAAGAAATGTTAACATTCCTTGTATTAGAAAAAAGCATGACAGGACCTCTTAAATATGAGATCGGGGTCAAAAAGACCTCAAATCTCATATTTACAGTAAAATGCAAAAAATCAATAAATAAATAAATAATTTGAAAAAAATGACAGTGCAAAAAAAAATGGGCCCTTTAAGAGCATTGAGCGGAAGTGACTTGTAACGTCGCTTCCACCCTGCCATATTATGGAGCCGAGTGAAAGGGCTTCAGCCACTCACTGTGGCTCATGGACACTGGGGAGAGAGGAACCGATAATCTCTGCCACTGCCGGCGGGTCCGGTAAGTGGCGGAAATTACTGGAAACCGGCGGTAGTGGGGGGCACCTCTCCTGCCACTGATAAAAGTGATCTTGCGGCAAATCCACTTTTAACTTACACAGAATCACCGGCTGAAAAGAAAGATACCGGGTTTATGGTAGCTATCTGCTACCATAACAAAGGTATTCCACTGCAAAGTGACCACCGTCAGGTGACGGCGTTGGTCTAGAAGTGGTTAATATAAATAAATCACCAGAACCAGATGGCTTACACCCGAGAGTCCTCAGTGAACTCAGTCAGGTTATAGCCAGGTCATTGTTCCTAATCTTTGTGGACAGCATAATGACGGGATTGGTACCAGCAGATTGGAGAAAAGCCAATGTGGTGCCAATATTTAAAAAAGAGCAGAGATATATTCCTGGGAATTACAGGACAGTCAGCCTAACATCAAATTATTGGAGGGGATGATTAGAGACTATATCCAAAAATTAACTGAGGAAGGTAACATCATTAGTAGTAATCAGCATGGGCTTATGAAGGGTTGTTCCTGCCAGACAAACCTGCTAACATTCTACAAGGAGGTGAGCAGCCATCTAGATAGGGGAAGGCCGGTGGATGTAGTGTATCTGGATTTTGCAAAATCTTTTGACACAGTTCCCCATAAACACTTGATTTACAAGCTGAGGTCTGCAGGCATGGACCATAAGATTTGTTCTTGGGTAAAGAACTGGTTACAGGGACGTGTTCAAAGGGTGGTGATTAACAACATGTACTCAGACTGGTCTGGAGTGACGAGTGGGGTACCCCAGGGTTCTGTCTTGAGACCAATTCTATTAAATTTATTAATTAATGATATAGGGGAAGGGATTACTAGCTCAGTCTCAGTTTTTGCTGATGATACAAAAATCAGCAGGGCAATGACATCACACCAGGATATTGAAATTTTTTCAGAATGACCTGAACAAATTAATGGAGTAGGCAGACAAATGGCAAATAAGGTTTAATGTAGAGAAATGTAAAGTAATGCACTTGGGGGCAAAAAACATAAATTCAAAGTACTCACTAGGGGGAGAGCCTCTGGGGGAATGGAGAAGGATCCGGGGGTCATAGTAGATGACAGACTGAGCAATAGCATGCAATGTCAAGCTGGAGCTACCAAATCAGGTAGAATATTAGTATGCATAAAAAAGGGATATACTCCAGCGATTAAACTATAATTCTGCCACTTTATAAAACCCTGGTAAGGCCCCATCTGGAGTACTCCGTCCAGTTCTGCTCACCGGTCCTCAGAAAGGATATGCTGGAGCTGGAGGGAGTCCAAAGGAGGGCAACTAAACTTATAAAGGGACTAGAAGACCATGCTTACGAGGAACGACTGCAAGCTCTAAATTTATTGTCTCTGGAGAAGTGACGCTTGAGAGGGGCCATGATAATGATCTATAAATACCTCAATGGGGATCCCAGCGTAGGAAAAAAACTGTTTAGTATCAGGGAATGTAGAAGGACAAGGGGACACACATTGAGACTGGAAGAGAAGCGGTTTAATCTTAAAAAGCGTAGGGGGCTCTTCACTGTCAGGGCAATAAGGATGTGGAACTCTCTTCCACAACTGTTAGTGACTGCGGGGTGTATGGATATATTTAAAAGACTCTTGGATGTATATCTTTTTTTTTTTTTTATTCATTAAAGGTTTTATTGATTATAGTATTTTAGTCATTCATATTAAAGGTTGTTCATTGCAGTCTCTCTTTATTCTTGTCTTGCTTGAGGTTTTTTTTATTTTTCCAAAAATATTTTTATTGAATTTTGTACAGGATACAAAAAACAGACATCATCAAATGAAACTTACAAGACTCATACATATTGGCAAATGTAAATTAATATACTTAGGCCTCACAGGGCAAAAAGAGTGACAATGAACAAGAATAAACTCAAAATTTACATGCAGTTACTAGGCCAGAGCCAGTTGGAGAACACAAAATTTCACTTTCCTTCTCACTTTCCCCCTTTAAGGTGACCCCCTACTCACCCCTAACGGGGGCAAACTGTGGGCCGAGAGGCATCAAAAAGAACCTACAAGATATTAAACTTCCTCCTGCGACAATAGGTGTAAATTGCCACTTAGTATATCAGGAGTCAGCCTGGACCCCCGCAAAACTAATATCCATTCCCCTATAATCGTGGATGTATATCTTAAAGAGTAGAACGTACAGGGATATGGGCACTGACAAACGTACACCTAAGCAGGCTGAACTGTATGGACTATTGTCTTTTGTCAACCTTAACTTCTATGCAACTATGTAATATTTGTTAAGCATCATAGCAAAGTAGACTTGAGTTCTATACAATCAATTTCTTGAGAAAGATATGATTGTATAGTTTGGACCATACATCAATGATGGTGAATGGAAGGAACTTGTATAAGAATAGCCAAAGAGAGGGGAAGCTTGACAGGAAAGCTTGACTGAAGACCAGAGGGGAAGATCTGATTGAGGACAGTGCTAATATTTTGTAAGCATCGGTTGGGTTCGCAGAACATGTGAACAGGCAAAAAATTTGTGCAAACATTCGAACACTGTTAAAGTCTATGGGACCCGAACATCAAAAATCAAACATGCTTATTTTGAAGGATTATCTGCAAGTTATTGTCCTAAAAAAGTGTATGGGGTCCCAGGTCCTGCCCTAGGGGACATGTATCAATGCAAAAGAAAGTTTTTAAATTGATCCTTTTTTAAGGAGCAGAGCCTGACGGGAGGGGGGGTCCCTTAGTCTGCCTGTAAAAGGGCGCACCTCTGTGATGTTTAGAGCATAGCCAGAGCAAAATGTAATTTATTATTGCGGCTGTAATGTATTAGAATATACATAAAAATCACTGAAAAAATTTGCGTGGGGTCCCCCCCCCCAGTCTAAACCAGGCCCTTCGGGTCTGGTTTGGATTTTAAGGGGAATCCCGCACCAAAATAAAAAAAAAATTGACGTGGAATCCCACCTAAAATCCAAACCAGACCCTTATCTGAGAATGCAACCTGGCCAGCCAGGATGGGGGGGGGGGTGAGCAAGCGCCCCCCCTCCTGAACCATACCATGCTACATGCCCTTAACATGGGGAGTATGGGTGCTTTGGGACGGGGGGGCTCTGCACCTGTTGATGGAGACAAGAGCCTCTTCCCCACAACCCTGGGCTGTGGTTGTGGGGGTGTGCAGGCAGGGGGCTTATCGCAATCTGGAAGCCCCCTTTAATAAGGGGGCCCCCAGATCCCGACCCCCCCTATGTAAATTAGTATAGGGTACATCGTACCCCCACTAATTCACCAAAAGTGTTAAAAAAGAAAAAAACACAGGAGACAATTAGGGAAAAGTCCTTTATTGAAAAAGAAAAATACGTGTGCCCCGTTGTAATCCATCATCAATCACGGCGAGAGACGGACCTGAAAAAACCACGTACAGCTCCTCCTCCATGGGAGTGCTCCTGCCGACAGAGCTCTCCTTGGTTTGACGTTTTATTTATAGTGAAGGGCGGGGCCACCCAGTGACATAATTGAGCGACCCGCCCCTCTGACGACACATGGCGAGTCACCTGTACGTCATCCAGTGGCCCTGCCCTGCACTATAAATAGAACGTCAAAACAAAGCCAGTGCAGACAGCGGCAGCCTTACCATGGAGGAGGAGCTGTGCGCGCAATGCATTATGGAGCGCTCCACGCCGGCTAAGTCGATGCGAATGCCCCATAATGTTCTAAATTCGACGGATACTGAGGAGCAACACTTTGGCTCACAGCTCTTGATTCATAGTGGGCCATGTTTTTGCTGCCTATATGCTATCTTTGCATTTGGTTTTGGGTGATTGGTGGTCTACTGCCTTTCCTCAATCTTTGGACTGGACTCAGATTTCGGTACTTTTTTCTTTCTTTTTCATAACACCAGATGTAGCTTTTTGTACCTTTCACACACTCATCATGTGTTTCCTCCAATGACTGCTAGATTGCAGCCAGTGCTGCGCTTTATTTAGTTTAATATGACTTTAATATTTATTTAATAGTATAATGAAAGTTCTTCCCTCTTTGATTGCACACACATGGTGTTAGGAAGGACTGGCAATTGGCTCCTGGAGATAAATGTTGGAAGCAGAGTGGAAGCAGATGGGGGTGTTTTTTTCCATGAGGACACTAAGAAGCAACATTTTGGCTCATAGCTCTTGATTCACGGTGGCTTATGTTCTGGTTGCTTATATCTTGTATTTGCATTTGGTTTTGGGTGCTTGGTGCTCTACTCCCTTTCACTGGTATATTTCTTTATCTTTGGGCTGGACTAAAGGCCCATACACATGGTCTGATGGTTGGTCAACAACGGTCCTCCAAAAGCTTGCTGGCCAAAAATCCGGTCGTGTGTACGCACGATTCTACAGCCGATTTCCAATTGTCGTCCAACAGAAGTTGGACGACGAGACTAGAAAACTTGTGTTGGCCAACAAGGAGTTGACCGATTGTTGGCTTGTGTGTACAGAAGTTGACCAACCAAAATTTGGAAGTGCAAACGCGCATGATCAGAATCCAGGAAGTGTTCGGTCATGTAACCTGTGTATGTAATTCACAAATTACATTCACCTGAACTTCCTTGTTATACACTCGGAACATGTCACTACGTTCGGCTTTGTTGGCCGATTACTTGATTCATGTTAGTATGCGAGACCAAACCGCCATCATCCAATTTAGACAAAAGTTGGATGTTTGGTTGACCAACCAATGGCTCGCATGAACAAGGCTTCAGACTTGGGTGGTTTTTTTTTGCTTTTTTTGCTTTTTTCTTTTTTTCCTTTTTTATACCACCAGTTGCAATTTTTTTGTAGCTTTCACATCATGTTTTTCCTCGAATTACTACTAGATTGCCGCCAGTGTTGCACTTTATTTTTGTTGTTTATTGATTATTCTGACTTTAATATTTATTTAATAGTATAATGAAAGCTCTTCCCATATTTTGTTTTTATATTTAGCTCTGGGCACTTGGTGGTCTATTTCTTTTTACTGGCACACTCCTTTTTCCTTTTCCTGATTCCCCTGAAACATGTTACCACATCCCCTCTACTTCCTGTCATCACCCAGCCAAGAGAGGTGCTGTTTGAAGCCACAGCCATCTTGCCACTTTTGGAAACTGCTGATGCTTATGTTCCAGCCTGAAGCCTGACAGCTGTACTTCCATCAAGAACTCTGCTTTAATTAGCCACATGCCTGCAGAGCTCTGCAGCCTCACGGTGATCCTATGGGGGTCTATATGGGTTTATGACAAGCCTTGATCCACTTTTACCTAGTGAGTGCAATTTTAATAATAAATCGCTACACCTAGATGGAGCCGCCCTCTTTGTTTGTTTTTTATATGGTTATGAACACAGCATGGAATGTTTCTGTGTGGCTAATGGAGGTTAGTGTTCAGAGGAGACAGGAAAAACATAAAGCAAACAAATACCAGATGGCTTAAACCCGAAAGTCCTCAAAGAACTTAACCAGGTTATTGCTAGACCCTAATTCCTAATCTATAAAGACAGCTTAATGACCAGAATGGTACCAGCCGACTGGCAAAAAGCTAACGTGGTACCAATATTCAAAGAGGGCTGAGATATATACTAGGAAACTACAAACCAGTCAACCTAACAGCAATAGTATATAAACTATTTTAACGGATGATACGGGACTATATCCAAGAATTTGCTGATGAAAATGGCATAAACGCTTAACTTACAAATTGAGGTCTGTAGACATTGATGATAGTGTATGTATATGTATAGAAAACTGGTTACAGGAACGCGTTCAAAGGGTAGTGATAAATAGTGTATCTTCAGAATGGTATGGTGTTGTGTGTGGGGTGCCCTAGGGCTCAGTCTTGGAACCACTTCTGTTTCATTTGTACATAAAGGACATAGAGGTTAGAATAAATAGTTCAATCTCAGTGTTTGCAGATGATGCAAAATTAAGCAGTGTATTAACCTCACAACAGGATATAGCAACTTTACAGGAAGACCTCTATAAAATAAAAGGGTTGGCAACCACATGGCTAATGAGGTTTTATACCAATAAATGTAAAGTAATGCACTTGGGAACTAAAAATAAAAATGCAAGTTACACTCCAAGGAGAGAACCTCTGGGGAAATCCAGGATGGAAAAGTATCTGGCAGTCCTAGTGGACCACAGACTTATCAATAGCATGTAATGCCAAGCTGCAGCAAGCAAGGCTACCACACTATGGGCATGCATTAAAAAGGGTACTCAAGAGTCATGACCATAATTCTACCACTTTACAAAACTCTGGTTTGGCTGCATCCTGCAGCTACAAGCATCATCCCGATATTAAAATGTTCAGCCAGTGGTTGGCTTTAATGCAGAAGTGAACAACATAAGTGACATAGTGCAGCGCTAAAATAGATGCATATTCATGTTGGCATCCAACAATAAGCAAAAAATTCTCATATATTAATTCTTAAAAAGTGCATAAATATGTGCAGTGATTTGGTACTAACTTTTCTTTGATTGTCTGTTGCAGAAAGGCCTGAATGCATGAACTATTTCTACTTGTGTCCGTGTTTTCCATATTCTCCTGTAGAAGTCTGTCAAAAGTTCTCTCATCCATGCCTGGATACAAGTATATATATTTCGGAGTGTGCCCCCTATGGTGTGGATGTCTGATTATAAGGTTTCAACTGATGACCCTGGAGTCTGATTAATACTGTGTCCATCATACATATATCAGAGTGTTCTGGTAAGAGTACACATTTATTCCTGTGGTGGAGGTCTGCACTGCATGCAGGTGGATTTTGATGTCACTGAGTCCTGTGAGAGATTGCACTTTATGAACTTTGCACAAGACAAGAACATACAGAGTCTTCTTGGGACATTTTGATAAACACTCTATTGTTTCACTGCACATATTTATGCACGTTATAAGAATTAATATATGATCATTTTTTGCTTATTGTTGGATACCAACATTAATAGGCATCTATTTTAGTGCTGCACTACTTCACTTATGTTGGATTACTATTACAATTTTTGTTAAGAATTGTTGTGCTGGCTGCTGGTATATCTATAGGGGTAGCGCAGTAACTTCACACTTTCACGTTTAATGTAGAAGTGATCGGAGTAGCTAAACAGCCACTGGATCACTTTTGTGGGTGCCATATTGTGGTATACCCTCCTTCCCACCACCACCTCTCCCGGGCTCCCTGTCCAATGGCAGAGCAGGGAGCACTCCAACTGGTGGTGATGGCTGCGCAGAACAGAGAAAGAGGAACTTACATTGTTCAACCCTCTCTGTGACCACGGGAGCATGAAGCTGTAAGCATTTTGTCACTGCCGGTTCCATCTCTCAAAAGCAGCCGATCAAACCAGCCCATGTCTGATCAGCTGCATTAGATGCCATAGAAGTCAGAGGACCTGTTATGGCCTTGGGATAGCAATAAACTTAATACAAAAAAATAATGAAACAGTGTAAATCAAGTTTATGATAAAATAAATAATAATAATTAAAAAAATGTAAAGTGCCCTGCCCCCTCTCCGCATGTAAGCCCTGCGTGTAAACGGTGATCACACCTCACATATGAAGTTTTGTTGCGAACGTCAGAACAATAATTCTTGCACCAGATCTCCACTGTAACTCTAAGCTGGTGACCTGCAAAAATGTTTAACGTGTCGCCTATGGAGATTTTTAAGTACCGTAATTTGGCGCCATTTAACGGGCATACACATATATATAGTATATATATATATACAGTCCCTGACAAAAGTATTGCCGCTTATCTATTTTGTAGGAACACCTGCTATTAACCTGACTTTTAATTAATCAATTGGTGTTCGAAATAGCTCATATGAAAAGCTAAAACCCTCCCAAATGATGTTTAATGCACTGAAATAAATTAGTTTCACTGAAAAAAGTTTTATCATTTAATCAAGACAGAAAGGTCAAATTTTGGCAAGACAA
>BLSH010539018.1:127698-142233 GCA_018402905.1 Glandirana rugosa
GAAAGATGACTGGGAGGGCTTTTAGTTTTGGTTATATCCCCTGGATTGTGTTTTGAGAAATTTTTAGTACTTTTGTAAATTACTAAAGATGTGATTGGATATATTACTATTATGGTGGTGTTTGGCGAGTTTCTACCCGTAGAAAGACCCTTTGTAAAGGGATGGGGTCGACTTATTTTTCGTGGTTTTTGAAAATCTTCCTAGGAAGTGTTGTCTCCTCTAGGAACTTTGGTAATTCTGATCACAACTCGCTTGGGCCTGACATTGCAAGCCCAGGCGTGGCTTGAAAGCCCACAGGCACCGTGCCTGGGCCTGGGCCTGGGCCTGTAAAGTTTTTAGCAAGCTCGCTCAACACTAGTCTTAATGGTTTCAAGGATCTCCTCTGTTGTGAAGGATCCTTCTAAAAGTTTTTGGTGCTTTTTATTCAGCTGGGGTAGGGAAATGTTTCCCAGAAAGATGCCCATCTTTGAGCGGTTTGTGGTGGTATTATCATTATATAGGTTAGTGTAGAAATCATTAAATGTTTTCATGATTTTTAAAGAGTTTTGTGTTAGGTCCCCTATATTGGTTTTGATTTTCGGGAGGGTCAGTAGAAAGTTATCTGTCAACTTCTTAATGTCCGCTTGTTGATCACGTTTCAATTGTGATGCTAACTGGATCAATTTCCCTCTCATGACCAATTTGTGAGCGACCCAAAGAGTTACAGAGGAGACTGTGTTGTTATTGTAGTATGTGAAATACTCTCTCAGGGAGTTATCCGGCATCATGCAGTGAGCAGGGTTACTCAGGAGGGCCTACTTTAGGCACTACTAAAAGGGTTTTTTTAGACCAGAGATGGAATGGTATATTAGAGTCTCCCCCTAGGATAACTGTACCTACTGTATGAGGTGAAGTTTTAGAGTATGTAACAAGGATTAAAAGAATCTCCCTTGACCCTTGTTGGGTATGTAGTAGGAAGTGAATGTGTAAATGTTGCCCTCTATTGTACCATATACGAGAAGGAAGTGGCCTTCAGGGTCTTTGATAACCTGATTTAAGTTGAAGTTGATATGTTTGGCAAAGCATATGGCCACGCCTCTCGTTTTGTTTTCAGCGTTCGCCAAGTAAAAATGTGGGAAACTTTTGTGCATAAAGGATGGATTATATGAGGCAGGGAAATTAGTTTCCTGTAGGAGCAATACATCCATTTTAATTGTGAAAATGTTGTAATATTATCCTACGTTTAACCAAAGAGTTTAACCCCTGAACGTTGTGAGATGCAATCCTAATTTGTGACTTAGAGAGTGATGAATTAGTCATTGATCAGAGGGGGAATAAGCTTGGAGAAAGTGTAATACTCACCACCTGTTCTCTTGTTTCTCAAACTGACCTAAGCCCCCTCGAATGCAGAAGCAGACCTACCCAGTAATGTGTGTATCAGGAATCCCAGGAATTCCTTGGAAAAGAAGAAAGATGGGAGAGGAGAAGGAAAGAAAGCTGAGAGATACAAGAGAGTAAGTAAACAAAAAGGAAATAGGTTAATGGTTACAATCATTGATAGTTTCTTAAATCTAATCGGCCTAGACAGAGATATATCCCTTCTATGACCTAACCCTTAAAAGGGATAATTCCCCTTGGCAGAAGAATTGATCTGTCCTCGAGGAGTATTAAACTAACTTTCTCAAGAGGAGATGGAGGCACATTGCGACACCCCACCTAAGATAAAAATAACAGAAAAAAAACAAGAACAATGTCAAACAGAGCCTCAATAAGGACTTGAAATGATTTAGCTTTCATTGCTTGCTGCCCCAATACCAACTGCTTTCGATCTCCCGCGGTGCCACTCATTAATTACACACGAGAACGTGAGAAATAGAACAGAGTGGTATTTATGATCCCCCTCTATCCCCGCCGAGTAGTGTGAGGTGTAGTCCTAGTAGTTGGTGTATACTGCGAAGGGTAGAAGGGAAGAAGGGTATTGTGTCCTGGATGGGGTTGGCTCCATGGAGATCTTAAACCACAAATGAGGCCTTAACCTCTAAATGACATCTAGTTTCGGGACCCCCAGGGTCCCCTGTAAGGATCTCTTTCAATTGTAGAAATGAGTATGTCAGGGAATAAACTAAAAGAACTTTTGATAACTTGGGAAATGTCTTGATGTTTTGGTGTGAGTTTCCGCAAAAACAAGATTGTGAGTACCCAGTCTGGCATTCTAGATATCGTTGAGTGAAATAGAAAAGTGTCTTATAAACTGGTAGAAAAAGCGTAGTTCAATTCCGGAACTGTGACACAAAAGTTAGGTCTGGTGGACCAAACAAGAAAAGAATGACAATCTTGTGTAGAGTTTCTCTCTCAAGGAGGGTAAGCTTCCTTCAACATCTTTGACTGTTGCTTCTGCCACATCAGAGTCAGGGGACTTGGTGGGGGGGGGGCGTTTGAAGGTCAGCACTCCTTTATCTGTGGAAGTTGTTGCAATCTCCTGGGTAATAAGGCCTAGATGAAGAAGCAGACGCTCCCGCTCTTGGAATGAGGAGAAAGGATGTGCCTTATTTTGAAAATAGAAGTTTAGACGTAGTGGGAAGGACCATTTATATGTGATCTCTTTTTGTGCAAGAACCTGCAGCAAGGGTTTTAGAGCGTGTCTTTTTTGGACTGTATATGGGGAGAGATCCAAAAATATCTGGACCTTATGGCCCTGGATGACCAGTTTGCCACCATTCCGTGATAGTTCCATAGTTCCATAACCCGTTCCTTGACCGAAAAAAGACTATAATATCTCTGGGGAGGCCATCCGATCGAATTGGTTGTAAGGGCCTGTATGCTCTGTTGAGCTCTAGATGGTGCTCAGGTATATCAGGAATTATTCCTTTGATGAATTCCAGTACTGCAGGATAGACCTCCTTAAATGGATTCCAGTACCCCTCTTATTCTAAAATTGTACCGTCTGCACCTATTCTCTAGGTCATCAATTTTGGAGATAGCAGAATCTAATTGATCTTGCAGGTCCTGGATCCTGTCAGAGTTTTGGTTAGTTTTGGTCAGATTTCTTTTCTTATCTGGTGCCTATTTGTTGCAGGTCCGCGTGTATAGAAGCCGTGATTTGTGCTGCAGTCTTGGATAGACTTCTGGATAACATCTTGTGAAATGCTGCCATAATAGAGGGAAAGTCATTCAGGGTGAGAGAGGTGCTGTGAGTTTCTCCCCCCATGCATCTGGGCTGGTCAGGTGCTCTTCCATAGGACGTAACTCATGTCCTCCTACAGATCTTCCCTGTGGGGATTCTGTGAATGCAGGGGAAGGGGCTGACTGGAGAGGTGTACTCACTGTGCCTGCTACATGCATGTAGGGCTGAGGTGGCACGTTGTCTTGATCTGCAATAGATTCTTCCAGATCTGAGAGAGCTCCTCATGTGTCTTTTGCGGTCGCCATCTTGAGAGAGCTGGGCCGCAATATCGCGGAGTCTAACTGGCAGGATAGATCCCTTCAAGCTTTCCCAGATGACATTGGGCAGATCCTGGATGTGTCCCTAATCGGATGTCACTGTTTACGGTGCTGTGAGGTGGCTCTCTCGGTGTCATGTACCTGGTGATGGAGTCTGCAATGCAGAGGACAGCCTCTCTTACAATTCCGACTCGGGAACCCCTGATGTGGTGAGCAGGAGGCTTGAGAGTGCAGAATGGCACAAGTGCTTCACAGGAACACTGGTGTGCTTGCCACAGGCAGGGCTGTAGGTGCAGCTTGATGGAGCAGCGGTGGAACAGCTGATGGTAGCCCTGTCGGGCTTCGGATGAGCAGGTGATGCGGGATGAGAAAGTCCAAGTACAGGCTGGGTCAGACAACAGGTGGGCAGATCAGGAACCAAAGAGCAGGCAGAAGAATAGTCGGAACACAAGCCGGGTTGGCAATGGGCTGGCAGCAAGGTACCAAGGAGCAGGCAGAAGAATCATCAGGAATAGCCAGGGTCTGGGCAGGCAGATAAGCAGCAAGGTCAGGATCAAGCCAGAAGATCAGTGGAGCAGGTTCAGCAGGAAACAGGTGACTGGAGTCACAGGAACGCTGTAGACCAAATGGCATTGGTCCCATGTCACCATTCGGTTTAAATAGTCCCTTTGGCGCCAAAAACAATTAAACATGAGAATGCACACCTCCCGTTGCGCGTACGCACGCACATTCGTACCGGCCATTCGTTCGTGCCTGCGCGCTGCGTTCCTTCTTATGGACACATGGGCTCTTTGTCTTTCCTGACATTGCCCCCCCGGAATGGGCAGCCTCAGGATGCCCAACCGAGCAAGCCTTCCAGGGTGGGACCTGTTGAATGCCTGAATCAGTCTTTTGGCATGGATGTTACTTTCGGGTTCCCATGAGTTCTCTTCAGAAACATACCCCTTCTATTTAATGAGATACTGGACCTGGTTACCCTTTTAACTGCAGTCCAAGATGGCTTCCACCTCAAATTCTTCTTCACCATCCACTAACACTGGTCTGGGTGGGACGGTCCTCCGTCCTGGAAAAGGATCAGCAACTGCAGGTTTCAATAAGGTGACATGAAACACTGGATGGATCTTTATAGACTCTGGTAATTCCAACTAATAGGCCACACTGTTGATTCTTTTCTTTATTGGGAATAGACCCACAAATTTTGGGCCCAATTTCCTTGACGGGCAGGCCATCTTTAGGTTTACTGTGGACAGCCAAACCAATTTGCCTGGTTCCAAGTCTAATTCTCCCCTTTCTTTTTGTCAAAAACTATCTTGTTTTCTTCCTGAGTTCTTGACATAGTTTCTTGTAGGAGCTTATTATTCTTGTTGAAAAAGTTCACTGTCTCCTGCACAGCTGGTACCGAACTTTCTGGAATGACATCAGCAAGAAAAGATGGATGAAAGCCGTAATTGGCAAAAAACAGAGATTGAGTGTACAGAATTATTGTATGCAAATTCAGCCAATGGAAGTAATGACACCCAATCATCCTGCAAGAAGGAGGAAAAACAGCGAAGGTAGTGTTCCAGGGTTTGATTGGTTCTCTGCCTCAAACCAAAGGGAAAAGGTTTGATAACTGTCCACAAACTTCCATATGTCATGTAATGGATACGGTCTTTACCTCTGCCTTGTGGTTGACACGTATGGGTTGCTCCCCGTTGGTGCTCCCCCGTGTGGCTGTTTTGGGTGTTCTCCAGTGTGGGGGCTGCGATCTGCCATGCTTTCCCTCCCTCCCCCCCCTTGGGAGTATGGGCTGGGATACTGGCACTTCGGCGCCATACTCTGCATGCACCCGGGGATGTGGTTTTTGAGCCATGTCTCCGGGTGTCCCCATGTGGTTTTCCGTCCGGATGGCGGACGGGGCCCACTCTGGCTCGCCTCCCACTGGGGTGGGCTTGGAGCGGGCTCGTGCCATTCGCCTCTGACATATGACGTTGGGGGCGTGGCTTGCGGCACCCGCCGGGGTATATGGGTCCGGTGATCCAGCACGATCAGTCCTTTCTCTGAACTCTGCACGCCCACACCATAGCTGGGATAATACATCCGCCCAACAAGCTCATGCACATTACACAGAACTACCTGGATATTCATTTATTGGTAAGCACTAATTGATTCACATCCACATGGCTTATCCAGCTCAGGACAAACATGCTCTTCACATTATGCACATGTCACTAATTCAATTGTTTGGTTCTCTATTTTCTTCCTAATTTTACGTTTCTCACCTTCCACCTTCCCTCCTTTCCCACTTGGCTGTTTTCTCTTTTCCATCTCCTCTCTCTTTTCTTTTTTACCTTTTCTTCTCCCCTTTTTTTTTTCCCTTTTCCTTTTTTCCTTTTTCTCCTTCTTCTCTTTAACTGTTTTTCTGAGTCTTTTCTTCCATTGCTCCTTGTCTCTCCTCTGCGATCCAGTGCTGCAATTCATACAATTATGGCTTTTGCACTCTTCTATCTATACAAGAATGGCACATGGGTCGGTATGTATTTATTTATTGTACTTTACAATATATTACACATATTATAGACTTATTTAGTATGCATATATACACTTTCCCATTCAAGTAAGAAGTACATATAGCCTCCTTTATAGTTAGTTACATGATATGTTATGCCATACCCATATTTCTCATTAGTTACATCACATCTTGGAGCCATGGAGTTGACTGAGTTATTTCCTCCTTCCTACATTCCTGGTCGTGCTGGTCCAGTTGCCCTTGCCCCGGGAGTTTTGTCGTCGGCCTCGCCCCCTCAGCCCCCGCACTGGGTGCATCTCGGTGTGGCCACGTGGAGGGTTTTCAATTGGGAGCATTTTCATTCGTGTAAGTATGGGGTACTTTACCGATCCCGGCTACTATCATCACTTCAACCATGCTGTGTTATATACACCGATTTATTCTTCTTGTAGTTACCATGCGTCCACTCCTGAGGAAGCGAGCGGAGCTCCCGAAACACGTCGAGTATAGATGCATTGTGTACTAGATTTATACATTTGTACTGCACTTCATGTATGTATTTGGTTGCAAGCATAATATATGCCATATGTACAGAGGCTCGGACCTTAGTTATCCACCATTTGTTGTTTTATTATAAACAATAAATATGCTTTTTATCAAATTATCTGTGTATTGTTTTTTGGACCATATGTCAGCCTCATTTAAAGTCCCATGGGCGGTTCTTTTTGTTTTGTATGATTAGGGATGGAGGCTTGACATAAGTGAGACAATTAGCATACCTTTTCTCTTTGGTTTGTATATCCGGGTGGAAGACCCCCATTGCCCCTTTGGGTTTGCTCTTGTCTCCCCGGTCCGCATTACTGTCCACCGACCTTCCATATGTCATGTAATGGATACGGTCTTTACCTCTGCCTTGTGGTTGACACGTATGGGTTGCTCCCCGTTGGTGCTCTCCCGTGTGGCCGTTTTGGGTGTTCTCCAGTGTGGGGGCTGTGATCTGCCATGCTTCCCCTCCCTCCCCTCCCCCTTGGGAGGATGGGCTGGGATACTGGCACTTTGGCGCCATACTCTGCATGCACCCGGGGACGTGGTTTTTGAGCCGTGTCTCCGGGTGTCCCCATGTGGTTTTCCGTCCTGATGGCGGGCGGGGCCCGCACTGGCTCGCCTCCCACTGGGGCGGGCTTGGAGCAGGTTCGTCCCATTCGCCTCCGACTTATGACGTTGGGGGCGCGGCTTGCGGCACTCGCCGGGGTATATGAGTCCGGTGATCGAGCACAATCAGTCCTTTCTCTGAACTATGCACGTCCATACCATAGCTGGGATAAAACATCCACCCATCAAGCTCATGCACATTACACGGAATTACCTGGATATTCATTTTTTGGTAAGCTCTGATTGATTCACAACCACATGGCTTATCCAGCTCAGGACAAACATGCTCTTCACATTATGCACATGTCACTAATTCAATTGTTTGGTTCTCCTTTTTCTTCCTAATTGTACTTTTCTCACCTTCCACCTTCCCTTCTTTCCCACTTGGCTGTTTTCTCTTTTCCCTCTCCTCTCTCTTTTCTTTTTTACCTTTTCTTCTCCCCCTTTTTTTTTCCCTTTTCCTTTTTTCCTTTTTCTTCTTCTTCTCTTTAACAGTTTTTCTGAGTCTTTTCTTCCATTGCTCCTTGTCTCTCCTCTGCGATCCAGTGCTGCAATTAATACAATTATGGCTTTTGCACTCTTCTATCAATACAAGAAGGACACATGGGTCCGTATGTATTTATTTATTGTACTTTACAATATATTACGCATATTATAGACCTATTTAGTATGCATATATACACTTCCCCATTCAAGTAAGAAGTACATATAGCCTCCTTTATAGTTAGTTACATGATGTCTTATGCCATACCCATATTTCTCATTAGTTACATCACATCTTGGAGCCATGGAGTTGACTGAGTTATTTCCTTCTTCCTACATTGCTGGTCGTGTTGGTCCGGTTGCCCTTGTCCCGGGTGTTTTGTCATCGGCCTCGCCCCCTCAGCTCCCGCACTGGGTGCATCCCGGTGTGGCCGCGTGGAAGGTTTTCAATTGGGAGCATGTTCATTTGTGTAAGTATGGGGTACTTTACCGACCCCGGCTACTATCATCACTTCAACCATGCTGTGCTATATACACTGATTTATCTTTCTTGTAGATGCCAAGCGTCCACTTCTGAGGAAGCGAGCAGAGCTCGCGAAACGCGTCGAGTATAGATGCATTGTGTACTAGATTTATACATTTGTACTGCACTTGCATGTATGTATTTGGTTGCAAGCATAATATATGCTATATGTACAGAGGCTCGGACCTTAGTTATCCACCATTTGTTGTTTTATTATAAACAATAAATATGCTTTTTATCGAATTATCTGTGTATTGTTCTTTTTGTTTTGGTTCTCTGCCTCTTGCCGTTTGTTTGCGGGTGATATGCTGACAAAAAGGAGAGCTCAATCTTCAGAGCTTCACATAACGCCTTCCAGAACTTGGAGGTAAACTGCACCCCTCGGTCCAAAACAATATTAGTTGGTACCCCATGGAGCCTTATGATTTCCTTGATGAAGGCTTTTGCAGTTTCGGGAGCGGAGGGCGTGCCTTTCATTGGTACAAAATGTGCCCTCTTCTTAGTAAATCGCTCTACTACTACGAAAATAGTGGAAAACCTTCCGATGGGGGTAACTCGACAATAAAGTCTACCCAGATTATCTTCCAGTCTCTCTCAGGCACAGGAAGAGGCTTCAACAGATCTCAGGCTTTGGTTCTGCTGCTCTTGTTTCGGATGCAAATGGTACAGGATTCCACATATTTCTTACAGTCCTCGCCCACTTGCAGCCACCAAAATGTGCGTTGAAGAAGTTCCGAAGTTTTACAGACCCCAAAGTGTCCTGCCAGTTCATGGTCATGACAAGAACAACAACTCATACTTTTTCGGGTACAAAGATCTTGTTGTTATGCCATAGTAGGCCATCCTGCAACTGCAAGTTCATTTCTGAGGAGGCGGGTTCACCTACTGAGGCTCGCCTGATTTGAGACAACAGATCTTCCTGAAGCAACAGAAAGTTCCCAGCAGTCAAGATGTTATCGGGGGTGATGGATTCTCTGATTTATTGTACATGCGTGAAAACGCATCTGGCTTAGTGTTCTTTGACCTGGGCCTATACGTGAAGTGGAAAGGGAATCTTGAAAAGAAAAGTGCCCATGTGGCCTGATGTGGTTTTAGTCTTTTGATAGTCCATAAATATTCAAGATTCGTATGATCCGTATAGATCAGGATCAGAGGAGCAGCCCCTTTCAACAAATATTGCCACTCCTTCAATGCGGATTTAATTGCCAACAGCTCTCTATCACCCACATCATAATTTCTTTCTGCTGCAGATAACTTATGGGAAAGGAATGCAACTGGGTTCAAAAGAGCTTTAGCGCCTTGTCTTTGGGACAGCACTGCCCCAACTGCCACCTCAGATGCGTCCACCTCCAAGACGTATGGCAGAACTAGATCAGGATGCTTGAGCACGGGAGCAGATGTGAACAAACTCTTAAGAGACTCAAAAGCTGTCTGTGCTTCTGTGGACCAGAGGAACTGGACACCTTGCTTGGTTAGCTGGGTGATGGGGGCAATTATGGCTGAGAATCCCCTGATGAAATTCCGGTAAATATTGGCAAATCCGATAAAGCGTTGTGCCCCTTTGCGGTCGGTGGGTGTTGGCCAATCCAGAATAGCAGACACTTTCTGGGGATCCATCTTGATGCCCTTGACTGACACAATGAGTCCCAAGAACTGGATGCTCTGTTGCTCGAACATACATTTTTCGGGTTTAGCGTAAAGTCCATGTTGCCACAACTGGCCCAGAACACTTTTGACATGGCTGCGGTGGTCCTCCAAGGATGTTGAAAAGATAAAGATGTTATCCAGGTAGATGATAACAAACAGATCTAAAAAGTCTCTGAACACATCGTTTATGAAGTGCTGAAAAGTGGCTGGGGCATTGCAGAGCCCGAACGGCATCACTAGTTACTCATAGTGCCCAAAATGAGTGGCAAAAGCAGTTTTCCACTTGTTGCCTTCCTGTATGCGAACCAAGTTGTAGGCACCACGAAGATCCAACTTTGTGAATATTCTGATTCGGGCCATGTCATTTTAACTTTATATAAGTCTGCATAAAATTTCTGGAAACATTCCATGATGCGTTTCGGGTTTTGAGTGAGAGAGCCCTCTGATGTTCTTATTTTAGGAAAGGAGTGGTAATGTAATCTAGGGGAAATTTTGGCTGCCAATTTAGCTCCCACTTTATCTCTATAGAGATAGAAGCGGGCCCCTGAGCATCTAAGCTGCTTTTCTGCTGTAGTGGTAAGGGCTAAATTTAAGGCTATCCTGGCTGCCTCACATTGTTCTAAGGTGCTCGTAGTGGGGGACCTCTTGTGAGCTTTGCTTAATGTGAGAAAATCGGTGTGAAGTTTAGTGATGCTAGATCGATGTTCGCGGTGTATTTTGAAGGATAGCTGAATAATTTTGCCCCTGATTACCCCTTTATGGGCTGCTCAAAGAGTTTCAGGGGAGATCATGGGGTTGGAGTTTAGCTGTAAATATTCTTGGATTGCTTTGTCTATTATGGTGCAGTTGATTGGATCACTTAATAAGGCTTCATTAAGACGCCATTTGGATTTGGATTGAGTCCCTGATGGTCTCAATATGTTCAAAAGGACCATGGAGTGGTCCGAAATGGCACAGTCTTTTTAACATATTTTAACAGCAAGCGGGATATGGGTGGCTTGTAAAAAAATATGGTCTATCCTGGTGTATATTTGATGGGGAGCAGAATAATGAGTATAGTCTTTAGAGCGAGGATTTAATTCCCTCCACATATCTACAAGGCCCAAGTTATGGAGCAGAGTAGCTACATTAGTACTCTGTTTGGCCGGTTTCCTGGTGAACCCTTATTTGATTTATCTAGTGCGGGGTTAGATTGGAGTCTCCCCCTATGATAAGAAACCCTTGAATATGGGGATGTAATTTGTTAATCATGGCAGAGAAAAAGCTATCTTGATTACTGTTGGGGGCATAATAAGAGATAAATGTATATAAAACCCCATCTATTGTACCTGTAAATAACAGGTATCTCCCCGCCAAGTCCTTATGGGTGGCCGTCAATGAAAATTTGGTATGTTTGGAGAAGCAGATAGCGACCCCCTTAGTTTTATTAGGGGCATTAGAAAGGTAAAATTGAGGATAGTGGCCATGTAAGAAGGAAGGGTTATAGGAGGCCTGGAAATGCATTTCTTGCAGGAGGAGGACCTCTACATTTCCTTCTTTTACAAGGGTAATTTAGGCCCTGTACGTTAGCTAATGCGAAGGGGGGTGGGAGTGGTAGTATTATACTGCATGGACCAAAGAGGGGGGAAAATCTCTTGACAAAAGATGTAGCCTTACCCCATGGGCTGTAGACAGAGAGAATCGCCATGCACAATTGAGTCCACCTTGCCGCCGCACTGGGGAGAGATTCGGAAGAGGTAATCCAGATGACCGCCAGAAAAAGAAGAGAGAAAAGATAAAAAGAAAGAGAGTACTGTACCTGGAAAGAAAAAGCATGACCGGTTAGCATACATGAGAGGTATAACCAACATTACCGTATAAAAAGAGCAAAATGGAGACACCAACCCCTCACCCATAGTGACAGGTGGAGACCCATCCCCACCTACCATTGAAACATTCCCACAAAGCGTCCCTGCGCGACAGGGAAGCAACTTCATCCCAGAGTAGAGGTACTCTGGATCCACTCAGGGATGAGTAGAGGTGCAATGCAACCCTTCCGGCCCACCCGCCTATACCAAAAGGATCTACCAATAAACTAGAATTACCGAAACAGCACAGCTTCTATTGTTAGGCAGGCTAAATCCCGCCGAGGGCAAAAAAGAATTGTTGGACCATATGGACAAGTCAAGGTGGTCTGGCCTCTTTAGATCTTTTAGCCTGTTGCTTCTGCCAGAGGGGAGCAATGGGACTCGTTGGTGAAGGCCTCTTCACAGATCCTGGAGCTCTAAGATGAGTCGTGTCCGAAGGAGACTGTGAGATGAGGCCCAGATGCAGCAGGATGCGTTCCCCCTCATGAATGGAAGATAAACCATATGCTTTACCAGAATACGAAAAATTCAGACGAAAAGGGAACAACCATTTATATATAATGGAATTTTTCATCAGAATCTCCAGCAATGGTTTCAGTGACCTCCGCCGTTGGATGGTGTATGGTGATAAATTGGCAAAGATCTGGATCGGATGACTTTGAATGTTGAGCTGATCTTTGTTTCGTGCGTGATGCATCACCATTTCCTTTACTCTGTAGTAATGGGGTTTAACCACGATATCTCTTGGCAGACCGTCTTGACGCGGTGCTTGAAGCGCCCTATGAGCACGGTCTAGTTCCAAATGGTGGGCCGGGATGTCCAGGATTAATTCTTGCAACAGAGAGCAGACCGCTGCGTCAGAGTCCTTGAAGGATTCGGGAGCCCCCTGATCCTAAGATTATATCTGCGGGACCTATTCTCTAAGTCATCCAGCTTATTGAGTGCCATGTCCAATTGCTCATGGAGCTCTTGAATGCGGTCTGTATTCTGATTAGCTTGGGTAACTACTTGCTCTGTTTTGGCTTCAATCGCCTCAATCCTGGCCCCTATTTGATGCAGCTCCGCATCTGCGAGAACATGTCCAGCAAAGATGGCAGATCTATAGGGGAAGAGGGGTGTATATTGAGGGGAGCCCCCAGGTGGTCAGGTGTGCGCTTATTGTCCCCCGGTAAAAAAGATGTAGGGCAGCCCACGGCCCCTGCAAGCAGGGACTCTGAGGGTGTAGGGGAGGCCAATGTAAAGTCAATCTTAGCCACGTTAGGGCTCAGTGGTAGGTCCGAGCAGTAGGGGAAATTATCTTGGTCTGCAATGAAGACTGTTTTCTCTGCCTCATGTCCCTGTATTGCGCTGGCGGCCGCCATCTTAGAATTCGGGCCTAGTGAAGCCCCGGCATCAAGTTGCCGGGATAGGTTCCTCCGCGCCGCGGGAGTCGCCATCCGAGACGGTCCGGGGTGTCACCAGAGCCGGAGAGGAGTGCCGGTGGTCTGAGGCCGGCTGTGTCGGGGCTGTGGCGGTGATGTTTGGCCGTGAAAGAGCGGAGCTCTTAGGACATACGTCCGCACCAAGAGCTGCCACGCATGCGCCCCCCACGGCTGTTATTTTTTGGGTAGATTTTATTAACTTGAGTTTTCACCATTAGTCACATAGTGGGGATATTTTTCAGAAAAAGAAAACATACATTAAGTATACATACTGTATACTGTAATACAGCAATAAAATAGTTCCCATTAGCTGCTGATAGACATGGAGGTAGTTGGACAGTAGAAAGCAAGAGATAATGGCAGCGCTACAATATTGTGCTTTTTATTTCTGTCTAGAGTTCATCTTTATGCCCCTCCAACAGTGCTATGTAATCACTCCCACCATTCTCCATAATAAACAAATATTACCATAAACCAACAAATTGCATTGTAATGCCTTTTTCTATTTGTTTAAATAGCTGATTATAAACAGTAATTGATACAAGTCATTAATCTCTAATTGTTCTATGCATACAGTGTGTGTAAAAAAGGTAGGAACAAAATACTTGAGAAAAAATATCTTAGTTAATTAGCATGTTACCAGTGAACTCTGTCTAAGAAAAAGGCATCAACATGAGCTTCTCTTGTCTTAACAGTTGAAGACGTTCTTAAATTAGATTTACAGTATATTAATGTAAGTTCACTGTATATGTGAATTGTGAAATTATTACAGTTTGTTCTACCCGTGGCAACCAAGTTATGAAATTAGCATGCATACTTATTATCTTTCACAAAAAGAATATATGGATTAGAAAAGTACAAAATCATTTAACCTTTCCTCATCATTAATTGTGTGCACAGAGACCTTCATTTACAACTAAAATTATATAAAGTGCAAGGTATGTAGCCCAGTTTTTAAAAAGGCTACAATTAGAGTTGAGCGAACCCGGACTGTAAAGTTCGGGTCTGTACCGGACTTTAACCACTTCCCGCCCGGCGTATAGACAATTGACGTCCGGGCGGGGGGTTCATTATCCTGACTGGACGTCTAATGATGTCCTCAGGATAATCCGCGATCGCGCGCCCCTGGGGGCGCGCATCGCGGCGATCGGTGGTGCCGTGGGTCAGGCTGACCCACCGCATTACCGACCGAGGTAAAAGGCTTCGATCCGAAGCCTTTTACCATGTGATCAGCCGTGACCAATCACGGCTGATCACAGTGTAAATAGGAAGAGCCGTTGATCGGCTTTTCCTCTGCTCAGGTCTGCAGACCTGAGCAGCGGAGAGCCGATCGGCTGCTCTCCTGACGGGGGGGGGCTGCGCTGAACATTTATCAGGGCAGCCACCCTCAGGATCACCCCACTGGACCACCAGGGAGCCGGATCAAGACCCCCAGGGAGCCCTCCCCCCGGACATCAAACAGAGGCCGCCCAGGACCACTAGGCAAGGACCACAGAGGCCGCCCAGGACCACCAGGGAGCCCCCACTAGACCACCAGGTAAGGGCATTATTGTG
>BLSH010539018.1:149643-161289 GCA_018402905.1 Glandirana rugosa
AAAACCTGGACCGGATACGACCACGTCCTTGGGTAACCACCAACGAGTGGGCCTCCATGCGAGACCTGTGTACCATATTGTGGTGTTTCGAGTACTCCACCAACATGGCCAGTGCCGATGACGCTGTTCTCAGCGTTACTATACCACTTCTGTGTCTCCTTGAAAAAACACTTCGGGCCATGATAGAAGAGGATGTGGCACAGGAGGATGAGGAGGAGGAAGAGGGGTCATTTCCACGGTTATCAGGCCAGTCATTCGCAAGTGGCTCGGAGAATGGGTTCCTGCACCAGCATAGGCCAGGTCCAAAATATTCAACTGGACTATTGGCACCTTTACTGGGGAGAAGGGAGGAAGATGATTCTCAGCGTTACTATCCCACTTCTATGTCTCCTTGAAAAACACTTTGGGCGATGATGGAAGAGGATGTGGCACAGAAGGAGGAGGAAGAGGGGTCATTTCCACGGTTATCAGGTCAGTCATTCACAATTGGCTCGGGGGGTGGGTTCCTGCACCAGCATAGGCCAGGTAAAAAAGTTTCAAGCCAGGGAACAGTTCTGGAGGATGAGGATGATGAGGAGGAGGAGAAGGAACCGTTTTCACAGCAGGGTGGCACCCAACGCAGCTTGTGGGAATCACTGGAGCATGGCTGGGGGGATACGGAGGACACAGAGGACACAGATTATACACCTCCCACAGAGGACAGCTTGTCTTTGCCTCTGGGAAGCCTGGCACACATGAGCGACTACATGCTGCAGTGCCTGCTCAACAACAGCCGAGTTGCCCACATTGTAACTTGTGCTGATTACTGGGTGGCCACCCTGCTGGATCCCCATTACAAGGACAATGTGCCATCCTTAATTCCCTCACTGAGCGTGATGGGAAGATGCGCGACTACAAGCGCACGCTGGTAGACGCGCTGCTGAGGGCATTCCCAAATGACACCGGGGGCTCAGTCGAAGCACAAGGCGAAGGCAGAGGAGGAGGAAGAGGTCACCAGCGCAGCTGTGGCACCGCCAGCACCTCAGAAGGCAGGGTTAGCATGGCCGAAATGTGGAAAAGCTTTGTCGGCAGCACGCCAAAACAAACAGCACCACCCCAGCTGATAGGCAACGTCTTAGCAGGAGGCAGCATTTCTGCAACATGGTGGAACAGTATGTGTGCACACGCCTACACGTACTGACTGATGTGTCTGCTCCATTCAACTTCTGGGTCTCCAAATTGGGCACATGGCCTGAGCTTGCCCTTTATGCCTTGGAGGTGCTGGCCTGCCCTCCAGCCAGTGTATTGTCTGAACATGTGTTTAGCACAGCAGGGGCGTTATCACAGACAAGCACAGCTGCCTGTCCACAGCCAACGTGGACAAGCTAACGTTTATTAAAATGAACCAGGCATGGATCCCACAATACTTGTCTGTATCTTGTGCAGAATAGACTTTTAGACCGGACTCACACAGCCATTGGTATGCTTTTTTTTTAATATGTCTCAATATTTTGGGGGCTACCCCAATTAGAAAAAAAAACAAACAAAAAAAAACAGTGTTGGCTACCTCCTCCTCCTCCACCGCCACTTCCACCTACACCGCCACGGTCACTGCCTCCTCAACCTCTAGTCTCCTACTCCACATCCACCTCCTCCTCCAATTT
This sequence comes from Glandirana rugosa, assembly GCA_018402905.1. Taxonomy (NCBI): domain Eukaryota; kingdom Metazoa; phylum Chordata; class Amphibia; order Anura; family Ranidae; genus Glandirana; species Glandirana rugosa. The sequence continues at coordinate 151,287 of BLSH010539018.1, forward strand.
TTAATTTTTTTTTTGTAATTTTAAGTTATTTCCCTATCCACATTTGTTTGCAGGGCACTTGTCCTACTCTTAACCCCATTTTGCTTCCTTTTGCAGCCCTCTAGCCCTTTCGAGGACTTTTTTAGAGCCATTTTTGTGCCCAAAAGTACGGGTCACCATTGACTTCAATGGGGTTCAGGGTCCAGGGTCAAGTTTGGGTCAAGTTCGGTGCCGAACTCAAACTTTTTCGTAAAGTTCGGCCGAACCCGACGAACCCAAACATCCAGGCGTCCGCTCAACTCTAGCTACAATATATAAATCATTTTTTAAAAAACAATTTATGCAAAATAGTTTTTTTAATAGCCACCACAGAGCACCCCATAATGCAGTGACACAGACAGCACACTCAGCTCCTCCCCCATGGGAGTGCTGCTGTCTGCGCTGGCTTTGTTTTGACATTTTATTTATAGTGCAGGGCGGGGCCACTGGGTGACGTACAGGTGACCCCACCCCTTCTGACGTCATGTGAGGTCAGAGGGGCGGGTCACTCAATTACTCACTCACTCAATCACTGGATGGCCCCACCCCTCACTATAAATAAAACGTCAAAACAAACAGAGCTCAGTCAGCAGGAGCCCTCCCATGGAGGAGGAGCTGTTCTTTTTTTTTTTTTACGGGTCTGTCGCCCGCCGTGATTGACGATGGATTAAAATGGGGGACAGTTAATTTTATTTTTTAATAAAGGACTTGTCCCTAATTGTCTCCTGTGTTTTTTTTTTACACTTTTGGTGAAGTAATATGGGTACTATGTACCCAATACTAATTCACATGGGGGAGTCGGGATCTGGAGGCCCCCTTATTAAAGGGGGCTTCCAGATTCTGATAAGCCACCCGCCCGCACACCCCCACAACCACAGCCCAGGGTTGAGGGGAAGAGGCTCTGGTCACCATCAACACGGGGACAAGGTGCTTTGAGGGCATGTCGTGTGGTATGGTTCGGGGGCGCTTGCTCGTCCCCTCCCCCATCCTGGCCAGCCAGGTTACATGCTTGGATAAGGGTCTGGTTTGGATTTTAGATGGGACTCCACGTCAAATTCTGGTTTGGACTGGGAGGGGGGGGCACGCAAATTTTTTCCATGATTTTTCTGTATATTGCCAGGAGCCGGCAATACATTACAGCCGCGATAATAACAATGTAATTTTGCCTTAAACATCACAGAGGTGCGCTCTTTTACAGGCAGACTAAGGGACCCCTCCAGGCACATTATTTTTGTTTAAATATTTTTATTGAAGATTTTCAAAAAAGTAGAACAGACAAGAAATATAAGGTTATCTAGAGTCTGAACATCAAAACATTTTTCCCATAACAAAATATACAAACAAAAAGGAGGATAAAGAAAATCATGAGAGATGACATTAAGATAATAAGATATTGATGAGTACAACAAGCAAGAAAGTCTGCACCGTCTCTCCAAGCACCCCAAATGGGAGCAATCTGTGCCCGGAGAGACAAAAGACAGCCCACTCCGCTCCATTTCCCAGAAATCATTTAATGGTATTGGTTGAATTATCACTTATGTTGCTAAGAAATGGGTAACAAGCATAACCAAAATTAAAACATATTCAAAGATCTGAGAGTGGTGAGACCCCTCACTCACCTATCCAGAATAGAGAGGGCAGGGAGCCATTCAGAGGCCCTCAAGGCTCATAGATTCAGGGAAAAACCCAATAACAAAAGAGAGGAAACAGATAAAGTGACCCAAAGAAGAAGAGAGAGTAAGAAATAAGAGAAAGAGGGAAAGATGCACCAGGGAATCTTAAAAAAGAGCAAGATTAGGGTAACATGGGCAGTTTCATGTATTTTATCCCAGACAAGATCAAATTTAGTTGCGGTATCTAGCAAGCTTTTCCTGTAACATGATCCAGGAAATTTTCTGCTTGGCTGCAGCAAAGGACACAGAGGGGCGTTTCCAGTACCTGGCAATTGTGATTTTGGCACCCAAAAAGATAAAGTGGGTGAGTTTAAATAGGTGTTTGGAAAAACCGTCAGGTTTAAAATTGAGGAGGGCCGTCTCTGGGTTCTGAGGGACTGGTAGGCCCGTGACTTTAAGGATTAAATAGAAGACCTTATTCCAGAAACCGCGAATGCGCGGGCATTCCCACCACGTCTGAAAGAAGGTACCCATGTGACCACAACCTCTAAAACACAGACCAGAGGTATTTGGAAACATGGCCGCTAACCGTGTTGGTACCAAGTACCATCGAGTAAATACCTTAAGATTAGCCTCCCTCAGATTAATATTAACAATCCCTTTAAATGTTCTCAGGAACAAAGAACTCCACTTGTCTGCCTCTCAATCCACCTCCAGATCCTTTCCCCAAGTCTTCACATATGGAGGCTTGTCTGGGTTCTCCATCAGTGATGCATAAACTATGGAAATACCTCCTCTTTGGACCTCAGATTCTGCGCGCCATTTTTCATAAGGGGTGATACCTACATGATCATATCTAAGTTTCCACCAAGATGTCAAGAAATGGTGTATCTGTCTGAAACGAAAATACTCAACAGGGGGCGTATCTAATTTGTCGATACAATGAGATAGAGTTAACGGGCCGGTGGACATGAAAAAGTGGCCTATTCGATATAAACCCTTATTTGTCCACCACTGGAAGGCCCGAATGTCTAGTCCTGGCGGGAAATGGGGGTTATTAAACATATGGTCAAGGGGACGGAGATTCGAAATTAAGTTAGGAGGTTTGAGGACTAAGTCACTTAGAGCTATGGAGTGTGACAGGGTTGGGGCAAGTATCGAGGTCCTCAATCTGTGGGGGGCCCCTACCAAAAAGTCAATAGTGTGGAAACGAACCGCCTGTCTCTCTATGTTAACCCAGTCAAGTTTGTCTCCTCTGGCGAAAAAGGTTGAAAACTGCACTAATTGAGCTGCCTGGTAGTATTTATAAAGGTGCGGATGTCCTAGGCCCCCTTGATTGCGTCTCCTGTATAGAACATTAGCTGAGCATCTGTACCCTTTTTGACCCCAAACAAATTTCAAAATTTGTGATTGAAGTTTTTGCAAGTTATACTTTCTAATTGGGATAGGGAGAGCTCTAAAAAAAATATAGAATCCTAGGTAAGAGAGTCATTTTAACTGCATGTATTCTGCCCAGCCAAGAAAGACCCTCCCGATCCCATCTGGAGAGGTCTTCCGCTAATTTCTTAAGTAAGGGAGGGTAGTTGACCTCATAAAGTTTGCTAACGTTGGCTGCCAGATTGACCCCAAGATAGGGTATCTGAGTAGTATTCCAGGTGAAGTTAAAGAGCTCTTTAAGACGCTGTACTGTCGGTTCCGGGGTAGAGATATTCAAAGCTGCCAATTTGGACCAATTAATGCGGAGCCCCGAGGTTTCTCCAAATACTTGAAGAAGGCGTATTATATGTGGAGTGGAGGTGAGAGGGGATGAAATGAAGAGGAGCAGGTCATCAGCGAATAATGCGCATTTGTGGGACCGGGTTCCGCATTTCACCCCCTGAATATCTGGATTGTCCCTGATGGCAAATGCCAGGGATTCCATCGCAATTGCGAATATTAGTGGGGAAAGAGAACATCCCTGCCTAGTACCCCTAGAGATAAAAAAAGGATCCGAATAACAAGTTTGCAGTTTTACCTGAGCACTAGGGTTTGAGTAGAGGGCTCTCAGAGTCTGAAGGAATCTTGGGCCGAAGCCCCATCTGCTTAGGATATCAAATATATACGACCACTCAACCGTGTCAAATGCTTTTTGTAAATCAACAGACAAGATGAACCCCTCCCTGGATGGTCCCCCATCCCAATTTGAGTTTAAAAGAGAAATGATATCAACTGCTCTGCAGATCTGGTCTGGACCCTGCCTCCCCGGAATTAAGCCCACCTGGTCCTTATGGATATATTTGCCTATAAATTTAGAAAGTCTATTGGCAAGAACTTTAGTCAAAATTTTGAGGTCATTGTTGATTAAAGAGATAGGCCTATAATTGCTAACATCCGAATGGTCCTTCCCAGGTTTAGGTATGACCGAGATAAAGGCCCTGTTGGCCTCGGTCTGCAGCATGGACCTAGCGAATTGTAAAATTTTGTTAAATAGGGGGTAAGGACCAAACCAAAAGTCTTATATTAGCCTGTGGAGAAACCATCAGGACCAGGGCTGAGCTCTTCCTAAGATTATTAATTACCTCAAGGACTTCCTTATCAGTGAAGGGTTGTTCCATGGAAATTATATGGTCTTTCACTAGTTTAGGGAGGGAGATGTTATCTAGAAAAGCAGGAGAAGACGTCGAAGAGGCCTTTTTGCCCGAATCGTAGAGTTTGGCATAGAAGTTCCGAAAGGCAGTCATAATCCGCTTAGGGTTTTGAGTTAGATCTCCTGAGGAGTCCCTAATCTTTGGTAATGAGAAGGAATGAAATCTAGGGGACAGCCTGGCAGCCAGCCTAGGACCTATTTGATCCTTTTGTAAGTAGAAATGGGCTTTAGTCCATTGAGCTTGTTTCTCGATGCTAGTGGTTAGGGCGAGGTTCAATGCTAACTTCCCAGCTTCTAGTTGAGCCCAGGACCTGGGGGTCGGATTCTTCTTATGAGATCTGGCTAGGTCCTGAAAGGCAACCTCTAGCTTCTCTATATCGACCTTCCTCTCCCTCCTTAACCTGGCAGACAGTTGGATGATCTTTCCCCTAATTACCCCTTTATGAGCTGCCCAAAGCGTCGGGGACGCGACTTCCCCATTATCGTTCAGAAGGAAATAGTCTTTAATTTCTTTTTCTATCATTGAACAATGGACCGGGTTATTTAGGAGAGTCTCTCTTAGTCGCCATTGGGGATTCCTCTCCCGACCTAGGTCAGCTCTAATGTATATTATTATTAACGAGTGATCTGACAAGGGGGAATCTTTGATGTAGGCTCTGGAAATTAACGGAGAAACAGAAGCTGGGACAAAAATATGGTCTATTCTCGCCATGCTCTTATGTGGGGCTGAGAAATGAGTATAATCTCTTAGCTTGGGATTGAGTTCCCTCCAGATATCTATTAACCCCAGAGAGTACAGGAGCTTGGCAAGTTTTAGGCTATATCTAGGTGGACAGAGCAGACGGGGAGGACCCGAAACCGATTTGTCGAGCATGGGGTCCAAGGCCAAATTAGAGTCTCCTCCCAGTATTACAGTCCCCTCAAGGTGAGGCATGATAAGATTAAACAAGTCGTGAAGAAATTTAGCTTGACCGGCATTGGGAGCATAATAGGATAAAAAGGTGTACATCAATCCCCCTAGAGTCCCTTTTAGAAGGATAAACCTACCCCCTGGGTCTTTAATTTCTTTCTGTAGGGTGAAAGCTAAGTATTTCGCAAGGAAGATACCTACACCTCTGGTCTTATCTGGAGCGTTTGCCAGAAAGAACTGAGGATATTTAGAGTGTATAGACTTAGGATTATACTTATCAGGAAAATGGGTTTCTTGAAGCATGAGTATATCTAAATGATGGGAATGGGCTAGGTTAAAATATTTTTTCCTTTTCACGGTGGAGTTAAGGCCCTGAACGTTGTGTGTTGCTATTCTCAAAGAAGGTAAGGTATTAGCAGACATCATGAAGGTATACAAATCACAGTCTATGCATCACTGAGCAGGAGCTTACCTGAATCCGGAGGCTGAGAGGAGACGGCTTGCTATACAGGGAGGCTGGAGAGACGACCCACAGTGATCTACTAAATATTTGACTTCCCTGGTGCCTGAAAAGAGATAGTAGAAAAAGAGGAGTAAAAAACAGAAATAGCAGAAGAGATAGAGTGAAGGCGGAAAACTTCGGAGGGGAGCGGAAAAACACTACCGCAGACCCCCTCAATTTCCTGGCAATGAGGGATCCAATAGAGACCCCCATTCCCAGGAAACAACAACATTGAGTCTGCCTAAAGAGCAGAAATACATCCAACTCAAGGATTGCCGAGATTTGCATCCCAGAGTCAGAGGGAGGAGCATTACATCCTCCCCTGCCAACAATATAATACCGAGGCAAATGAAACTTTATAGGACTGCCCGAAACAATTAAAAATAAATAACCATGAGAACAAAATATCGGGGTAACCTAGGTTCCCCAACTAGGTAGATTGCAGGCTCTCGATTGGACCCTTCGGGACTCGTAAGGCCGCCACCTTCGAATCCCTGTCTGGTATAATAACTAGGGTTAAAAATAGAGCCGCCAATAAGGGCATAACAAGCAGCAAATAAGCCAAGTGTTATAATAAAGAGGACAAGGCTGCACAACCCGCCGGGACCCCCCCTCCAGAACCAAAGGGGTAAGGGAGAGGGGGGGTTACCCCCGGGCCGCCAGAACATAATATTAAGATTAAAACCTAAAATTTTAGAGACAACAGAACAGGGGTAATAAACATTGAAAGGTTCAAAGACCTAAGTATTGGTGGGTACAAGAAACATCTCAGAACAAAAAGGATGACAAAGCTCAAATTCATGGGGGGTGAGAATCTTTAGCTCGCTTTTGTTGCTGTTTCTTCCACATTGATAGAACGGGGCTCTGTGGGGAAGGCCTCTTAGAGGGGCCAACACTCTTGTGAGGCAGAGCTGAAGTGGGATCCAGAGATATGAGGTTAAGTTTGACCAGCAGTTGCTCTCCTTCTTGGAAAGTAGAGAAGCTGTACTTCTTGCTTTTGTAGATGAAAGGGAAAGGAAATGACCACCAATATTTGATGGTGGATTTGGTGAGGACTTCCAGCAAAGGTTTCAGGGCTCTTCTCTTTTGGATGGTAGAAGGAGACAAGTCCGTGAAAACTTGGATAAGGTGACCTTGTATGGCGAGATTAGGAGAGTTCCTTGAGGCCTTCATGATCTCTTCCTTTACCCCGTAAAAGTGAGGTTTCACTACGATGTCTCTGGGTAAGCCATCAGACCTCGGAGGCTGGAGAGCTCTATGAGCCCTATCTAATTTAAAACGATGTGCAGGGATGCCCGGGATGGTATCCTTGATAAAGTCAGTCACGACCGTCTTGGATACGAGCCGTGTTCTGGTTTATTATAGAAACTGATCGGTCCGTTTTGTGTTCTATTGCATCTATTCAGGCCCCCAATCCCTGAAGATCTGCTTGAATGACAGAGATGATTTGTGTGGCTGTTTGGGCCAGGCCCTTAGAAAGCATTTTGGAGAAAACCTCCATCATCATCTGGAAGTCAGAGTGAGGGGCCTGGGCGTAGGAACTGGGTGGTTCAGAGCGAGTATTACCAGGGCTCTGTTCTCTTAAAGGAATAGTGATGAGATCATCCAAAGTCCGTTCCAGAAGAGAAATTGTAGATGCTGGTGATAGGATCTCGGCCAATGGTTGTGTTTCAGGGGGGGCCCTGGAGATGTGAAAATTTGAGAACCCCATCTGAACCGGCTTCCATTTCCTCAGAAACCCCAGGGAGTGATTGAGTATCAGGGGGCTTCTGTGAGCCCTTAGAGGTCGGACCGTCAAAGCCCGGTTGACGGGACAGGTCCCTCCTGACTGATCCTGTTTGCATGGTCCCAGAGGGGAAAAGAGTCCCGGCAGGATCGTTCCCGTTCTTTAAAGAGGAAAGTATCTAAAGTTGAATAAGCCCCTTGTGTAGCACCTTGCAGCACTGTAGAAGAAATAGTTCAGCTCTGTGGTTTGCTCAGGATGATCCCTCAGCCATCATATGAGGGAGAGTGAGGCCTGCTCTCTGCTAACACTCTCAGGTGGAGGGTGAGGGAAAGTTAGGCCCAATCCATGGCCTATAGTTAAAGTCTCTGCCCTCAGAAGAGCACCATGCCCTCAGTTAGAGCCTCAGGTCCTGCATCCCCCGCAGTGGGCCCCACTGGTGTTTAAAGTGTAATTGCTGGGTACCGTAGTTTTACTCAGGTGTCCCCCGCTACTGTGTTCTCTCCTTCCCGCTGCCTCCTGTACAACGAAAGAACGGATAGGCCCGAGCCGCGGACTCGAGTAGAAGAGCGGGGCCGGACTCGGGTCACATCAACCACCTGGCGGATCCTCGCAGCCCCGATCGGCTTCCCGACCACTGCCCCTTCCCTACTGCACCTGTGAGCGGGTCAGCCGAGCTCCGCTGCTCGCGAATATTGCCTCGGATGGCCGGAGAGGAGCGGAGCTCCAGGCTCACACAGCCGCCATGGACGCTCCGCACATGCGCACTCCCAGGCACATTATTTAAAGGAATATTTCATTTTATTGTTTCACTTTAAGCATTATTAAAATCACTGCTCCTGAAAAAAACTATCAATTTAAAAACTTGTTTTTGTTGGCTTGTGGTTTTATATTATTAAAGTGTTTATACTGGTAAGCACTGTTTGGCTTTATTGCTTCCATGCATACCATCTATGGAGAGTGAAGAAGTTTTCAGCGGCACAGCGGAAGTGAGGGAGCTTTCCTTATGAGGAGGGAGTGGAGAAAAGGAGTCATTTCCCTAGCCGCAGTTGACTGATTGCAAACATTAGGCGCATTTTGTATGCCCATAAGATGAGGGCACTTCTGGTGGATGTGTATTGTGTCACAGAGTGAAGGTGGAGGAGTGAGGAATATAATTCATACTATTATCACGGGAGGACTTTGGATATCTTTTTTAATTACTGTCTATGAGCACAAGAACACATTATTAAACCGATCTGGTTTAATTTTTTCCTTTTTTTCCTTTTTTCTTTATCATCATTTTGGTCTTGATAGTGAACCACAGTGATTGCTATGGAATCTACAATAGAGTGGTATCACCTCTAGAGGCACCTTATGGGCTGTTTTATGCATATGAACACTTTGTATTACTATTGTTTACAGGCACTTATTTGTACATATTGATTGTATATTGTATTAGGGTTTATTGCATAAGAATTTATTATATATGTATTATGCACCTGTATTGTCAAATATATGCACATTTATTAGTCAGTCCACATTAGAGGAAGCGCTGGACTTGGATTACTGATTTTTTCAAGTGAATACTTAACTCTCTCCACTTTACAACAAACCATCAGGGATAAGTGAACTGGGCAAGGTCTGATTTGCAGGGGGGTGATGAATACAGAAAAAAAAAAAATCTGCTGACACCAAACATAGTGCTAAAGTGCATTTTTTTCTTAAAAATAGGGCATGGGCAACTAGGCACTGCCATTGAAGAACATGCACCCATACAAAAAACATTTTTTTTTAAATGCCGTTCACTGGAGAAAGGTTCTTTTAGTGCTTTGGGGATGCTTTACCTCAACATATCATATCCCTGATATGTGAACAAAAAATTAATAAGTGAAAGCAAAATACAAAGCAAAGCTGCTACAACAAAAGGGTGATCATACACCTCTTAATAAGCCAACAAAACCAAATAAAGTGCAGCACTATGTGAAGATGATGATAAATCACTAAAAATATTAAGTAATAAAAACAAAAGTAGATGTAACAATGACTATGAGTAATGAGTCTCAATATAATAATTCAAGTGACTGTCCTAAATGAGAGCTGAATCTCCGCCAGGTATAGAAATGGATAGTCAGTAAACCGTTGGTATTCACTTATGCACTCTTTAGAAGTTTGTGCAATATCAGCATTATCAGCACATGCATTCCAACAAGTGTGCTATAACCAAAACAGCACTTGTGAACCTCCACCCCAACCATCAGTATTTTTACTGGCAGCCAGTAAAAAAGGGCACTTTTCTCCTGCCAGTAAATGCCAGTGATAGGAAAAGGTTGCCAGTAAAAAACACGGCTGTGATGCACGACTCGGAACTGCACAAGCACATTTCCGTGTCAGAGCCAGCCAAGACCATCTGACTGTCTGCTACAGTATGTTCAGGTGGTGCCAGCAGGTCTGGTGGAGGCAGTGCCTGAGCACGTTGTGTGATATCGTGGTGCAAAGGAGCTGAGTGGAGTGGCCAGATCCTCATGTGCGGGTCTGCGGGATGGGAGCAAGGCAAACTGGGAGCGGGACTGTCAGTTCTGTTTGGACTGGAATGGACTGAAGGGACCACCTGCCGTGGAGAGAGAATGTC
>BLSH010539018.1:161544-171620 GCA_018402905.1 Glandirana rugosa
TGATGTACTATATTCGTGAGAGTCTCCGAGGGTAAACACTCGATAAAATACGTCGAATACAGAGGGACTCACTAGGAGAACAAATTAAATGTTCACCTTGGTCCTCCATGGAAAGATTTCCTCCGATAATTCTGTGATAAAGTAGATTAAAAGACCACTCGTATAAACGTCCACCTCGTCACAACGGTTGGATGGTCTAACTTTAAACTTTTGTACTTTGAGTTTTAAATGACCGTGTCGGTGCAAAAATGACCGTAAAGGTGTTCAATGTTTTAATGTCAAAATTTCACGTTTAAATTCATAAATCCGATGTTTGTTCATGTCTGGTAGGTTGGCAACACTGCTCCACCTGCAAATATGCTCACCAGAAAATTAGATGAAATAGTGTCTTAATAGCCTCCTTTAGAAAGGTACCTCCTGGTTCCACTTGTAAATTAAACAAGAGGATCACTCAGGGAGACATAAGCTGCATAAAATAGCTCACAAATGGGAGCCTCTGAGAGTGCTTATATCATGTAGTACTTATTAAAAATTGAGTAAAACAAAAATACAAAGCTAAAGTCTAAAATTTAGCAATAAGAACTGGCCAGACTTACAGCACAAATCGCCACACAAACACAAATAGCAACTGCAAATTCCGGCTTGCAGGGCCAAAAATATTAGATTAACATACATTCAATATAAAAACCAGTATATACAGTATCTCACAAAAGTGAGTACACTCCTCACATTTTTGTAAATATTTTATTATATCTTTTCATGTTACAACACTGAAGAAATGACATGTTGCTACAATGTAAAGTAGTGAGTGTACAGCTTGTATACCAGTGTAAATTTGCTTTCCCCTCAAAATAACTCAACACACAGCCATTAATGTCTAAACCACTGGCAACAAAAGTGAGTACACCCCTAAGTGAAAATGTCCAAATTGGGCCCAAAGTGTCAATATTTTGTGGAGTTCACCAGAGCTTCACATGTTGCCACTGGAGTCCTCTTCCAGTCCTCCATGACAACATCTTGGAGCAGGTGGATGTTAGAGACCTTGCACTCCTCCACATTCCGTTCGAGGATGCCCCACAGATGCTCAATAGGGTTCAGGTCTGAAGACATGCTTGGCCAGTCCATCACCTTTACCCTCACCTTCTTTTTCAAGGCAGTTGTAGTCTTGGAGGTATGTTTGGAGTCATTATCATGTTGGAATACTGCCCTGTGGTCCCATCTCCGAAGGTAGGGGATCATGCTCTGCTTTAGTATGTCACTGTACATGTTGGCATTCTTGGTTCCCTGCACAATTTCACTTAGCGGTGTACTCACTTTTGTTGCCAGCGATTTAGACATAAATGGCTGTGTGTTGAGATATTTTGAGGGGACAGCAAATTTACACTGTTATACAAGTTGTACACTCACTACTTTACATTGTAGCAAAGTGCAATTTCTTCAGTGTTGTCACAAGAAAAGATAGAATAAAATATTTACAAAAATGTGAGGGGTGTACTCACTTTTGTGAGATACTGTATATATTCTGACAAACCAATTCTATCATCAGTAATACTATAAAACTATAGAGATTATTAAGATTGCTTTGAAATGCTAGCAGAGGTCACAGACTCTCCTTGAGAGGAGACTAACAGAATTGGGAGCCGAAAGAGGAATGGGAGGGGAAAGTGGAGTCGACCAAGACCCAATCAACCCCTCCTGGAACCCCCCAGTCCACCCCAATGGGCTCACACTGTGGACTAGGAGGAACCATCCGGATCAATGAGGGTTCAGACCGAGCCCCGCCCCCCCTCCAGAACACACGAGCAAAGACTCAGGGGCTCAGATTATCACTATAAAATGAAATGAATAATGAAAATAAAAAAATGGGTATTTGCTACTTGCTGACACAGTTCAATATAGCCTTTGTTTGTCCCTGTAAGATGTTAGTAAACCTTTTTGTCTACTAATGAAGATTACTCTTCAAAAGTGTGAAACATCAGTTATGTGTTATGTAGGTAAAACATCATTAGGAGTGACTTGGGGTAAAGAGGGATAAAAGTAGAGAAGAAAGAAGAAACATAGACCAGATGAAAGAGGATAAGAGGCTAGGATATGTTAGGGTAGGGGGGCCAGGAGAATCTATTAAGAGAGATGCATGACCGGGGTAAAGGGGAACTTTAATGTACAGTGCCCATGGTTCCCAGATAGCTTCAAATCTCTGAACTTTGTTTAGAAGTTTAGCTACTATTTGTTCCTGGGACACGATCCAGGAGATTTTCAGTTTTATTGCTATAATTGAGACCTTGGATCACTTCAATGCCCCCGCCAATGGCTCTTCACTCCAAGAAGCATAAAAAATATCAGAGCCTGTGTATGTTTAGATGTCTTATCCACCCTGTGATTCAGAAGAGCAATCATGGGTTCCTGAGGAACTGCTACCCCCGTGACTCTCCAAACTATTTGGAAGAATTTGTTCCAGAAGCTTCTAATATGGGTTCAGGTCCATCATGTGTGGTACATGGAACCCGTGTGATTGCATCCCCTGTAGATAGGCTTTTGGCCAGTCTAGTGGGGACATAGTACCATCTATTGAAGATTCTGATATTAGCTTCAATTAGAGAAACATTCATAATACCATTATAAGAACGATGGAATGCCTGGTACCGCTTATCGGGGTCCAAATGTGTGTCCAGGTCAGACTTCCAGGATCGGACATACGAAATTATATCTGATTCCTCTGCCAGGGCGAAATAGATTCCTCCACTTTGACTCATGATATTAGAGCACCATTGTTCGCAAAAATTAAAAACCGCAGAGGTGATCAAATACCATCAAAAGAAAGCTCTATTTGTGGGAAAAAAGGATGCCAATTTTGTTTGGGTACAACATTGCACAACAGCGCAATTGTCAGTTAAAGTGACGCAGTGGCAAATCCCAAAAAGTGCTCTGGTTAGGAAGGGGGTAAATCCTTTCGGGGCTGAAGTGGTTAAAGAAGTAACCTATTCTAAAAAGTCCCTTATGTAGCCACCAGTGGAAGGCAAGAATGCTCATCCCAGTGGGAAACGCCGGATTATGAAATAGGTGGGAGAGGGGCTTTGTGCTAGAGATTAGTGTGGCCTGTTTGTGAGGAGCATCGCAAAGCCCCATTGAGTGTGATAGAGTAGGCACCAAAATAGGGGGTTCTCAGTTTAAGGGTGCTTTACAGGAGATAGTCAATCATATGCTGAGGAACAGCCTGTCATTCCATAGAAACCAAGCCAGGTTTGGGGCCCCTAGAATATAGCACAGAAATTTGGTGAGGTTGTGCAGCTTGATAGTACCACCATAGGTTGGGGAATCCCAATCCACCTTGATTTGTCAGGTGAAAGAGAATTCCTTTTAGCGCAACAATGGCTCTTTTTCCCCCAGACAAAGTTGATAATTTTAGACTAAACTTTGGAAAGGATTGTTTTCTTGATAGGTATGGGGAGAGAGCGAAAAAGCTATGGTAATCGTGGTAACATTGTCATCTCAATAGCATTAATCCTACCTATCCAGGATAGACCACATTTCAACCAACTTTTTAAGCCCTCATCTATTTTCCAAAACATAGGGGGATAGTTAGTTATGCATAGTTTGTCTATACAGTTAGTGAGTTTGATACCCAAATATGGGAGTGTTTCATAGGCCCAAGAGAATTGGAAATGTTGTTTCAATTGTTCCACTAGTAAACACACACTTATGATCCTGAGAGCCACAAAATACTCCTTTAATGTCGGGGTGGGATCTGATGATGATTGCTAGGGTTTAGATTGCGATTGCAAATACTAATGGGGATAAGGGGCATCCCTGTCTAGTCCCTTTTTTTAAATCAAAAACTTCTGAGTAGTGACCCACCAGACAAATTTGTGTACTAGGGGTAGAATATAATGAGTGGATAGTTCCCAGGAATTTAGGGCCAAGCCCCCTCCTATCCAGTATTTCAAAGAGGTAAGGCCAGGAGACTGAATCAAAGGTCTTCTGCAGATCGATAGACAGAAGAAAGCCTTTTTGTGGAGTGCCCTTGTCCCAGTGGGATTGCAGTAAAGATAGTACACCTATGGCTCTTCTGATTTGGTCTGAGTCTTTTCTCCTTGGGATGAAGCCCATCTGGTCTTTATGTATATATTTCGCAATAAAGCTCAAAAACCTTGTTGCAAAGATTTTTGTCATGATTGTGAGATCATCATTAATAAGGGAAATCGGGTGGTAGTTACTGACATCGCTCACATCTTTTCCTGGTTTAGGGATGACGGAGACAAAAGATATGTTTAAATCTTTGCCCAAGGGAGCTCCCTTCCTGAGGGGATTAAAGAACCTTGCCATAAAGGGAGCCAAGGAGGGGCCAAATTTTTTATAATATCAGACAAAGTCATCAGGGCCCGGTGCTGAGCCCTGTCTAAGTGATTTAGTAATCTCTAGTATCTCTTCTGGAGAGATACGTTTGTCAATAAGTTCCCTATGTTCACACGTAATTTGAGGAAGGGGTATATCTTTGAGGGATGTCTCCAATTTACTGGGGGGGGGGGGGTCATTGTCATTGTATAATCTTGAGTAAAAAGCTTTAAAGGTTTCCATGATCCGTATGGGGTTTTGGGTTAAGTCATCTGATACAGTGTGGATCTTGGGAAAAGATAGGGTACGTGGTTTGGGGCTTAGTTTGGCTGCTAATTTAGAACCAATCCTGTCTTTTTGTCCGTAGAATTTTGCACCTGACCATCTAAGGTGTTTTCTGCTGCTGTGGTCAGGGCTAGGTTAAGTTGCACTCATTTAGTCTCTAGCTGTGCGAGCATGTCGGGAGTGGGGTTCCGCTTTTGACATTTGCTTATTGAAAGAAATTCCCCTGTCAACGTCTGAATGTCTGCCTTACGTTCTCGTTTCAGCTGGGAGGAAATCTGAATAAGTTTCCCTCTCAGCAAAGACTTGTGTGCTGCCCACAGTGTTGCTTGTGGCACTGAACCATTGTCATTCTCTGTGAAGTACTTCTTCAAGGCTTGTTCCAAAATCTTAGAGTGTACTGGGTTACTTTGAAGTGCCCCATTGAGTTTCCATGTATATGGACCCTCTGCTACCCGGTGTCATCGGATAGTTAGAGACATTATTGAGTGGTCAGAGAGGAGAGTATCTCGGATTTTGGAAGCAGTTGGTAGAGGAATAGTTGAAGACTGTAGGAAGATGTGATCTATCCTAGCATATGTTTGGTGAGGAACAGAGTAATGTCTGTGTGTGAAATCTTTGACATGGGGATTTAATTCCCCCCAAATATCCACCAATCCCAGTGAGTTCATCAGCTGAGCTATTTTTAAACTTTGTCTGGGGGGGGGGCTTTGGGTTTCAAAATTACCATTTTAGATTTATCTAAGGAGAGATTGAATTGTAAATGTGAGTCAATTCCTAAGATCATAGTCCCCTTGAGGTGAGGTTTCAAGTCATGTAACATAGACTCAAAAAACCTCCCTGACCTTTATTTGGAGAGTAGTAAGACACGAATGAGTAGGTTTCTCCATCTATGGTGCATACAACTAATATATAATGACCTTCTGGGTCTCTGAGAATCTTTAAAGGGGAGAAATTAAGTAGTTTGGAGAAGCATAACGCTACTCCTCTCGTTTTATTCTCAGCATTGGCTAGAAAGAATTGAGGGAAACTCCAATGAATGAATGAGGGGTTGTAAGAGCTTGGGAAGTGGGTCTCTTGTAGAAATATTATATCTGACTTCAAGGTGTGGTAGAATTGAAGCAGTTTTCTGCACTTTACCAGGGAGTTGAATTCCTGTACGTTGTGGGAGACAATCTGTAATGTCAGTTTGTGAGGTGTCGAATTAGTCATGGATCAAAGGGGTGGAATAGCTCAATAAAGGGAAAAAATCTCACCCTAAGAGGACACTTACCAAAGTGGTATCCTCACTGGCTTTCCAGTTTTACGGTCCTGTGGGTAGTTAAGATAGGAACTCCTGGATGAACTTAAGGTAAGAGGAGAAAGGAGAGAGAAAGGAGGGAAGAACAAAAGGAAGCAAAGAGGGGGGAGAGTAACAGAAAAATTCATTTGAATTTAAATGAGGCTGTGAATCCTATGTTCCACTCGGTAAGGGGAGGGACCAGCCACTTCCCGTCCCGAACCTTGAAAAGGGCGAATTTCCTCCCTATGGGGGAGGTCAATCTGTCTCTGAGAGGAAAACATCAAGCCCTCAGTGGCAGTTGGAGGTGCATTGCAACCACTCCGGTCATCCCGCCCAAAGAAAAGAAAAAAAAAGTTTTGTTTTTTTCCCCCAAATATTTCCTTATAAACAGAGCCCTGTCCATAAGGATAGTGTGAAATTAAACCCTAACTGTAATTCCCACAGCACGCCTCAACACCAGTGAGTGACCCCATAAATCAAGGAGCCTCCCGCTGCCTGCCGGGGCAATGCGGGGGCAACTTTGACAGCCCAACAATAAAATATAATTAGATCTAGCTTCCAATCCATAATCCAACACTCCTCCACCTATGTGAGAAGTTCCCAGGCAACACTGCAAGAGAAGTCTTAGATGTATTAATACCAGAAAATAAAAAAGGGGGGGGCAGAGAGTGGGCGATGAGAAAATTAAATGAGGTTCTTTCATTGCAAAATGAAGAAACATTAACAACTCGTAAACAGTATATATCAAGGGATGCTGTGGGATCGTAGAAGGCAACCTGGGTGAAAGTCAAAGGTGGAATTGGGTTTAGATGTAAGGTAGGATGGAATGCCTACAGATCAGTTCCAAAGGGAGCTGAGCAAGACAGCAAAGTTCTTAGACAGGATTCCTGCATCAGAATGGTTGAGATTCCCTCAATTTCTTTGGTTGTTGTTTCTGCCAAACAGGGCTCAGAGGGCAAGATAGAGGGGGTCTTTTTGAGGAAGAAGATCCTCTGTTGGTTGAAAATAGGGGGATCTCTTGTGTGATCAATTCCAGGTGCGATAGTAAACGCTCGCCTTCTGAAAAGGATGGGAAGCCGTAAGCCTTGTTCCGGTAAGAGACATTCAGGCAAAATGGGAAAGTCCATCTGTATGAAATTTCTTTTTGAGTCAGAACCAGAAGAAGAGGTTTCAGCGAGCGGCGCTTTTGAACCGTGTAGGGGGAAAGGTCAGCAAAGTTTTGAATCTGATGACCCTGAATTGCAAGTTTGTCAGAGTTCCGAGAAGCTTTCATCATTTCCTCTTTTGCAGGGTAAAAATGAGGCTTAACTGTGAGGTCTAGTGGTAGACCATTTGTGCGTATAAGTTGCAGGGCCCTATGAGCCCTGCCCAGCTCCCAACAATGTTCTGGGTTCTTAGGAATAAGGTCCCTAATGAGGGATCAGACTGCTTGGTGGACTTCCTTCACCGATTCCGGGAGGTCCATTACCCTAAAATTGTAGCGTCTGGATCTGTTTTCCAGGTCATCAATTTTGGATAAGGCAGTTTCTAGTTGGTCTTGGAGATCTTGTAATCTGGCAGAGTTCTGGTTAATTCTAGCAACAGATTGGTCAGTTTTCTTTTCTATGACCTCAATCCGAGCCCCTATTTGCTGGAGGACAGCATTAAGAGAAGAGGTGATTTGTGCTGCTGTTTGAGCTAGTCCTCTGCATAACATTTTAGATAATGCAGCCATCATAGAAGGGAAGTCTGTCGGAGTGAGGGGAAAATTATGGGCCTCATATTGACCGATATCTGGGCTGGCCAGCAAGTCACTCATTGGAGTGAAATTGATGCATTCTAATGTTCTCCCGATCAGTGATTCTGCAGATGAGGGGGAAAGTACTGCCTGCTGTGGGGTACTCACTGTGGCATTCTCCTGCAGTAGAGCTGGGATGTTTGCAGCATCTTTGTCTGCTATAGACTCGTCCATCTCTGGTCCCATGTCTCGTGTAGTGGCAGCTGCCATCTTGGCTAGACCATGATGCTGCTGTGATGATTCCAGCTGGCGGGAGACGTCTCTCCTCGCGGAGCCCACGGACATCGGGTGGCTCTTAGGGTATTCCCCGAGCAATTGGCAATGAAGCTGGCTGGGATGGAAGGACCTGGAGCGGTGTGGCCATTTTTCCTCCTTTTTTATATCCATCTGAGCAAGCGGAAATTGAAAAATTTCATACAGGAAGTAGTCACAATGCCATATTGATGATGATCTGTAATCCCAGAAGTCTCATTGCCGTTTTGCAGGTGACCAACCATTCCCAGAAATGACGAGGATGCCATTTTCTTGGAGTCCCAACCTGATCTATATGGTTGATAATGGTTGTCAGGGAAACACATACAAAAGCTCTGAGTATTACGGACCAAGTAAAGAGATATTAGTAAATATTTACTTTCAAAGATTTTTATTTTCAAAAGTATAAAAGTTACAGAAGAGAATTATAGTGAAAATATGATTCCAGGGGTAGTAAATACAAAAGTGAATATCAAACATTGCATGAAGAGGTACAGGGTATACAGTTACTGATAGTGGACTGAAAACTGCAAATTGCAACTTTCCAGAAATATGTGATAGTTATGGCCGGAAATCCGACCCAAATAATCCAATAAGATTTGCATATGGATTTCCTGTTCCCAGAGGAATAGCCCCGTCGCCCGGGTCTAGGGCAGGAAGCGAGGGCCCCCCCCACCCGACACCCCATATGGGAGCTAACTGTGCCGGGTGGGAAGCCAGCCGCCACCCCCCCAGGGCCAATGCGCCCCCTGAGGAAGCTGCTCGAAAAATTAGAATCTCAGTGTATTAGAAGATCTAAAACTACTTATTACAAAAACATAACACGTTTTCTGACCTCACCCCTGAGAGTTGTAGTTCTGTGGGATAATAGAGGGAAGAGAGAGCAGTTTCAGTAGTAACCCCCTGTATTGAAAGAAGAGATGAATGAAAGGAGATGATGAGGAGGAGAGATCAGTGAGAGGGGAGGGGATAGAAAAACAAAAAGAAGGAAAGTCATTCACCAACCTCCTTGATCGTGCCCTGAGGGGGCACAACGCCAGGGATAAAGGAAATTCCCAATCTTTGGTTATGTTTAGAGATTTTTGGGATGTGTGAATTCAGCAATGCAACCTCTGGGGACCTGGAGTGGAGATCTCGCACCCAGTGACTTTAAAAATTAGGTTGAAAATTTTCCTCCAGAAAAGTCTCATTCTGGGACATTCCCACCCAATGTGTACTAACGTAAGCGATAGTTGGCACCCCCTGAAGCATAACGGATCAGCTGATGGATATGTTTCTGCTAATCTGGAGGGGGCCATATACCAACGGGTTAGCACTTTCAGACTCACCTCCATAAGGGAGGCGTTCAGGATGCCACTGTATGCAGAATAACATGCTGTATGCCATGGCTCCAGGTCCCATTGGGTCTGGAAGTTTGCCTCCTAAGCCAACATGTACAGACATTTATTTACCTGAAAGGAAAGTGACAAGTAGATGACTGAGATGCCTCCCCTCTGCTCCATGGCTTGACCACACCAAGTCTCATAAGCTGTGAATTTAGGGGGATTGGGTTTATCCTTCCAGATGCTGTGAATGTAATGTGAAATTTGCCTGAAGCATTCCGATTGTGGAAGATCGAGTTTACTTAAGCAGTGGGCTAATGTAAATGGACCCAATGTGGTGTAAAAGTGTCCAATGCGGTATAGTCCCTTATCTAGCCACCATTGGAAAGCTCTAATATCCCATCCTGGAGGGAATTCTGGGTTATTAACCACTTCAATACAGGACATTTATACCCTCTTCCTGCCCAGACCAATTTTCAGCTTTCAGTGCTCTCACACTTTGAATCTCAATTACTCTCTCATGCTACACTGTATCCAAACAAAATTTGTATTATTTTTTTTTTACACAAATAGAGATTTCTTTTGGTGGTATTTAATAACCTCTGGGTTTTTTATTTTTTTGCGACACAAGTGGAAAAATTGCGAACATTTTGGAAAAAAAAATTTTTGCAAATAAGTCATTTTTGTTCAAAGATTTGGGCCAAAACCTATAATGCTACCTATCTTTGGTAAAAAATAACCCAAATAAGTGTATATTATTTGGTCTGTGTGAAAGTTATAGAGTCTACGGCTGCATTCACACAGGGGCGACCCGACTTTGACGCGACTT
>BLSH010539018.1:172996-184136 GCA_018402905.1 Glandirana rugosa
GAACCCCACAAATGAAAGGTTTTACACCAGTAAAACACTCAATAAGGTAACAGGACCACGAGGTCCCGGAAGTTTTCATATTATCCACCAATCCTTTAATCTACACTTTAAAGACGAGGATCTTACGGACTGCCACGAGGGACGTACAACCTGGGGAGATAAACCGGTCCCACACTTTTTCAGAGTGTGTACACCATAGCGGTATGAGCCCTGCTCATCGTCTTATATAAAAACCCCCAATAAAAACGATATACGTACGATACACAAGTTTATAGTATATTTAACTGGTTAAATACTTTATTTTTATGCAAAAGTAAAAGAAAGGTGCAAAAGGCTTCTGAACACCTTTTTTTACTTGGCATGTTTTCTGAGTATTACGGAGTATTTATATGCAACCCTACAAACGAAAGGTTTGTCCAACATGCAGGGAGCACCGTCAGGCATTCTAGGAGCAGAAATTTCACATCTAATTTCCTAACCACCTATTATACTTTTGAAGGCCCTGGAGCACCAGGACAATGGAATAACTCACAAAATGACCACATTTTGGAAAGTAAACACCCCAAGTTTATTCTATGAGGCAATATGGGTCTTTTGAATGGTTCATTTTTTTCCACAAGTCTTCGAAAAATGTGGAAAGAAAATGAAAGCGCTTTTATTTTTGCACAAAGTGGTCAATTTATAAGATATTTCTAACACATAGCATGTACATAGCAAAACGTAACCCCCAAAATATATTCTGCTACTTGTCCAGAGTATGGCGATACCACATGTCTGAGACTTTTACCCAGCCTGGCCACATACAGAGGCCGAACATGCAGGGAGCACCATCGGGAGTTCTAGGAGCATAAATTACACATAAAATTTAATTCACACCTATCACACTTTTGAAGGTCCTGGAGCACCAGGACAGTGGAATTACCCCCATTATGACCCCATTTTGTAAAGCAAACACTTGAGGTATATTCTATGAGGAATGGCCTGCAGATAGGTACTTGGGTACTCTGATGAGCTGGTAAAAGGTACTTGGATACTCTGATGGGCTGCAGATAGGTACTCGGTTACTCAGATGGGTTGGTGACAGGTACTCGGGTACTCTGATGGGTTGGTAACAGTTACTCGGGTACTCTGATGGGTTGGTGACAGGTACTCAAATGGGCTGGTGACAGGTACTCAGGTACTCAGATGGGCTGGTGACAGGTACTCAGGTACTCAGATGGGCTGGTGACATGTACTTGGGTACTCTGATGGGTTGGTGAAAGGATCTTGTGTATTCTGATGGGATGGTGACAGGTACTCGGGTACTCAGATGGGCTGGTGACAGGTACTCGGGTACTCAGTTGGGCTGGTGACAGGTACTAGGGTACTCTGATGGGTTAGTGACAGGTACTTGAGTACTCAGATGGGTTGGTGACAGGCACTCGTATACTCTGATGGGCTGGTGACAGGTACTCAGGTACATTGATGGGCAGGTGACAGGTACTCTGATGGGCTGGTGACAAGTACTCGGGTACTTTGATGGGTTGGTGACAGATACTTGAGTACTTTGATGGGTTGGTGACAGGTACTCAGGTACTCTGATGGGCCGGTGACAGGTACTTGGTTACTCTGATGGGCTGGTGACAGGTACTCAGGTACTCTAATGGGTTGGTAACAGGTACTCGGGTACTCTGATGGGTTGCTGACAGGTACTCAAATGGGCTGGTGACAGGTACTCAGGTACTCAGCTGGGCTGGTGACAGGTACTCGGGTACTCAGATGGGCTGGTGACATGTACTTGGGTACTCTGATGCGTTGGTGAAAGGATCTTGTGTATTCTGATGGGATGGTGACAGGTACTCGGGTACTCAGATGGGCTGGTGACAGGTACTCGGGTACTCAGTTGGGCTGGTGACAGGTACTAGGGTACTCTGATGAGTTGGTGATAGGTACTCGGGTACTCTAATGGGCAGGTGACAGGTACTCGGTTACTCTGATGGGCTGGTGACAGGTACTCAGGTACTCTGATGGGCTGGTGACAGGTACTCGGGTACTCAGATGGGCAAGTGACAGGTACTCTGGTACCCTGATGGTCTGGTGACAGGTACTCGGGTACTCTGATGGGCAGTTGACAGGTACTCGGATATGCTGATGGTCTGGTGACAGGTACTCTGGTACTCTAATGGGCAGGTGACAGGTATTCAGGTACTTTGGTGAGCAGGTGACAGGTACTTGGGTACTCTGATGGACTGGGGACAGGTACTTGGGTACTCAGATAGGCAGGTGACAGGTACTCGGGTATGCTGATGGTCTGGTGAAAGGTACTCGGGTACTCTAATGGGCAGGTAACAGGTACTCGGGTACTTTGGTGGGCTGGTGACAGGTACTCGGATACTCTGATGGGCTATTGACAGGTACTTGGGTACTCAGATGGGCTGGTGACAGGTACTTGTGTACTCAGTTGGGCAGGTGACAGGTACTCTGGTACGCTGATGGTCTGGTGACAGGTACTCGGGTACTGTGATGGGCAGGTGACAGGTACTCGGGTACTCTGATGGGCTGGTGACAGGTACTCGGGTGCTCAGATGGGTTGGTGACAGGTACTCAGGTACTCTGATGGGTTGGTGACAGGTACTTGAGTACTCAGATGGGTTGGTGACAGGCACTCGTATACTCTGATGGGCTGGTGACAGGTACTCAGGTACTTTGATGGGCAGGTGACAGGTACTCTGATGGGCTGGTGATAGGTACTCGGGTACTTTGATGGGTTGGTGACAGATACTTGGGTACTTTGATGGGTTGGTGACAGGTACTCAGGTACTCTGATGGGCCGGTGACAGGTACTCGGGTACTCTGATGGGCTGGTGACAGGTACTCGGGTACTCTGATGGGTTGGTAACAGGTACTCGGGTACTCTGATGGGTTGGTGACAGGTACTCAAATGGGCTGGTGACAGGTACTCAGGTACTCAGATGGGCTGGTGACAGGTACTCGGGTACTCAGATGGGCTGGTGACAGGTACTTGGGTACTCTGATGGGTTGGTGAAAGGATCTTGTGTACTCTGATGGGATGGTGACAGGTACTCGGGTACTCAGATGGGCTGGTGACAGGTACTCGGGTACTCAGTTGGCCTGGTGACAGGTACTTGGGTACTCTGATGGGTTGGTGATAGGTACTCTGGTACTCTAATGGGCAGGTGACAGGTACTTGGTTACTCTGATGGGCTGGTGACAGGTACTCAGGTACTCTGATGGGCTTGTGACAGGTACTCGGGTACTCAGATGGGCAAGTGACAGGTACTCTGGTACACTGATGGTCTGCTGACAGGTACTCGTGTACTCTGATGGGCAGGTGACAGGTACTCGGGTACTCAGATGGGTTGGTGACAGGCACTCATATACTCTTATGGGCTGGTAACAGGTACTCAGGTACTTTGATGGGCAGGTGACAGGTACCCTGATGGGCTGGTGATAGGTACTCGGATACTTTAATGGGCAGGTGACAGATACTCGGGTACTTTGATGGGCTTTGACAGGTGCTCGGGTACTTTGATGGACAGGTGACAGGTACTCGGGTACTTTGATGGACAGGTGACAGGTACACAGGTACTTTGATGGACAGGTGACAGGTGCTCTGATGGGCTGTGACAGATACTTTGATGGGGTGGTGACAGGTCCTCTTTATTACGGGAGGAATCAGTGTGCTTGGTGTGTACACTAGGCGGTAACAAGCTGTTACCGCAATCTCCTTCTCACACACGATCGGTGTGTGAGAGGGAAAACCCGGTAAAAGCTCGTTACCGTGGTTTGTTTACATCATGTGACCGGCTGTGATTGGACACAGCTGGTCACGTGGTAAAGAGCCAATTTCATTGGCTCTTTACCCTGATCGGAGCTGGGCTTTGTCCGAGGGACAAGCCTCACCCCCCCATCGCTACGCTGTGTGCCCCTCGAGGCGTGCACGAGAGGTGTTCACGTCGATCACAGTAGTGATACAGCCAGTCACATGGTTCATTTGCTCTTTACCCCAATCGGGGAGGCTGTGTCCCGAGGAACACGATCGATCCGTGATCGCCACGCTGCGGCAAAAAGGGAAGGAGGTCATATGACATCCTCCCAGATCGAGGAAGGGTCCCTGCCGACGTCATTTTACAATGACTCGGTAGGGAACTGGTTAAAGAGATGTGCCAGAGGGTGCCTTTCAGAAACAAGGGAAGAAGGGTTATCCCCCCAACTTGTCCCAGTGGACAAAAGAGTGGGAAATAGTTGGGGACAGGATATGCGGATGATTTTTGGGGGGACTCCAAAGGTGAAAGTGGACAGCTGGACCATTCTGGAGGTTATATAGTATCTGTAAAGATGTGGGAGCCCCAGCCCTCCTCATTTACGGGAAAGGTAGAGGATATGTTGTTGGATCCTGTATCCAGATCCTCCCCAAATAAATGTAAGTATTTTGCTTTGAAAGGACCGAAGATGATCCCTTCTGACCTAAATGGAGAGGGAGTGGAAAAGGTATAATAGTCTGGATAGCAATGTCATTTCAAACAGAGTTTATCCTCCCTATCCAAGAGAGGTTCTGCTTAGACCATGATTCTAGGTCTTGTTCAAGTTTGCGGAACATGGGCGTATAATTGCTATAGTAAAGCTTTTCAAATTTGGGGGTTAGGGAAATACCTAGATATTTGATATTTTGAGGAATCGCTCCAATTGAATTTAAAGGACTGTTTCAAAAGGGCCACAGTTTCGAGGGGGAGGAAATATTTAGAGCCTGGGATTTGTTATAGTTGACCTGGAGGCCTGAGATGTCATGAAGGATTCAAGGGTTTGGCATAGATTGGGGAGAGTGGTAATTGGGGAGGTATTAAACAGGAGGTTGTCGGCAAAAAGACCACACTTATGGATTTGGGGGCCACAAGCGACCCCTTTAATGTCGGAATTTTCTTGTATTGCTATTGTGACAGTTTCAATGGCTATTGTGAAAATTAGAGGAGACAAAGGGCAGCCCTGTCTCGTACCCCTAGCAATAATGATTGGAGGGGAATAAAACCCTGCAGGTGTATTAGGGCTCTGGGGAGAGAATAAAGGGCACTCATAATTCCCAGAAAGCATCCGCCAAACCCCCAGTGCTCCAACAGCATTAGAATATATGACCAGGACACCGAGTCAAACGCCTTCTGTATATCAAGAGAAAGCAGCATTTCCTGTTGTCTGAGACCCCAGGCCAATTAGATTGTAGGATAGTTATTATATCTATGTCCCTTCTAGTTTGGTCTGGGCCTTGCCTCCCTGGAATTAATCCCACCTGATCCTTGTGAATATAAAAGCTAATGAAAGAGGCCAACCGGTTAGCTAGAATTTTCGTGAGACTTTTCAAATCATTATTATTATGAGAAATTGTCCTATAGCTGCCCACCTCATCTAGGTTCTTATCCGGTTTGGGGAGTACAGTGATGAATGCTGTGTTAAGGTCTGGGCTTAGGGGTTCTCCCAATGTTTTAGCATTAAAGAACTTGGTCATAAATGGGGTTAAGGTACCCACAAAAGCCTTGTAATAAGGGACCGAAAGGCCACCCGGCCCTGGGGCCGAGCATTGTTTCAGTTTCTTAACAACCTCTAAAATCTCCCCCTCAGTGATAGTTTCCTCAAGAATAGTTTTGTGTTTGTCTGAAAGTGAGGTCTCGAGTACTGAAGCATGGAGTCACTATTGCCCTGCTGAGGAGCACTGTATAGTTTGGCATAAAAATTGCCAAAGGCTTTAAGGATTTTAGTAGGATCAGAAGTGGTAAACTGTCTTTGGGTTCGGATCTTAGGAAGGGAGTGGACTCGCATTCTGGGGATAGTTTGGTGGCCAGCATTGGCCCTATTTTATCCTTTTGGGTATAGAACTTAGACCCGCTCCAGCAGATTTGTTTCTCAGCTTGTGCTGTAAAAGCTAAGTTAAGGTCCAATATAGCTGCATCTAATTGGGCGGTAGGGATCTCCAAGGGATTCCTTTTGTGACGGGCTCTCAGGGAGGTGTAGGCTTGCTCCAATTTAACAATGTCAGCCATACGCTCTTTCTTGATTTGAGTGGTTATTTGAATTAACTTTCCCCGTATGAAGGCTTGTGAGCAGCCCACAACATCTCCACTGAGATATCTCCCATGTTATTCTGTTGGAAGTATTCTAGAAGAGCTTTATTAACTTCCATTACCTTTATGGGATCATATAGTATTGACTTGTTTAGCCTCCAGTAAAGTTGAGTATGAAGGGGTAACTTTTTAAGTACAGACACAGTCACTATTGAGTGGTCTGATAGAGAGGAGTCAAAAATTTGGGATCTGGATACATTCGGTAATTGATGTGTGGTGATCAAAATGTGATCAATCCACGCGTAGGAATGCTGTGGACTGGAGTAATGAGTGTAGTCACGTTTCGAGGAGTTCCTCTCTCGCCAAACAATCTGGATGGATTGGATTTATCCAATCCTTGGTCAAACGTCACGTTAGAATCCCCTCCTAGAATGGGAGTCCCCTCCAGAAGGGGGTTCAATGTAGCCCACATAGATTGAAAAAAGTTAACTTGGCCTTTATTGGGGGCATAGTAGGAAACAAAGGAATATAAATGGCTTTCTATGTACCCTTTTACTAAAAGGAATCTCCCCTCTGGGTCCCTATAGTCCCCCTTCCAGGTGAAGTTGCAAGTCTTGGAGAACAGCATAGCCACACCCTTAGACTTTCCCTCCGCATTTGCAGGAAGAAGATGGGGTAGTGGTGGTGGAGAAACGTTGGGCTATATCATTTAGAAAAGTGGGATTCTTGAATAATAACTATATCCAGTTTGAGGGACCCGTAAAAATCGAAGATTTTCTGCCTTTTGATCGGGGGGTCCAGGCCTTGTGCGTTGTGTGTGGCCAATTTAAGACTAGGCATTGTGATGTTAGCCATGGAGCAGGTGTATTAAGGAGCTGTCAAATACTGCATCACTTACCTTATAAGGGCCTCTACTCCGGAAACCATTAGTGAAAGAATAGCCAGAGAGAAAAATCACACTAGTGGACAATTTGCGGTGAACCTGGTGAATGACTGAGAAACAAGGAAGGGTTAATTGCCTCAAAGTGTACTGTAGAGGAGAATGGGGGAAAGCTAAGAGAAGAGGAAAAGAGAGGGAGAATGAAGAGGCTGGAAAAAACATCTTCAAAGGAGGTTGATGGGAACCCAGGGGAGAAGAAGAGCCCCTAGGGTCCACACAACTAAATGTCTGATCCGTTAAGTTCAGACAACCTATCCCCCAGAGCCCAAAGAGTCTGAGGACTAGGTGGAGGCATATGGGTGGCACCCAGAACCAAGACGCCCTTCAAAATATAAACTAAAACACTGAGCTAATGAAGAAACGATCCTAAAGGTAAGGTGTGCTTAGTGACCCCGGGAATGTCATGGGTCAGCTCACCCCTCTTCCCACCTCGGGAGGGGGGGTGAGGACCCTAGGTCCGTGATTAGGTTGCAGAAGGACCTAAGTCAATCCACATGCGCAGCAATACATTTTAACTTGTTGTAATAAGAAAGAACACAAGGCCCTGAGTATACACGTACATTTAGAAATAAGGATTTTTCGAGAGGCCTAGTAACCAGGAAACAATAAGAAACCATATATAAAGCACAAAACAAATTATGAAGAATTAAAGAGCTAAGGCTCCAATCAACAGGGGTGAAGATGCCTGATGCCATCAACCTAGAGGATGTGATGCAGGATTAGGTAGGAACTGGAGTCAGGGATGCAGCTCAGGTAAGACCATTGTCTTTCGGCCTCTTGGTTTTCGACTTGTTCCACAGCGGGGACAGAGGGCTCGTGGGAGGCAGACGTTTTGAGGAATTGAGGCTTGAATTGGAAGTGTCCATGTCTGCTTCCTGAGTGATGAGCTTTAGGGCCAGAAGTATTTTTCTCCCCTTCCTGTAGGCTTGAGAAGGAGTGTTACTTTGTCTTGAAGTAGAATTTCACTGCAAAAGAGAAGGACCACCAGTATTTGCTGCTTTTTTGATTGAGGACCATGAGTAGTGGCTTTAAGGCCCGTCTTCACTGAATCATGGCTTGGGATAAGTCCACAAAGATGAGGACTGGGTGACCTTGGCATATCACCTGTGTCATAGCCCTGGATTGCTTCATTACCTCCTCCTTAACTGTGTAGAAGTGTGGTTTAGCGATTATGTCCCTGGGGGTACCATCCTTCCTGGGGGCCCCAAGGCTCTGTGGGCTCTGTCCAATTCCAGTCGGTGCTGTGGAATGATAGGGATTATGATTTTGATAATGTCCTGGACCACCTGGGGGACATCTGTAAGGGACTTTGGCAAGCCTCTGATGCTAAAGTTGTATCTTCTGGATCTATTTTCTAGAGAGAGCTGATTCCAGACGGTCTTGCAGAACTTGGATATGGTCTGAATTTTGATTAGTGAGTGCTACTGTCATATCCAGTTTGTTTTCAATGGCCTCCATCCTGGATCCCAGGTTCTGGAAATCGGCCTTCATGTCCCCAGTGATTTTGGCTGCAGTAGTGGCTAGACCCCTGTCTAGCAGTTCTTCTTTTTTTTTCCAAGAAATTTTATTGAATTTTGCAATGTTAATAACATAAACAAAACTGAAATGCAGGTACAATTATATCAAATACCCTTACTGATTAATACAAAGGGGTGAGAGAAAAAGGTGTATCCTGGGAAGCGACCACCCTGGGCATGGTCGCCTCTCGGGGTAAGGGTTGGATGGGGAGTAGGGGGGGTGGGGTAAGGATTAAGTTGGGAAATTATGGGTGGGTGGGGGGTTAGTGAGAAGGGGGGAAAGTGGGGAGCTGCTCATCCAGTTTGGGAGTTAGGAATTGTGAGCAGGTATATCAATAGCCAAAGAACAATATAAGGCAATAAAGTTAAGAAAGTTCAGGAGTCTTTGTCATTTACAGCCTGCACCATTTGTGTCCAGTGGATGTCTCTTGTTTGGTTGTAGATCCTGGTTCATTTTGTATTTAGACCACTTCTTTTCAAACCTCTTTTCTCCAGGTCCTTGTGTACATCCTTTAAAGTGTGGGGGGGGGGGGGGATAGGGATGTCCAGGCCCTCAGGATAGCTCTTCTTCCGACCAGGGGGAGAGCCAGGGTTTGTCAGATTGCAAAAGTCTGATTAGTTGCTTGTCGGAGGTTTGTATTAATGGGTCGAAGGTTTCAAAGAGTAACAGGTAGACGTTGCCATGGGGTGGGAGACCCATTGTGTTGGCAGCCAATGGCTCCATTTTGGACCAAAATCGCGTTATGGGGGAGACATAGCCACAGTTTGTGTAGCAGGGAAGGTTTGGGAAATTTGCAAAGCAGGCATAGGATTCCATCAGGATTATCCGCTGATTGTAGGTATGGAATGTAAGCGCGATGGGTAATCTTAAATTGCTGCTCTCTCCAAAACTCATTTACTACGTAAGCGCATGAGGTGTTGTATCCATGTAGTATATGGTCATAGACTTCAGCTGAGCTGAGATCAGAGTTCCAAGCCTTTGAAGTTCTTAGCCCTGCTAAGAGTTTTGGGTGGTTTAGCAAGGGTTTATAGAGTTCAGAAATTTTATGGCACTTGTCATGGAGGAAGCGGTCAATTATAGAGGTTTTGGTTCGAGTGTCTCTTGAAGGGCATAGGCTTACAGCAAAACTGACAGCTTGGTTGATTGAAAGTCCATGGTGCTTGGGTAGGTCAACATTGTTGCAGATCTATTCTACTGGTAGCGGCCGGCCTGTGGTATCGTCAAAGAGTTGGGCAAATCTGAGGAGTCCTTTGGAAGGCCATTCAGAATTAATTTGGTGATGGCTGGTCTGAGGAAATGGGATGTCCATGTATTGGTAGAGATTTGGAATAACAGGGGGAGGCTCCTGATAACGTGCATGTTTCTCTCCATGCTACTATCGTGTCTCTAATGAGATTGTTCTTCAATTGTCTTTGGATGTATTTGGTTTGGCAATGGAGTAGGGCGGCTAAGTTGAAGGGATATGACAGTTGGGATTCTAATTCAAAGTTTTTGTGTCTGGAGGTTTTCGTTATCCAGTCCAACCCCACTCTCACGAGGCATGAAACATTATAGACCCTGACGTTGGATAGATAAGTCCCTCTGAGATTTTTAGGAAGGAATAGCTTTTGAATGGAGATGCGTGGTTTGCGCTTCTTCTATATGAAACAGGAGATGGCTTTGTTGAGTCTTGTGACATCTGTGTTTCAGGAGAATCGGTATTGTTTGAAGTGGGTACAATAATTTTGGAAGCTGATCATCTTATAGAGGTGCCAAAGAAGGAGAGGGGGAATGTTTGGAGTTTTGACTAGGTTTCCAAATCCGCGGTTATTTTGTTAATTGTGGGAGTGAAATTGAGTTGGTATATTGATGAGGGTGTTTTCCCAATTTTGATTCCCAAATAGGTGATATGGCTATTCACTACTTTATAGAGTCTGATGGGGCTGGAGAGGAGACCAGCTGCCACAACCGTGGCCTTAGGTGCTGAGTACATTTCTCTTACTAGATGTACGAAGGGGCCAGAGACCCAGTTTTGCTAGGACCATGTCAAACCATCGAAAGCTGACATTGTCAAATGCCTTCTCGGCGTCGAGAGTTATTGTGGCTGTCTCGTCGGCTGGGTTATTTCTGGCTCTCTCCAGCACCATCAGCACCTTCCGAATGATGGATGTAGTGGATCTGCCTTGGGTGAAACCTGATTGTGCCGGATTAATAAGGGATGCCATTATTAGTAGAGTTGAGCGAACTTCTAGAAGTCCGGGTTCTGCTGGTTCGGCCGAACTTCGGGTCAAAGTCCGGGTTCGGGTCCGGACAGAACCCGAACTTTGTCCCGGACCCCGAACCCCATTGAAATCAATGGAGA
Organism: Glandirana rugosa; assembly: GCA_018402905.1. NCBI lineage: Eukaryota > Metazoa > Chordata > Amphibia > Anura > Ranidae > Glandirana > Glandirana rugosa. The sequence goes on from BLSH010539018.1 coordinate 183,846, forward strand.
CCCGGACTTTTAGGTACAAAAAGTGCTGTAAAATAGTCCTGGAAGGTCCTAGAGGTCTGCAAAAGGAAGGAAATGTGGGTAAGGGTGGGACAAGTGACCTACAAAGAAATGGGGACAGGGAAATAACTTTAAATATTTTAAAAAAAATAAAAACATAAAAAATGCAAAAATGGAAATCATCTTCAAAATGGGTCTGAAAAGTATTAATTAACATTAGAGGCCATAGAACTGTTATAAAATCATCTTCAAACTGTGTCAAAAAAGTATAAATAAGCCGGAAGTACCCATATC